>CM064497.1:23003439-23490212 GCA_032716605.1 Paralithodes platypus | reverse complement strand
AATCGTCCAAGGTGAAGTTTTTAGCGAAAGTTTGAGCGAAGAGTTCACCTTTGGCAGGACGTCTATGTAAGTGCTTGTCTCTTTATGTTATATTATGTAGAATAAACCATGTGAACTATACTTGTCTTGTTAAATATCTGAAGAAAACTGTCAGTGTTGAGATAATATACAATAAAATATATACCAGCTTCATGGTTTACCTTACATCTTTATCAAGTTTAATTTAACTTGTGTCAAAGTTTGAGACAAGATATCAGAGTGAAGGTTAGGAATAGGCTGGAGAGGGAGGAACGAAGGAAGGGAAGATGAGAAGTAAAATGTGAAGCCAGGTTTAAAGAAATGGTGAACATTACTTATTTGTAAAATGTAGATATGAATAACATAATCACCAAATCATCATATAGCAGAGTGAAGTGATTGATATTCAAAGTACTACGATATACTATATTGAATGTTATTATATATCATTCTTGAGAAGTGGTGAGATCATTTCTGAAGATATCAATAATTAACACCTTCCCAAGATGCACTTTGAAAACTAGACAGAAATACAGTTGAGCAGACAGCCTGATACACAGCCAAGAAACAGACAACAAGTAACAGGCATCAGACAGATCAACGAACCTCACATAAACAAATATACAAATAAATAAAAATATACGGTAGCTTTAGACAGATAAATCCCATTTTCTTCCGTCTCCCCTTCCTTTCCCCTCTGTCGACTCCCTTCTTCCCTTTATCACTGTGTTCAAATATTCTCTCTTGCAACCTTCCTCTCTCACATTCTTTCAACCTTTCATCCATTCTTTAATTTCGTACATCCTTTCCTGTTTCTTAACTATTTGTATTATTCAGCGATTCATAAATGTCTGCATGTGTCATTATCAACTTTTATTTAACTTTCGCTTTATCCACACGCCTACTCTTTAGTCCCCCCCCCCCCTCCACACACACACACACACATACACATACGTCTTTCCCCTTGCCAGCTGATACTGTCTGTCTCACACAATGTTCCCTTCCTCCCGACAGTCTCCTATTATACGGTAAGTTATCTCCTCTCTTAAGGTGGAGGTAGTTGCTTTTTATCCCTTATGCTTAGTCCCATTGGCTTTGAGATTTTAAGACGTTCGTTCTATTAGTTTGGCGATTTTAAGACCTTTCGCTTAATTTTTTCAATATAAAGACCTAGTGCCATTTATGTGTTGATTGTTTCCTGACGAGCGATAGCGAGGCTGTCATTCTAGGAGGAATCGGCCTTAGGCCGACACATTTTTCAACCAAAAACTGTACAAATATATCTTGAAAGGGGATCTATGGGGTGTTCTTTTGTTTTAAGCTTGATGGAGGCCTAGCGATGTAACTATATAAATGAATACATTAATAGACCAACCAATAACCACTACCCCCTTAATTAACGTTGTCTCTCTCGCCCTCTCCGTCCTGTCTCATCCTAGAATGTGTATACCCCCGAGAAAGAAAGAGAGCGAGAGAGAGCAGGTATTGGGTGTCCCATAACTTGTTGGTTATAGCCTATAATGCGGTGCTGGAGGTGACAGCAAAGTAACTGAACGAGAGACTGTCTGGATATAAAGAGAAAATGGAAGAGGCAAGAGATAAAGAACCTCATAATATTTTACTTTAAGTATATATTTTTCACATTATTTACAATGAATTAGAATAATTTGTTCAACTTTGGAATGAGTAGTATGCAAACTAGAAAGACACCTCTACAAATGCTGATGAATCCTTCAACTTCTGAATAAAAACAAATGTAGTATGCGAGTGTACAATTTAGAAGGTGTAATAATTCTAATTAAGTTAAACATATGAAAGATGTAAGTGCTCCACCACAGATAATTGTATTTCAAGAGGAAACGCGTTAATGATGTATCAATATGTATTCCAACTGCCTACTGATTAGTTCCCCTGTGTTCACCTTTTTATAAATTGAGAATATATAGCCTTTTGTTCTAATGTTGTCTTATTTTGACTTATCAAATCAAAACTTCACTGTATATCTACCGAGGATTACAAACAAAATATAATAATCTACCTAACTGAATATGTGGTCAAGGCAAAAATATATAAGACAATCATGAAACAACTTCAATAATTCCCGACCAATATATTAGTCAACCTCAATGTGTGTGTGTGTGTGTGTGTGTGTGTGTGTGTGTATGTGTGTGTGTGTGTGTGTGTGTGTGTGTGTGTGTGTGTGTGTGAGAGAGAGAAAACATTGGAGAAAATATGAGCTAAAAGATACTAAACTGCAGCTTCACAGATTTTCTACCGTAGAGATTATATTTCTCAAGACGTCAATTTTTCTTATTACCGTCAGACGAGTGAAAGTAATTAGGCTATCTTTTACCGCTGGGGTGACGTGGTAAAAAAAAAAAAAAAAAAAAAAAAATGCAAAACAAAGAAAAATAGAAAGAAATAAAAGTGATGGCATTTTACAAAGGCAAGAAAAGATTAATATTAATTATATTATAATACATACATACATACATACATAACATTTTAAGACTGAGTGTTCCACACATAAGTGCAGTTTCAGTCTCTTGTCCTAATGGCGGCGTTCCAGGCAACCCTGTTAAGGGCTGCTTCACTTGTCAAGTTCTTGGATTTGAGATCGGCGCGTATAGTCCGATCCCAGGTCTTCCTCGGTCCACCCCTTGGTGCAGCTCCCTCCACAATTACAGACCTGCATTTTTCACCCAATTTTGTTCATCCATTCTCTCCACACAATCAATTAATTTCACTCACAACACCAAACACCACCCCATGAAATTAATGAAAGCATGTGCTCCACCCGGGATTCGAACCTGGGTTACCACATACAGATCTTAAACACTTAAACCATTACACCATCAAGACAGTTTAAGATTATGTACATGACTACGATCTTATATACATTTTATATAACTGGATATCAATCTAATAATGTGCTCAAGCCCAACTGCACACTGCGCTAGCCTAATGTTTCAAGTAAAAGGAAGGCACATTATATGGGGCACAGATCTCTAAGGAACGGCCTCACTATCAAATGTACCTGAACCTTTAGGAATAATCTAATTAATTAACTTCCTTCACAACACCTAACACCACCCAAATGAAATTAATGAAAGCATGTGCTTTCACATAATTATATGAGTGAGAGAGGGAGGAGAGCATGAGTGAGAGAAGCCAAGAGACAGTTGAATAAAATAATGAGAGGAACATATTTTGAAAGCAAGATAATATATTAGGTGGTATGCTTACCAAATACATACTCTAGAATTAGTAATATAATATCGGTACTGTAAATATAATGATTATCAGAATTTCGTCCTTGACGGCAGCAAATAAATTATGGCTTCGCTCTTGATCACGTGAATGGCGCCTGGTTTAAAATAAATAGGCAATATATTTTGCTGCCAAAATAAATATACTATTTGCACTGGGGTATCAGTACATAATTGATACTGACAAAGAGCATCACCTCGTTTGTAAAATCCTTCCACCCTTCCCCTGCACACAAGCACACACAATGTGCTTGATACGTCAATAACAGAACCCTCACGTATTATTTATTTAGTTTTCTTTAGAGTAAATTAAATCATATGCACGTCTATTCCACATCGGATGATACTAGTTGATAACATTTTAACATTATAGTCTAGGTAGTTTAGATACAAGTCAGAGAAGATTTTTAGGCCCAAAAAAGATCATGTCGGATAGGATTGACTTGACAGAATAGCTTAAGAGAGAGAGAGAGAGAGATTATCTTGACTATGGTCGATAGAGAAAAAGCTCATTAATACCACTTTATGGGTATTATCGGGAAATTGACAAACTTTCATCCATTTTAAAGAGATGCAGAGCTGATGAATCATACAAACGCCATATGAATAATGTCAGAGGAATTCATTTACTTGAACTAGCAGAAGAATACAGCCGATCGTCAGTTGCTCATACAATCGTAAATATTCACTAAAAGTACTGTTATCATTGTTCCTAGCAAGTAGAGTAACAGTGATAAGGACCTCCCAGTCTCCTACACATTACTTTGCTCTCAGGACAAACACATATATTATTATGTTACCTTCACCAACTGACTTTACTCCTAAACTCAATTAATGAAACAGGCACACTTTCAGATGCCCTAAAACAGTAGAGGAAACTCGTCTCATTTCGGCCGCCCGCCCGCCCGCCCGCCCGCCCGCCCGCCCGCCCGCCCGCCCGCCCGCCCGCCCGCCCGCCCGCCCGCCCGCCCCGCCCGCCCGCCCGCCCGCCCGCCCGCCCGCCCGCCCGCCCGCCGCCCGCCCGCCCGCCCGCCCGCCGCCCGCCCGTCCGTCCCTCGCTCCCTCTCCCTCTCCCTCTCCCTCTCCCTCTCCCTCTCTCTCTCTCTCTCTCTCTCTAAACAAACCCGAAAGAATTCTATAGTTATATCAGAAAGAAAAAAGTAGTTACTTCAACTGTTGGACCGTTAGTCGATGAAAATGGAGAATACACCAAAGACGAAGTACAAATGAGTAATGCCCTCAATACCTTCTTTGCATCAGTTTTTACAACCGAAGACCTCAGTGATATCCCTACACCATCGCCGATTCAGATTGATAATTCAGATGTTCTAAGCAATATCACCGTTACAGAGAGAGAAGTATTGAATTGTTTAGATAAACTCAAGGTAAATAAAACGCCTGGACCTGATACAATCTCGCCTAGAGTTCTAAAGGAAGCTAAGGATAAGCTCTCCAAACCACTGACAATGCTATTCAATGAATCCTTGCAGTCTGGGACTATGCCTGATCAGTGGAAGCTAGCCAACGTAACACCGATATTCAAAAAAGGCAGCAAATCCCTACCCAGTAACTATCGTCCAATTAGCTTAACCTCAATTGTATGTAAAATGCTAGAAACGGTCATAAGAGACAGACTCGTAAATCACTTAGAGGCAAATAACTTCCTTAAAGATACTCAACACGGCTTTCGTAAAAAACGTTCCTGTTTAACAAACCTCTTAGACTTTTTCCACGATATCCTCAACCTCTACGATGAGAGTAAAGCTGTAGATATTATATACCTTAATTTTCAAAAGGCCTTTGACAAAGTTCCCCACAAACGTTTACTGCTAAAACTAAAAGCGCATGGAATACAAGACGGTGTGTTGAAATGGATAGAAAATTGGCTCCGCGACAGAAAGCAAAGAGTAGTCATAAACGGTAAGGCATCTAAATGGACCAATGTAAGTAGCGGGGTACCCCAGGGATCGGTACTAGGACCAATTCTCTTTCTAATTTACATCAACGACATAGATGAGGGTCTCACCTGTACAATCTCAAAATTTGCTGACGATACAAAAATTGCAAATAGCGTACTCTCAAAAGAACAAGTTGACGATATGCAACACTAGATAAATTGTCATGTTGGGCCCAAATTTGGCAAATGAGTTTCAATGCGGATAAATGTAAAGTACTACATATCGGATACCTAAATGAGAAAGCAAACTATTCGATGAATGGCACTCAGCTTAAGAATGTAAACAGAGAAACCGATCTGGCAGTAACAATATCGAGTAACCTAAAACCTAGTCAACAATGTTCAGAAGTTGTTAAGAAGGCAAACAAAATAATTGGCTTTATTGGCAGGTCATTTGAGCATAAATCCAAAGAAGTTATTCTCACCCTTTACAATTCCTTAGTCCGCCCTCTTCTGGAATACTGCGTTCAATCCTGGTGCCCTTATTACCAAAAAGATATAAACAAGCTAGAACGAGTTCAACGTAGAGTTACCAAAATGATACCTAGCCTAAACAACAAACCATACAAAGAGCGTCTTAGAGAATTAAATCTATTTCCTTTAACCCAGCGCAGATTAAGAGGTGACTTAATTCAAGTGTTCAAAATCATCAAAGGCATCGACAATATGAACTGTAGTAAGTACTTCACTATCGACCAATCTAATTACACACGGGGAAACGGTTGCAAAATTATTGGTAAATCTTTTAACTCACACGAATCTAAGAATTTCTTCTTCAATCGAGTTGTCAACTTGTGGAATGGGCTTCCCCGAGACGTTATAGACTGCAGCACCGTTGATTCATTTAAACTCTGCTTAGACAAATATCTCGCATCAAACCCGCGACTGACTGCGTTTGTAAATGAATAACTTCATTTTATGCCCCCCGCAGTTACTAACCCATCTGTCCCCTACTAACTTCCTAATCCTGCCACGGACATTAGTTCTAGGGCAGTAGTTCCCTTTCCAATGTTCCCTTACCCACTCTAAACCACTGTTTGGACACTTGATCCTCAGTGTTTTGGAGGACAAGCAGCCTAGAAGGGTCACTAGAGCTGTTGTTGCTTGATTTCCTTTGTACTCCTTTGTACTCTCTCTCTCTCTCTCTCTCTCTCCCCCCCCCCCCAGGTACTAAATTGTACAGTACTCATGGTGAGAAAAAATTGGTGGCTGAGGAATTATCTTCAAACTTCTCTTTATAACTAGGGAAACGTATCTAACAGAGCTGCAAGGAGCCATCGGCACGTGAGCAAGCTTTTCGGATACATGTACCGGAGACTTGAATCCATTATAATGCATCATTAAATTTTGATTGATTTTGCTGTTTTTTCGTATATTGAATTGGATTGTACTCGATCATGAGTTCTAAGAGACAAAATATAGTTATAATGAAAGAAAAGATTTTCAGATTAGCGATTCGATTTTAGTGCTCGCACAACACCAGCATAACAATTACAGGGGAGCCACAGACAAATTGAGGGATAATGGTGACAATCAATTGGGTATAGTAGGATACATTAGGAAGAAAAGAGATGTACTTTGTAGGTGATACTAAAACGTATGGGAGCTGATTTAGGTATATGGAACTACTTAACTCTTATGCTACGGGCATATTTCCCCAGCCTACACCTCACTGTGGGCATAATTTATTATGTTTCGGTCGCTCTAACTCTGTGAAGAAATGAGTTATCGTAACGTAAAAGATATATAGAGAAAACATTACCTGTTCTTAGCTCTACAATGACATTAACCTCTAGCATGTAGCTCTTCTCTGTCCTTAACACTTCTTTGATAAAATGGGATATTTTGAGGTATCGCAGACCAAGCAAAAATATTAATAGGTCTCGTGATTTCTCACTCGCTCTAGCTCTATGAAAACATGAATTAGAGTAGAAAATAATATATGTGGATGACAATATGAGTTATGGCCTGTACGAAGAAATTAGAATCACGTTCCTACTTTATTTGTATCCGTCACACTAACGCATAGAAGTGTACTTATTTTGGCATGAATTCAAAGTAAAAAATATGTAGTGTTTGCAAGCATTTCCACCCATTACTAGGTGTCCTGTGGTACTGGGCCCACAATGGAATGAGAGGTTGGATGTGTCTTAAGTCTAATAACTGCTCAGTAATACCGTATGTCACCCGGAGGAAAATTATATGCGGTATTATAATAACAAGTATAATTATGTACATCAACTAGCCGCATCTCTCCGCTGAATGAACATAAAATGAACACATACGTACGTCTACCTATCTTTTAGGGTTTAATGCATGAACAATGGAATGTTTTACTATTAACAAAAATCTTCTCCTCACCACTCTTCTCTCAACATTATCCTACTTTTCTCTCACCACTATGCTTCGCGTTAAGCACTGCAAGTATAAAAATCTAAATATATACAATATAAAGGAAAATATATTGGTAACACTTAAGGTACAATGCAAAAGAATTATGTTTCCACAAATCTTTGTTAAAGCCACACTGGAGCCAGTAAAATCAGAAGATTTGGCAAATGATTAAACTATAAAGACAATGTAATTAGAAGAGATACTCGTAGTATACTGTATTATACCTTACACACATATACACATAAATAAATATATATATATATATATATATATATATATATATATATATATATATATATATATATATATATATATATATGTGTGTGTGTGTGTGTGTGTGTATAAGAGAGATATAGTTTCTGATTATGCTTTAAATATATCTATTAAATGCATCAATAACTAAATATATAACTGACTACACATATAGAAAATAATAACACAAACAATGTAATGTTCCATCCAAATACAAAAACAAAAGCAATCAATAGATAATCAAAATGATCAAAACATTGGAACGAATATTTGACAATCATGCAAATCCACTTATAGCTTGGGTGTATTTCCAGGCGTAATTGTACATCCAGCCTGGAGGGGAAATATTTTGCAGTTACATATCTTGTTGGATAATGCTTAAAATCACTGGGCAACATACAGGCAGATGGGGTGTTTCAGGAATTAAATATTGTTAACATTATAAGAATAAACGTGTATGTGGTCCATTGTACTTTCAAGGAGCAGCTCAAGACCATTGTCTTCATGAAATCGTATGACCGTGTAAACGCACCACTTACGCTCGCGCCCGTGTGTGTGTGTGTGTGTGTGTGTGTGTGTGTGTGTGTGTGTGTGTGTGTGTGTCTAACCTAACCTAACCTAACTTATATATTTTCTAGATCTCAAGTGACGGCGTCTCTTCCGTGGATTGACCTCCCAATCTGCCTACCTAGAAGTTGGCAAATTGGAAGCCAAAGCGTCACATTTTTCCTTTGCCCCTCAACTTTCTCTTCATAATTGCTGAGGGGCACAGGGCCCTGGGTGGGGCTTTGGTTTCCCGGGCGTTTCCGCACCCTCCTCAGCTCCCAGCCATGGAGTGGCTTGGGTCACCCAGGCTTTATTGTGGTCGACGGGAAGGGTTCTGTGGGGGCGCTCGGTTATGGCCTTGGCCTTGCTCGGGGCCTTGGGACTGTTCGGCCAGGCAGCTTGGGGAACAACAACAACAACAACCAGAATTTCAGGAATTCAGGTGACAGTGGAATAAAGGAGTTAATCCGACAATTATTGGCAAACAGTGAATGGTGGAGTGAAGGAAGAGATGACCTCCTAGAGAAATAGGGGAGGGGAGAAGTTGTACTGTATTTGCGAGATAAAATGACTTAACTTATTTCAGTACCGGCGACATCCTTTTCATTATATTCTGGCAACTATAATATTGCTTTATTCAGCTTAGGACGGATGTCTACCCGTTAAAGGATTACACACTATCTCAACTAATCCTTTTAGCTAGCATATATCCTTACTAAGCTTCATAAAATCGTCTAAATGAAGCTGGAATATTAACAGAAAGACGTCACCAGTACTGTAAGGGTTTACTATCATAACACAATGTTCTCTAGACTAAGATTTCTATTTATTGTCTAACGCTTACAAAAATCAAAGTTTCATCCTTACAGGTTGCATAAATAATCTTTAAAAATCGAATTATCGACAGGAGATGCGGTTGCATTAATGTTCTAATGGCGGCATTCAGACAGCGATATTCTTGACTGACTTACTTGTAATTTGAAATTAGATCATAGACATGATCCCACTTATTTCTTGGTCTACCCCACGTTTCAGCTTTTATTATAGAATTCCTTGTCCGTCCACTTTCACCCCACTTTCCATTCAACAGTTTTAATAACCCACTTCTTACGTCACGTTAATGTTTACTAAAATGCATTATGACTACCAACACACATAATTCAACCTAATTCTTCCTATAGATGGCTCATTAACGAACCATGAACACATAATGGTGTATTTATGGTACACACAATCTCGAGACTAATGGACACAATACTTAAAAAGAAAAGAATAAAAAAACAATATA
Organism: Paralithodes platypus; assembly: GCA_032716605.1. Lineage (NCBI taxonomy): Eukaryota > Metazoa > Arthropoda > Malacostraca > Decapoda > Lithodidae > Paralithodes > Paralithodes platypus. The sequence continues at coordinate 23,480,488 of CM064497.1, read as the reverse complement.
ATATAAACATGGTTGTTATATCTTTCAAATCATCTTAGTATTATTATATATTAATGAAACCTAACTGCAATAACATGTTAACAAACTATATTTTGTCAAAGCTTATCGAGTGTTTATCGAGTGTATAGCGGCTCGCTTGGTGTAGTGACTAGCGTCTCGGACTTCCACCCAGAAGGCCCGGGTTCGCGCCCACGCTCGGCGCATTAAAGATTTTTCACAAGCACTGAGTCGTTACCATCCCTCATGAGCAAAGGGATGGGGTAGTAGTACAGGACCCCAATGGAAATACGCCTAATCGGCCTTATTGAGCTATCCTTAGCTAGCTTAGCATGCGCTAGCTTTAAGAACTATTATTATTATTATTATTATTATTATTATATAACTTCTTATGTACCGGCGACGTGTTTTTCATTATATTCTGGCAACTATTAGACGATTTCATTCAATTTAGGAAGGATCTTTAGCAATTATAAGGCTTTGCCCTATCTCAATCAACCCTTCCCACTACCCCAGATCCTTGTTAAGCTGCTAAAATCATCTAAATATAGCTAGAATAAAATACAACAGACGTCACCGGTAGAGAAGGGGTTAATACTCAATAACCCAACAAACATACATATTTTGTTATGATAAACAGTTAGTATGATGTATTGATAAACAGTTAGTATGATGTATTGTCATATTAGTATGATGTATTGTTTTATGATAAACAGTTAGTATGATGTATTGTCATATTAACATAATGTCGGGAGGTAGTGAGTATTATCTGCTAATGTGTTTGTCGACACTAATTACTAAGTCGTAATTACATTTTCGGTAATGGCTTTACTTGGCAGCCGCCTTAATTAGAATTTAATCAATCTCTATTCAATTAAGCTTAGTCTATAATTTAATTAAAACATACTGTCCACGTCGCATGTAATGTACTTTATTCTAGTAGGAATCTTCAAATTTCTTTCTTTATCAGCACGCGCACAAGCTCATGCTAAAACAATAGATAGTATATTATCCCCCCCCCCTCTCTCTCTCTCTCTCACCACTATCAAGAGGGTACATCAAGATAAAAAGATAATATAGTGAAATATGCATACTATACCAATAAGTTATATAATCATGCAGATGAAGATATTTAAGGGACTGACGGAAGATGGTAATAAAAAGCTTAATGGCTAATGGAATACATATTGTAATGCCCTAGGTATTTATGAAAAGATATAAGGTGGCAGTAAAACAACAAAATAGTACAGAGCCTCAAGCTACGCCACTCTCCTTTTCATTATTTACTCGCAAATTGAATACATAATAGAGCAACACCTTAACTTTAATATCGCAGACCATTAAATATACATTAGAGGTGCTTTGTTAACGTCTAGGTTGCTGGAGCATGAATCGACAAGGAGAAGCACAAACAGTGTATTTAATAGGTACAGGATAATTGCCTGAACTTAAGGGGATTCACCTTATTAGCGGGCTAGCGGTTTATTTATATGTACCGCCCAGCGGGGTGTTTTTAGCCAAAATAGGGCTGTTTACATGATCATTTTCATGCCTAAATAAGACCCAGAGCGTAAAACAAGTATCTATCCCTGAAAGGGCATAAACAGAGCTTTCCAATGACACCATAACGATCCTTTTATGACGGCTAGTTTTCTTGCAACAACCGCGCAACACGAGTGCAAGAAGCATGTAATTCGGTACTTTCCCCATACAATTCAGTATGTAGCGAGTGAGAGAGGGAGGGAGGAGGTGGGATTCGTGTCAGTAGGTTCGCCGTGGTGGTCTGGAGCAGTCATACGCTCGCTACTCTCCTGCCACCACTTGTCTCTCTCTCTCAGCAACATTACGTGCTGAAATTGCCACACGACCTATGTCCCGCGCCGCCAGATAGTCCAGATTTATTATACTCGACTTATGTTGCGCGCCGATAGTTAGGGGTTAAAGTAATGGAGACAGGTAAATTCATCCAATGTTTTGCTCACGAATGTATCCTTGATTAAGCCGCTGTCACACGAGCGATTTTTCCGTCAATTCTCCAAGCGAGCCATGGCATAGTCAGTAGAGCGTCGGCTGTTGATCAAAGGGTCGGTGGATCGAATCCTCGCTGTCAAATTGTTATTGGTAGATGTCAAGCCCGGGCAACTTGACCTAGCAATTCGTGACAAACGCCTAATCTTCATGGCCACCCCTTCTCGGGAATTACGGCGTCTGGGAAAAAAAACAAAAACAAAAAAGTTTGTTCTCGTATTATTATGGGACTTTTTCGCACTGGTATCGGTAACTAGACTGAAGGTAGATTATGTTAGGCGGCTGAATTTTGATAAAGTGGACTATTTTAAGCTTCCAGACCATAATTGCCAGTAAAAATTGCTCGAAAAAGGGCTCGTGTGACTCCGGCTTTATTTCCGGGACCCTTTGCAACCACTTTCGCACCACATCAATGTAATTCATCAACCCTTTGTACTACCGTACTGCTCTTCTCAAACCTCTAATTTAAGCTTAAATTAGCTTTGGGGTCAGAGGTTTTTTGTTTATCTTTCTCTCCTTTTCTCGCTTGTATCCATTCGGCCCCATTCAGCCAACTGTTTTAAGACGTTTATCCCCATCCAGGTGTCGATTTCTTCCTGGCGAGCGATAGCGAGCCAGCATTGTATGGAGAAATCCGGCTTCGCCGGAAACATTTTTCTATCGAAAAATGTACAAATATACCTTGCTGTCAAAACAAAAATATATATATGCTGGCTCGCTACCGCTCACCAGGAAAATATTGACACCTGGATGGGGGTTAACGTCTTAAAACAGTAAGTTGAAAGGGGCCGAATGGATACAAGCCAAAGAGAGAAGGAGAGAAAGAGAAACAAAGCTAGGTGGGCTCCCTTAACCAATCCCATACACCATCTTTAACCTTTCCATTTCAGTTCTTCCCCTTATTTTGTCCACAAACCTCTCCTCTCCCACCCAGATGTCACGCGTATGATAATGTCTCGGTATACAGTATATCCGCAAATAACCATAATGATCACGTGAACACCGATAAATCCTGTGGTTTGCAGTCATAATACGTAACCAGATTAAGGCCCGTATTCATAACAAAAGCCAATCAGTTTCGGTTGTATTTTACATATTACTAGCCAGTTAATAATATGATACCTTAGTTATTGTAATTGCAATGAAAATACTATACTAATATTCCATTGCAATTCCCATTACAATTACAACTAGCTGCTCATATTGACTGGCCGGGAATACGACAACACTTTAGTAATTGCCAGTGATGGAGCTTATCTAAAAATATGACACTAAATTTGTATCATTTTGCAACCTAGTCTTTCGGCGACAAACTTATTAAATTCACTAACATGGAATCTTTATATTTTGTTGTAGCTAAGACTAGATTATATATATTCACTTAGAATAGTTCACTAGGATTCAATGAGTAGAATTATCTGTTGACCAGGAACACATATGACGTTATCGTTATGCACATTAATTATTACGGTACTCTTAGCGGATGGCTAGGAATCCTCCTCCCCTTGTAAAATTCACCTACTAGACGAGACAGAGAAAGGTGCGAGGGAGCGCGAAAGTGGTCCCTGACCCTAAGAATTGGAGCTATAAATGTTGTTACAGTTCGAACTCTGTCTCGAGTCGGCTACCCCCAGCTATGGGGTATGTGCCTGGGTATACGCATACCTACAATACACACTCTTAGCTTGTGGGGGATTAGCTGTACAGTTTTGATATCAACTTTTGGTGGTTCTAGGATTATGTGATCGTTGACTTTTTATCATTCTCTCTCTCTCTCTCTATATATATATATATATATATATATATATATATATATATATATATATATATATATATACAGTATATATATATATATATATATATATATATATATATATATATAATATATATATATATATATATATATATATATATATATATATATATATATATATATATATATTAAAATTAAAACAAAATGTGTATTAATATTTTCATTTGGTGATTATATTGGGGTTAAACTCAAGAATCTTACGAGCACCTTATTTCTTAATAAATTTGTCAATAATGTGTGCATGCGTTTCACCGGGCACAGGTATGTGTGTGAAAGACAAAGAACGAGAAATTAACACAACAAAACATATTTTGTTTGTAGATAGATCCACCCTTAGTTCGATCATACTATGTTTCTTCCACACATACAATCATGGTGCTTGTGCAATCTTATACACTCACCTGCTTACACACAGTCACACAGTAACATGTGTATAAGTGCAACGTCCCAACACACAAATATAAACACAAAGACTAAAACTGTGACCCAGTTCTAAAGCTAGTGTTTATCTTCCATCTCCCACACAAGAAAACATTAAACTAAGGGCCCTTAGGGATTTCAAGTTTGCAAGGAAAAATAAATCATTGTATCGTGCCCCCCCCCCCCCCCTCTTCTCTCTCTCTCTCTCTCTCTCTCTCTCTCTCTCTCTCTCTCTCTCTCTGTAATTTGGGTGAAATCAAAGTACAGTAAACATTATCTTAATCCAAATATCAGTGGACCAGTGCTCATTCATAATAGTGAATTGCTTAGCAATGATGGGATTTACCTTTGAAAACACTAAACATATGTATATAATGATTGACTGTATATACACATACTATAAACCATACATTATTTGTAATTATATAATAGTAAACACAATAATATAGTCTCCAACCCATGATTAAACAAATGTCCACACTCTGTTTTCAATTCAACAAACAATATTTGGAACTCTCTCCCTCAACCTGTCTTTCCTTCATCCTATGACATACACTGCCTCAAGCTTTGTGTGTCCAGACAATTTGACTCTAACGCACCTTGATTTTGGCTCTGTCACTCATTCATCTTTGGGGGTGACACTCGTTAACCTGGGAACGGCGCCGAAACTCTTAAGAGGTTTTACTGGGCGAAGGCGACGGGACTCGGGGACTACACACCCTCCGACACAAAAAAATGAATAAAAAAAACAAATATTATATCTATCATCTTGATATTTTTAGGGTATAATCAAATTATCAATGCCGACTTTGTGAGAGCATGAGAATGTGGTACGTCATGATGATGTCACAACTTCCTGCTGTCTTATTATTTGTCCTAGAGACACCTGCTGTTAGATGTAAAATAATACTCGAATACCATACGAAGAGCGTGTAATTTAGTTTTTCTTAAAATTTCCAATACATCATGAGATATCGAGGTCATAAAATGTACGTCTTGCGCGACGTCGCGATGATCACGATTTTGTTTAATAAAAATCCCCCTGATACTCAAGTTTTTCACTTTATCGAAGAAAAAAAAAATTACACGATGAAGGCACAACCAATATGTGTTAACATGAGCGTTTACAAGCAGCTACAATACAATACAATGGAGTAGTTACACTTGGAAGTTGCCAATATATGATTGTGGGAAATCGCACACGAAAGTAAAATATATATAACATCTCAATTATTTGGTAGTGTGTCATGAAAAAATGGCTAAGTTACTCATAAAAACTAAGTTTTCTGATTTAGGTATTAGAAGAAAAAGTAAACTAGCCAGTAATTTAAGGTAAACTAGGATTTTTCTATATGTAAACTCTTATAATAGGTGTATGTCAGTGTTGTTGTTGTTGTTTTTTTTTGGGGGGGGGGTATTGATGTCATAGTAATAATAAATAATAATAATTGTCGATTTATTGTTCATTGCAGCCCTGAGGCTGAAAATCTTCAGTTTTTCTTAAACATATACTTATTCTACCTTAACTACAAGGACTCATGTGACCTTTGGCTACCGTGAGGTGCCTGGCTTGCCACCAAGTACTGTACATACACAGATGCACTCTGTATTGGTGGGAAGATGTGTAGGCTAACACAGGCTGACCCAGCTTGGTTAGGGAGGAACCACGATACAATTATCTCCGTCGCTATGGCCGAAAAAATCTTTAGGATTCTGGTTCATTCGAACCCTCGCCTCAGCCCCTTGCGGTCAGCATGTAACACAGCGCCTTAACCGACTGGACCACAGCGACCTGTGATGTCATATAGGTGTTTATGCCCTCTTAATTATGTTATTCTCCATTGTTGAAAGAAGCATTTTAGACCCTCTAAAAAAATCATGACATTTTGGTTGTGTGTGTGTGGGGGGGGGGGGGGGAATGTCATATGGTTGTTTATGCCCTCCTATCATATTATTCTATGTTGAAAGAAGCATTATAGACAAAAACAAAATGAAATTTTGGGCTGAGGGGGTGTGTAGTCCCCTTAAGATTCAAGCCATAAAGAAAACCTTTTAAAAGACCCCAGTGGCACTCAAAACAGAGAAATATGTGATTAAGTGTAATAATTCCCCTCCATTTCTATCACTCCTCCACATATGTCCCTTTCCCTCCTTCCCCCCCCCCTTCAATTATCACCTATTTTTCATCTTATTCCCTTGTTTATCGGTTAATTTACTGCGCCAATATCGCCCACCAGGTTTCAAGGTCATCTGGAACGCATATAGAGATCATGGCAAGAGAGAGACTTCAATAGTGAGACATCAGTCTGGCTTCAGGCCTTGAAAGGGGAGGGTGTATGTCTCACCTCATGACTGGACGGTTGGCAATAATTTGTGTTTTCTCCTACCCAAATACTATTCCCACTTGTTTTATTGCTGTCACATGTTAATATCTTCATATTAAACATAAAATAGGCGCATATGAATAAGTAATAACGATATTCATCGGATAATGACAATTTTAGTCGGGAGTGTATGAAAATATCCTCCTATCAAATACCGATGGCGCGCGCTTGCCGGGTTAAAGGCAACTTTGCCTTTTGTTTCCTTCATTCACATAGAAAAAATACATGGAAAATGGAAACAACATACCTAGAATAAAAAAAACAAGAAAGTAACACCTGAACTGAGATGCATTAACAAAACAAATATTGCAAATTTGTGTCTATCCCTTTTCATCATATCTGACTTTACAAAATGCACGTCCGTCCACGAATAAATATAGAGCCTGTGTTCCAGTAGTGATCGCTCAAACCGGCAAGCACGGTTGCCAAATCAGGTCCGCTAGATGGTAAATAAATGCCGAAAATCGCTAGAAAAATGGCACAATCTCTACAATATCGCTCGTAAACGGCTCAAATCTAGATCGAAGTACTACATACCTCTAGATCTAGCGGGAAAGTAACTAAATTGGCAACACTACGGCAGCAGGCTGTGGATCATAAGCGACCCTCAAAGGAGAAATAAATTCACGGATCTTTAGGCGATCTAGCAAGATGAAAAGTTGGCTTTTGAGAGGTGGGAGAATATATTTTTAAGGGTGGGGGTGACCTGCTATTTTTCTCTAATTTTCTCTCTTTCTCTGGCTTGTATCCATTCGGCCCCATTCAGCCTACTGTTTTAAGACGTTTACCTCCATCCAGGTATCAATATTTTCCTGGCGAGCGGTAGCGAACCAGCATATACAGTATATATTTTTGTTTTGACAGCAAGCTAAATTTGTACATTTTTCGATAGAAAAATTTCTGGCGAAGCCGGATTTGGCAAGAATGTTAAGTGCGGGAGTACCCCCGGCCTTGTTTACACTACGCGTAGTGGTGTCCGACCTTTGCCAGCATGTTCCAGTCTATTTTGACTGCCTTTGGATACAATAATAAGTTGAGGGTGGGATTTCCCCCCCCCCACCCCCCCCTTCGACATATTGTCATCTCATCATACAACAGTATATTGCCAGCAGGGGGCAAGTTACCGAGACAAGTTTTTAAGAGACAATGAACGCGACAAAATAGAGACAAAATAGACGCGAAGTTAACCGTGGTGATCGCCCTATGTACTGTAAACATGACGACCGTACGCCCGGAATCTACATCCAATCCCCCGATTTATACATACAATGCTGGCTTGCTACCGCTCGCCAGGAAGAAATCGAAACCTGGATGGGGATAAACGTCTTAAAACAGTTGGCTGACCGGTGCTAGATACAAGCCAGAGAAAGAGAGAAAAGGAGAGAAAGAGACAAAAACGGTGACCCCCCTTAACTTGTCCGATATTTAACTCTAATCGAAAGCTTCTTTGTAATTAACCCGTTCAGTACCAGTGTCGTCCTTTTAAGTTTATTCTGGCTACTATTAGACGATGTTATCAGTTTGAAAAGGGCCTTCAGCAATGAAAAGGCTTCGAACCATCTCACTTAACGCTATTTATTACCACAAATGAATGCATGTGTGTGTGTGTGTGTGTGTGTGTGTGTGTGTGTAAAACCATAAATTAATGTTGACAAAATATTCAACAGTACTTCAAGTAATATGTCTGATACTTTGGAAACAAGGATGTTGCATTCAGCTAGGAGTTAAAAATAAAATATGTGTAACCTATATAATGAATACAGAATAATCGATGAATGTATAAATGTCAATTTCAAGTCTAAAAAGTATGAATTATTCAGTTGATTCCCTGACTCCCGACCCAGATCCTCATACGATATTCTTGCCGTACCCTCTCTGTGGTGACATCGCTGACTTGTCGGAACAAAAATCAGAGAAAATACTTTATTTACGATGGAAAGTAAACCGAAAACCTCCCACCAAAACTTAAAATGGAAGCACTCCTTGGGCAATAGGAACACACCGGATAACTGGGAACATGCCTATACAGTATATTCATCGTGGAATGTGGAACTATGATTGATGAACCAAAAAGGATATGCATTATGCTAGTGCAGAACAAACACACAATCTCAATATCTCTCTCTCTCTCCCTCAAACACACACACACTATTTTCAGTGTCTTCTTTAACTTCTCTGCAATTGTGAGTAAAATAGGTGATGCTACGTGACCGGCCTCCAATCAGTACTGATTGTTACCATCACCATGGGCTGGGAACGTCAACAACAACAACAACAATTCAGCCCAAGTAAGAAGTTAACATCAAGACGACATAACAACATAACGACATCCATCAACATACCCATATTCCTCACCAAGCCCTCTATAACCCTAGGCTCTGACCATGGGAAGCATTCACAAATGAGACAGAACAACACTTCAAACAACAAAATACAAGAACAACACAACAAGCAAACACTCTCATCAATCACTTTTCACATGTCAGCCACCTAAACCTCACAAAGACGACCGACGTGAGCCCTGAAGATCATTACAGGCTGCACAGCTACTGCACCCACAGATCACCTACATCAAGAAACCAAAATCCTCAAAGTCAAAGACCATCGGCACTCAATTCCTGGCAGCAGCCTCCACGAACCAAGAACTACACACCCACAGACACCAAGAAATATCAAAACAACACCCTTCCTCGCGAGGACAGAGTCCATCGTGGCCATGGCCTTTCTCAGGGACACATCAAGACTATTAATTAGTGGTTCTCTTCCAACGTTTATATAATACGTTTTGTTCAATGTCAGTTTCTAGACAAAAATAAACCTCTTCCGTTATTCATTGTTTTAAGAGTAAGGGTTTGCCGCCGTACTGCAATAACAATAGGCAATGATTTATCGAGAAAATAGGGATCCAAGTTATAAATTACCTGTCAGTATAAGAGATATTTCAATATCCCTAAAATACTGGTATTCTAATACCAGAACAAATAGATAAACACATTGTTGTCCTTTATCAGTATAATTTTTTCACAAAACAAATGGCAAAAACACCTCCCTTTACGGTCACAAAAGTAAATTTTGCCTTGTAAATTTCCCACCACACCACCCACTTCACCTGCACAACACTTGCCTCCAAGAAACACTACACAAACACCTGGACCTGTTCCTCATGCCCCTCCCTCTCCCAGTCAAATCCCTCACCTAAAACCCGTCCACCTCTCCTCCCCAACCCACCTAACCTTCCCATATCATCCACTCCTCCCCCTAAAACCCGTCCACCTCTCCTCCCTAACCCACCTAACCTTCCCATACCATCCACATCCTCAACTCAACACACCACACCCCATCCTAATCCATTCCAACCCCCATCTCCTGCTCCCCAATCCCCACCCCCACCTCACCCATCCCAACCCCCAGCCCCTCCCTCACCCCCACCCCCCCCCCCCCATCACCCCCACCCCCACCCCCACCCCATCCTCGTGCAGCAGCACCCAACATACATCGTGCACATAACATTAACATTCTTCAACTGAACATAGATGGCATCAACACAAAGAGACACGAACTCTCACACTTCATCAAACAACACAACATACACATTGCCATCTTACAAGAAACAAAACTCCGCACAACACAAAAAACACCCACATTTCATAATTTCACCACCATCAGACAAGACCGAGCTGTCGGCGGGGGCGGTGGACTCATCACCCTGGTACACAAAGAAATATCATACATAGTAACCAGTGTACAAACCAAATCACTCCTCCCCCCAAATGATAACACAACAGAAATACAGTCAATTAAAATACGCACTGGCAACAACTCTAACATAACCATCATAAACACATACATCCCTCCCCAAACATCCCCTACAGTACCAAATGAATACAGACCACACTTACAACACATCACAAACACCCCACACACCCCACACATCATCCTGGGTGGTGACTTCAACGCCAAGACGTCGGCCTGGTTTGTCGACAACCCCGACACAGACAGAGGGCTGGTACTACAAAACCAAACCGATAACCTCATCATCCTTAACGACATCCATCAACATACCCATATTCCTCACCAAGCCCTCTATAACCCATCATCTCCAGACATCACCTTTTGCTCCCCAGAACTCGCCCCCACAACATCCTGGAGGGTGGTCAGAACCTTAGGCTCTGACCACCTCCCGATCATTATCACCACCAAAACCAGACTCACCCCACAAACACACATACACCAATTATAAAAGAGCTAACTGGGAAGCATTCACAAATGAGACAGAACAACACTTCACAACTCTAAACAGTACACCCATCACTAACATCAACAATGCTGTACACATACTCAATAAAACTATCCAAAACGCTGACAAGAAACACATTCCAAGAGGTAACAGAAAAAGACACAACCCCAACTTCACACCAGAAATTCAAAACCTCATCAGACAACGCGACATACTGAAACACTCCCCAGCACCCCACACACAAGACATCACACAACAAATTCAAGCACTCAACACCCAAACTAACAACAAAATACAAGAACAACAAAAACTAAATTGGAATAACTTCCTACAAACACTTGATCACAAAACAAACCCCAAAAACTCTACAAAACACTAAACAGCATCACACTTTCCAACAGCAACACAACACAATCACATGCTGCAATCACAACAACAGACTCTACTCCTTCATGTAAACAACAAGCAAACACTCTCATCAATCACTTTTCACATGTCAGCCACCTAAATCCTCACAAAGACGACCGACGTGTCATCCGACGTAAGAGACAATTCCCCACAGACCCTGACTATACACCCTTCACCAATCACCAGACAAAGCATATCATCAACAATCTCAAGCACTCACCCGCCTGTGGCCTAGACAACATAAGCAACATACACCTCAGACACCTGGGACCACAAGGCATACAAGCACTCACTAACATATCAAACTACAGCTATTCACACAACACAATACCAGACATTTGGAAGCATGGTATCATCATCACATTCCCCAAACCCAACAAAGACCCCACGCTACCCTCCTCACACCGCCCCATCACACTCCTTTGCTCCCCCTCCAAAGTCATGGAACGCCTAGTATTACAACTAATTACACCTGACCTACCCCTAGCTCCAACACAACATGGCTTTAGGCCATTGCACTCCACAAACACTCTTCTCACAGACCTTACACAAAGAGCTTTCGACAGCATCAATTCAGCTAGACCACCACACAGATCACTATTAGCCACACTCGACATTAGTAAAGCCTTCGATGCCATCCCCCGCCACAACCTAACAAACAAAATCTACAACACAAACATGCACAACAACACAAAACGGTGGCTGGCCAACTTCCTAACAGGCAGATGTGCACACGTATCTTTTGCCGGTCAGTCATCTAAAATCAGAAACTTTCCAAACGGAGTCCCACAAGGATCCGTCCTATCGCCCGCACTCTTCAATCTGTACATGCACGATATAACTACACCCAATACGCCCCAAATAAACTTAGCCTCCTATGCAGATGACATAACACTCACATGCACACACCATGACCCAAAAAGAGCAACAGATCTCCTTCAACCCTATCTCAACACACTACATGGCTGGTGCACTACAAACAGACTTAATCTAGCCCCAGCCAAATCCACCGCAACCCTGCTCACAAGTTGGACAGGAGAACACGAATACATCCCTCAACTCATCATAAACAACACACCCCTAACACATACACACACACCCAAAATCCTAGGAGTAACATATGATACTCATATGACATTCAAACAGCACACCACAAACATTAAAAAGAAACTGACACCCAGACTTAACGCCCTCAGGTCACTTGCTCACACAAAATTTGGACACAACAAAGAAACTACCACCACAGTATATAAACAATACATAAGATCAGTGATGGAATACGCAAGCCCAGCCTGGGCTTCTAACCTAGCTGAAACACATCATAAGACCTTACAGACTATTCAAAACAAAGCCCTGAAGATCATTACAGGCTGCACAGCTACTGCACCCACAGATCACCTACATCAAGAAACCAAAATCCTCAAAGTCAAAGACCATCTGGACATGAGAGGCACTCAATTCCTGGCAGCAGCCTCCACGAACCAAGACCACTCACTAAACTACATGGCAACACACCCACAGACACCAAGAAATATCAAAACAACACCCAGCACACGGTATCACACACAATTATTGTCCTCTCTCCCTCCCTGCCCACCCCGAACCAACTTCCAGAAGCACATCCATACTCATATCTCTCACCGATCCATCCACTCACTCACAGACAACACGCAGCTGCATGCACGACCTCCCGAAATCCATCCTTCCGAATCCTCCCTTCCTCGCGAGGACAGAGTCCACCTGGCCAGGCTGAGATGTGGACACCATCCAGCTCTCCTGAGCTATCAGAAGAGACTGGATGACTCCGTTGTCGACGCCTGCCCGGGATGTAACACAGCACCCCATACCATTAAACACATCATAGAAGACTGCATTTCACACAACCACTTACGCCAACAACACAATCTACACTCAATGAGAGCTCTGTGGGAAAGCCCGATCGTGGCCATGGCCTTTCTCAGGGACTCGGGGCTGTTCGGCCAGGCAGCTTAGGGAACAACAACAACAACAACAACAACCTTAGTATCAATGATTAATAGCCCTCTACCACACCTTCCGTTATTACCTCCATCGCTAGGGTTAGTTATCATTATTATTGACATAAATTACTGGTGATGCACCCAGACTCACCCGTCATTCTGCAAACAACCTCTCAAAATGTTGTCACTCTTACTATCAAGTCTTGTATCATTAGCGGCGTTCCCTCGAACTTTCCCTCTGTTAAATAGCACCTCCCCTCCAGCAAAATGTATAATTTCCTCACAGACTCTCAAGTGTCTATAGAAACTGCCAGCAGCCCCTTCTCTGTTTCTTCCTGTTTTACTAGCCAAAGGTGGTTGCTTTGTTTATGTGCACAACAAACTTACTTGCTCTCGTGTTCGCGACTTTGACTCTCCTGAACATTTAACGTGTTGGATCAAAATAATAAATTTTACACTTGTTGCTAGAGCACGTAAACATCTACATATATGTATCATTCATTTATTACACTATACTAGTACTTAGAAACTACTACTTCACTATTTGTATTGCGTAATATACTCCATCTAAGGGCACACACGAATCTTACAATAATTTATATATTCAACCTACATTTACTATCAATTTACCTATTTGGTACCTAACTTGTAATCCTCTACAGAGTGTATGCAAAGAGATGGATGGTATTTTTTTGCTAGTAGCCTTTAGCCTATATTTTCAAAACCTCGTCAGAATTTTGTTGATGTTTATAAATAATATGATGGACAGGATATACAGGGAAGAGCAACAAATTGATAAGAGATAGAACGCTTCAATGATTACAAAGTGTCTTTTGATAAAACAACAGACATGCATTTTTATAAGAAAACTATGTGGTAAAACAGAGATGCGAAAGAAACACAATTTCGTTAAAATATTTAGGCATGTAAGAATGTTTGAATTACTTAATACTTAAGTGATAAAATGCGACACAACGGTAAATTGTAAACCATATAGCAATTCATAAAATGAAATCAAGAGGAAAGAAAGACAAATGGAATGAAAGAAGATGAAATATATAAATTATTGGTTAAATCTATATAGGACTAAGAATAAAGTTGTAATGCAATACATATTCAAATGTATGTTTGATAATACATAAATACCCTACAACACCAATATTATAATTAAGAAAATATAGCAGCAGCACAGTCTTCCAGAAATCATAGGTAAAAAATATATATACTGGAAGTCCGAGGCAAATGTGGCTTTAGTTCATAATGCGTATCATCTGGTGGTGGGCAGGAGGAGGGAGGGTTGACATTAAAGGGATGAAAGGAGGAGGAAGGAGAGGAGACAGGCGGAAGAGGAGAGAGAAAGGAACAGGAGTGAGATAACAGGAAAATACATGTAAACAATGAGATGGGAAAGGTACGTAATGCATAACAAGAGTAGGAAGTATAATATAGATGTAATAGCACTGACGGAGATAATACGTTATCAGGAGTGGAAACATGTTTTAGGATCAAGTAGGAAAGAACAAAAATTAGTAGAAAAATAAGGAGTAACGCGCGCGCGCGCGCGCGCACACACACACACACACACACACACACACACACACACACACACACACACACACACACACACACACACACGTAACCGTTTACATTTATATATCTTTGGGTGCCTTGATAATGTCTGGTAAGAATTTGGAATGGCAGAAATGGTCACCTCTATCTAGTATCTAACTTATCTATAAGTATTAACACAATTATTAATACAATGGAAACGAAAAAGTCGGAACGAAAAAAGGCGGAATATGAAATTCTTAGTCTTAGGGGAGTCCAACTTAACCCTCTCCGACATATGACGCGATTTTGAGCCTATTAGGGATACTTTAAAGCCTTTGTTACCATCAGGGGTATTTAGAAACCTTTAGTTTAGTTACTTCAACCTCTGCAGTTGTCTTTGAGTTAGCTGTGGGCAGAAAACTAATTTTGGAGAAGTAATTATAAGAGTGAGAGAACTCTATTTCTTATTGCTAATCTGGCAACCTCTGCTTCATATGAGTCTGAAGGGGTTAAGGTAGGTATCAATATTTGCTGAATATGCAATGGACAGAGAGAGAGAGAGAGAGAGATGAAGAAGGGAATGACGGAGGGTGTTATAATAGGAAAGGGGGAAGGGGGGGGGGAGGGGGGGGTAATACATTTAGGAGAGGTGGGAGGATACTGTAGAAAGTCAAGAAAAATAATACACAGTAATAATTGAGATATGAGAATGGCAGAAAGGAAACATTGTAAGATGTAAGGAAATTAATAATATGGTTAAGATAGAGGAATATACAAATTATAACATGGATGAAGTTGTGGGTGATTAACCCTTGTGTACGAAGTGTCTCTGCATTTCTGCATTTAATGTTTAACCCCATTTAAAACCAAGATAATAATAACAAAATCAAAATAAAAGATAAAATGAAAATACAAAAAACAACAGCAGCATACATTTCACAGAATCAGGACATCTATTATATATTTGTCTACAGACTAAGAGTTAAGAGCGCAGGTCGAATGTAAAAAAAAAGGCATGAATTATTGAATTATTTATTTTGGTTCTTTATTCTTAACACGCAATAAAGGAAAACCTTATAATAAATGTTCCTCTATTGGATGGTGGTATTGGAATTATCTGTGGTAAGAAGGACCCATATGGTTTGGATGAAGAAGATTGTGTTCAAAATACATAACAAGAAAGAAAAGGAAATTACATGTAACTAAACATGAAGGAGAGGAAGGAAGAAGACGGAGGAAATGAAGCAACATCATTAATATTGAAAGCGAAAACATTGCTGCAGAAGGAACCATGGAAAAAGTATACAAGGAAAGAAAATATAATTAATTATTATGTTCCTTCCAACAACCAACTATACTCCTAAAATCGATTAATGAAATTTACAAACACATGTGGCAGTCCGTGGATTCGAACCCAGGATGCTCACACCGAAAATCAACACCTTATGCATCGCACTACGAAGACAGTGAAGAGAATTGTGAGAACAATATATTCGAAAAAGGTGAAATAATAGAAGAGAGATGGGGAGATGAAGGTTTACCGACTTAATCATATAGGACAATATTCTTGAGGATAAAGGAGGGATGATACAGTATGCTCACATGAGTTTACCGGGAATAACGATACAGGCTATAGATGTACGCGAACTTCGAAAGAAAATATATTTTTGAATAAATCACTCTGAATGTCAATGCCAATTACTTAAACAATCCCTTCCACAAGCTGACAATAGCACATTTGAATCAAAACTATTCAAAGTGAGAATTGGGACCTAAAGCTAACAATAATATACTACCGAAATGTCCTTGTTAGTAAAATATGACTAGTCAACCAGTAGCTCTCAACCAGTGCCAAATTAACCCAGACCAACCAAACCAGTGCCAAAACATAGTACTAACCTAACCTAACCGTATTGGTTGATTTGGTACTGGTTGAGAGCTACTGGTTGAAATGGTCTACTGGTTGAGTTGACCGGTCACCGTGACGGACATCAGGCCTTGACAGTGCTGGGAGAACCTGTCACGCCTTGACAGTGCTGGGGGGAACCAGTCATGGAGATAACATGTACCGAAGAACAGATTATTGAATGTACATTTATCTAAAGCATTGATCTAGTATGATAGGCGTTTATCCTGTATGCATACAACATATACAGTTGAATTAAACTATATATATTATACCTTCTGCATGTTGTTGCTTTCTTTCCTTTTGAATACTGTTGTTCACATTCTGTTGCTTCTCCAGTTCTGTCCTTTCACACCACCACCTAGTTTCCTTCCAGACTCCATCAATACAACTACAGCAGGATGGTTGAATAGGGGAAACAAATGGATGATATAGTTCACTCAGAAAATGTTAAACATATCTTCAGATGACTTTGTTGCTGCTATATTAGATAGACTATACCGAGTTTCTTTATCTGTTCCGTACATTATTTTGTTCAATGCTCAAACTCTACCTCCGGAAATAGGATTGATGCCTGTAGATTCAATCGTTCAACCCAGTGAAATCAGATCATATTCCAAATTGCAACTGAGAAATTGAGACAGTTTGAGTGGACTAACTGGCTCGTTTGTGGTTTTACCTTCGTAAACCTACAGTGTCTGGTTGTCTTCTCGTGGCCTGTTGCAACTCAGACCTCTTGAAGCTGCATCACCAATGTCTCGCTGTCTCATCTCACAATTTCGTACACCTCTCTCTCTCAAACGCCATCTATTGAGCTACTTACTTACTAGACACTGCCCCCAGAAAACATTTTGAATGTGGGAATATTCATACAATGCTTATTTACTCTCTTGTTCTAAGCATATGAGGTGAAGGATAACGCATATGTTTTATGATTTTCCTTTTTAAAATTTATTCCCGTAACTCCCTCTTTCTCCCACACATACTGTATATATTTATTTAACAATGTGCCAATAGATCGTTTCTATATTATAACCCTGATGTCCGAGTTATAATTATGAAGCATCGCAACTTATTATACATTAAGGGTCGACGAAGAGCAAGTCAATATAATGAATGTTCACCTCATGTTTTACGTGGTGAAAGCTCGCCCACTTCCCCCACCTCTAGCTTCACTGTCTTGGAAAATTGCACCAGCCATGTGGAAGGAGAATATTACCCAAGAGTTTTTTTTTACCGCTTGCTACGAACAAGTTTGGCTGTTCCTTTGGGAAAAAGATGAGAAGGGATACAACAAAAATAGAGGTCTTGTACTGCTTTGTATGCAGTCTTTCCCATTTTCTTGAAATTGTATCTTTTATATTTGTCCCATGTATGAATGTGTATTGTGTTTATGTTTAGTTAAATATCCATCAGTGATTTATAAACTCTTCATCCATTTTCCTTCCAGTGTAAAAAAAAAAAAAAAATCTATGTCAGCTAACAAAAACAACTTCTTGGTTCTTATTCTTGTTTACCTATGTTGTATTTTCCTGTCATAATTTGTCCATATCACTACCTTTACCTTTCCCAAAATAAAATATACGGTATTATATAATAATAGTGTCACTATATAGAAATACATATAATATAATCGTTAAATATGAGCATAGAGTAATAGATGAAAGGGTTCATCATGGTGAATCAAAGGTCAAGGGGAGGTAAGATTAATAGCAACAGTAGAACGAGTTATGCAAGTTTATAGTGAAGAATGTCAGAGATGTATATGAATGACCTCTCCACCCTATCCCGTTTGACCCCCACGCCGATTGACCTTTCCACCCTATTCCCCTTGACCCCTGCTCCGATTGACCTTTCCACCCTATCCCCCTTGATCCTCCACCCTGAGTGACTTCTCCACCTTACTTCCACTAACACCCACTCTGAGTTACTTCCACATCCAACCCTCCTAGACCCTCCTCACGCTACCTCCCTTGAACCTCCACCTCGAGCGACTTCCACAGAATCCACACCCTACTTCATTTCACGCCAAACACCGAATTACCTCCTCACGCTACCCCCTTTGACCCCCACCCCCAGTGGCCTCTCCATCTCTCTTACTAATTGAACTAGTTTTGTTGCGGAAGAAAATGTTGCTGGAACCTTTTGGCAGCAAATTCAGCTTAGTTGAAAGTTCAGGGTAACAGCTGCCATTGTGTGTGTGTGTGTGAGAGAGAGAGAGAGAGAGAGAGAGAGAGAGAGAGAGAGAGAGAGAGAGAGAGAGAGAGAGAGAGAAAATGACCAATTACCCTTATCGGTCGTATACTATATAATTATAGTTCACAGGTTGTTCCGTAGCCTTTCAAAATATCACAGCATTTTACTACCGGTATTAATTTTACCTTCGTTCGTGTCACCAAGCGATTCTTCTCATACCCTGAAATTATCACTTCCTTATCCATGACAAAGGTTTTAAATAATCACGGTTACAAAAGTCAATCAGCTGAAAGTATTGCCTTAACCTGTACAGTACCAGCGACGTCCTTTTCATCATATTCTGGCAACTATTAGACGATTATATTCAGCTTAGAAAGGACCTCTATCAGTAATAGGGTTTCAAACTATCTTAACCAACCCTTTTATCTACCACAGATCCTTCCTAAGCTGCATAATATCGTCAAAATAGAGCTAAAATACAATATAACACACGTCGCTGGTACTCAAAGGGTTAAACATGGACAGTAATTTTCTTAGTCGCTGACATCGCGTATACCTGTCTATCTGTCTTATTCCTAAAATGTAACCCTGTAGAAAAGTAGGAGGCAAATAGATAAGTAGATGGTAGACCTACAATATATGAACGGTAAACAGACAGGTAGATTGGTATTGACACTCAGGTGAGAAATCTTAAGTTTACAATATTTCTTCTTTCTTCTTTCCTCTTAACTTAACAAGTGCGCATGGGGGTAATTAGACACCTCTCCCTGTGCGCATGTATTTGAGGTGTTTCCGTCACTAAAATATTAATTTTACCATAAATAGCATTAATACTTATCCATACGTGCCTATTATGGGTTGACTATAAAGGTATTAACCTGAAACAACAATAAAACGAGTGAAAACAGAGTTTGGATGGTCAAAATCGGAGATATAGCCCGCGAGTTGTACAATGTATGGGTGAGGCAAGCTGCTTTCCCGCCAATTTCCCCCAAGGCCACTGAGACACAGTCGATCGATACTCTCTCTCTCTCTTGCACTCGTTTGCTATCAGTGATGACAACGCCCTGCTTGCAACTCGCTAATGTTAGCACGAAAATATACCTCAGAATAAGGGAATAACAGGGAAAATAGGTGATAACTGAAGGAGAGGAGGAAAGTGGGGAAGGAGGGGAGGTAGAGAACTGAGATTTTGCATGGCCCAGGGGCCAAAAAAAAAAAAAATAAATAAAAAAAAAAAAATTCGATGTCAAAAGTTGATTTTTTTTTTCTCTGACTCTTAAGAGTCTCCCCTGCAGTTCCCGGGTTAACTTGGCCCCTACACCATACTTTAGCTATTAGCTTAATGTTGATCATAATTGCTTTGGTACACTATTGTTTTGTTTTAAGCAGTCTTCCTTTTATATAGTTTATCCACTCTCAAAATGCTCCCTTTACTGCATAATAATGGAGTATATCAGACATAATGAACTTAAAGTAATGCATAACAGTGATTGTGTTATGCAGACATGTAAGCATTATTGCAATAAGTTGTGATGTTGTCCACAAATGTTAGTATCGGCGTTACTACCATACGCTTTAATGTTTCAATGCAGACTTAATATTATCTTCACATAACTAATGTTGGAATTATCTGATTAGTAACTGTAACACATGCAAATTAATAAGACAGCTAAGCGAAGTTGTTGTTGTTGTTGTTGTTCTTCTTCCCCAGGCTGTCTGGCCGAGCAGCCCCAAGGTCCCAAGCAAGGCCAATGCCATAACCAAGCGCCCCCACAGAACCCTCCCAGCTTTACTTTACTTTCTCTTCATAATTGAATTGCTGAAGGGCACAGGGCCCTGGGTGGGGCTTTGGTTTCCTGGGCGTTTCCGCACCCTCCTCAGCTCCCCGCCATGGAGTGGCTTCGGTCACCCAGGCTTTATTGTGGTGGGCAGGGAGGGTTCTGTGGGGGTGCTCGGTTGTGGCCTTGGCCTTGCTCAGGGCCTTGGGGCTGTTCGGCCAGGCAGCTTGGGGAAGAGCAACAACAACAACCACCACTAAGAAAACCCAGGTGACTAAAACCGCTCCCAGGCGAGGGGCTGAAGAGGGTGCGGAAACGCCTGTGACACCAAAGCCCCACCCAGGGCCCTGTGCCCCTTAACAATTATGAAGGGAAAGTTGTGGGGCAAAGGACAAATGTGACGCTTTGGCTCCCAGTCTGCCAGCCTCTAGGTTGGCAGTAGAGAGCGAAGTTGTTTCCATTAATCCTAAGTTACATAACTGAGTGTCGGGTTGGTTTAACATTGATTGATCAGCCAATTTCCTAATTTTTGGTGACTTGTCAGGGGCGCCGTAACTCGATAATGTTTAAAATTTATTTAAAAAATAATCATATACATTACTTGTAGGGTGAAAGTGGTTTGTGCAATTATGTGGCTACATGATCATCGACATCCTGGAAGTTATTCAACGTTGACAGAAATATTAATGGAAGTTGTTCTCTTAAAGTAGGGAGGCAAAAGAATTTATTAAGGAGTAAGATATTATAGGTAGGGTTAACCGAGGGAAATATGGAAGAAAGACAAAAAAAATACACGTTTATTATAACTTAAACTGTTCATCACAAAGGTCAGAGTTGAGTGACGTATTGTAATGTAGATCATCCTGTGTGGGGAATACAAAGGAAGACCACCAACAACAGACCTAATTGACCTTACTCGGTTACTTGTTAAGGGAGCCCACCTCGCTTTTGTTATCGTTCTCTCCCTCACTCTTTGGCTTGTATCCATTTGGCCCCATTCAGCCTAATGTTTTCAGACGTTTACCCCCATCCAGGTGTCAATATTTTCCTGGTGAGCGGTAGCAAGCCAGCATATATATATATTTTTTTTTACAGCAAGCTAAGTTTGTAAATTTTTCGATAGAAAAATGTCTCCGGCGAAGCCGGATTTCTCCATTCAATGCTGGCTTGCTATCGCTCGCCAGGAAGAAATCGACACCTGGATGGGGAAAAAATTCTTAAAACAGTTGGCTGAATGGGGCCGAATGAATGCAAGCCAGGGAAAGAGAGAAAGGAGAGAAAGGTAAAAAAAAAAGCCGGTGACCCCCCTTAAACCAAATATATATTGCTATACCAATCAATTGGAGAGTTTCAGGTCCAGCAATACACTGGACCAGAACACAAAATAATAGGACTATTAACGATATTGATATGGTCACATTACTCGGGCACAAATGCAGTGAATCGGGTAATTATGGCATCAGGAATATAATCGGCAAAATCTATATTTCTATTATCATCCTAAACTAAATAAAATCGTCGTATGTTAGTCAATTTAAAGGGGAAACATATGTGTCATTGTATAGTGAAAATGGTAAATATAGACAATTACAAATATATTGGAGTATTTTTTCCTCCATGTAGCATTTGTTACGTGAATTAAAGAGACAGAAGGCAAAGCTGCCTGTAGCAAGTGGTTGTATAAGTTGAAACAATGCCAGAGAGCCCTAATCAAGGTACGTTAGAGTCAAATTGTCTGGACACACGGAGTTTGAAACAGATTAAGTCATAGGATGAGAGAAAGCCAGATTGAGGGAGAGAGATACAAAGTTTGCTTGTTGAGTAGAATATAAAGAAAGACTGGGACATTTTTGTTGTCAATCTTGGATTTGAGAGTTGAACAGAATAGGGGTGGGAGTGTGTTGAAAGGCGGGTGCCCCCCACTCTCCGTAAGGGAGGGGGGCATATAGCGACATAGCTTGGAAGAACATTGATTTTTGTAATAGCAGTAGAAGAGTGAGAGAGATACAACATGTGGCATGTAGAGAGATTGTAGGGAATTTGTGAGAGGAGGTGAATTGATGAGACAAAATGTTTTTGACTCTACCCTTTCGAGAAGTGCAGTATGGATGGAACCTCAACAAACATGCGAACAATACTTGATACATGGGCGCAATGTGCCCCTAACCAGAGCAAGAAGCTGTGCGGGGTTAAATGATAGGGAGGTATAAGGGAAGGAAGAGGCGGTGAGGGGTAGGGAGGTGAGGAGAGGTAGATACATTCAATAATTAGTAATACAATTACCGCGAGGTATAATGAAAACTGGGTCAAATACATGGTTAGATTAATATCCAATATTCAATAAGTGGATATTTATGGTGTGGTAATGTGGTGTACTTATAACTGTCTCGGTGTATGTAAGTTGTGTACGAGATATCCTGGTTTCGAATCCTGGGAGGATCACATGCTTTCATTATTTTCATTTGGGCAGTGCAGTTGGGTCGAGTACATGATTAGATTGATAGCCAGCATTCTATAAATGGATAATTATCGTGGTCATGTGCTGTACTTGATGGTGTATTGGTTACAACGTGTAAGTTCTGTATGAAATATCCTGGGTTCGAATCTTGGAAAGATCACATGCTTTCATAATTGTCATGGGGGGGGGGGCGGGGTGTTAGTGTTAAGAACGACGTTAACAATCATTACAATGCATAATTACTGAGTAACTTTAGACTTTGACTTCAGACAATACAATGCAACATATATTGCAGCCCACCAGCAGCCACAATACTATTATAATAACATTCCGACGTTTGCTCCCGGCCTCACACATTTGGGCCGCCAGTACCAAATTCAGTGTAGTTCAACTGTTCGGAACACTCATGAATATATATTTAGTGAACAAAGAAATGGTAGAGCGATAAACTGTTCATGTATCACGGATACAGTTGTGTGCTATTGATGAATGCACAAACAGTTAATATATATTCATATATATCAATATTCATTATTTATGCATTTTACCATACTTTCAATTTGATATTACATATTCTAGACCTATTTTTCTATATGTTTTCTATTGACAGACGGCTCGATCCAAGCAGGGCTGACCATGAATGAATCGCCTATAATATTCCGCGGCAATTTGTTTGATTTTCCAAATTGTTTCCGTGGAAAGTCGCCAACCCAACTGCCTATTATATTGTTGTGTACAGTGTGAGATGTGCATGTGGACTGTTATTGTACTTTTGGAAAGGTTATTTACGTGAATGTAGTCTGTAACCAGTGTTATCGGCTCCCCTATTTTGATTAGGTGCTAGAATATAATTGTATACTGGCGATACTGTCCCTGCACTTCAAAGGTCCTACCAGACCGATATGTTCACAATATATACATTATTTACTTAACATATATATATATATATTCAAATATATTTGTGTATACAATTATTTGCATATTTTACTATTTGCATCAATTATGTAAGCTTACATCTGAATATTTAATATTATAATATTCAAGAGAAGTGGTAATAAATACGAATTAATGGAGAATAATTGTGAATAGATAACTGATAACACGGTCGTTGGGAGAGGGGGTCGGGCGCCAGTTGGACTAGATAATAGTCCGGTCAGTGCGGTTTGGTGTGCTTTAGCCCATGTCCAAAACTACAGTTTCTGGGAAGGTTATGTGGATTTCTTTTATTGAGCATGCCTCGCAGTATACTGGTTCTATTTTTGTTTTTATGAATGGCTCCAAATCCGGGGCTGGCTTCGGGCATACTGCTGTGCTTTCTGTTTTTTTATTGTAGTGGGTCTTTTCTCTCTTGTGCCTCTGTTTTTATGGTTGAACTTTCAGCTGTTTTACTGAATCTTTGAGTGATTTTCACGCTTCCTGTGAATGTTTTTACTGTTTTTCGTGACCCTCGGGTAGTTCCCTTCCTCCCTTGAGTCTTTTAGTTCCCCTCAACTTCTTATTTTAGAGATGTTAAGCTGGTTGGTTCTTGTTGGCCATTGGGTTCACCATGTTACCTTTTGCTGGGTCCATGCACATGTACCTATTAAGGGTAATGAACTGGCAGTTGTGGCCAAGGCAGCGAAGTCTCTTCCTGTGCTTGTGTGTCTCCTACCTCACAGTGATTTTTACCCATATATTCAGTCTGCTAAGTTTGTGTGGCAGCGGAGGTGGGATTGTGTTGGTGTGAATAAGCTTAAGGAGGTGACCTCTACTGTGTCCTGTCCTTGGAGCTACCCACCAATGCCCCACCATTGGGAGACGACACTTTCTTGCATCAGGATTGGATATTCTTGCCTCACCCATGGGTATTAGATGTCTGTGGGGCTTCACCATACTGTGAGGACTATTTGGTCCTGTTGATTGTCAAGCAAATTTTGTTGAATGTCCTTGCTCGGGAGAGTTGCTTCGGAGGCATTTTTCCAATTATTGTTGTCTGCCTGATGGTGCTTTCCGTCTCCCCTTGGTGCTGGTGGATGTTGCTTGTTGCCCAGATGGTCGCACTTTCACATTGTATACAAGAGGCTGGTTTTCTTTCTCTTTTGTGAGTGTTAATATTCCATATTTTTTTAGTGTTAGGTTTTCTTTCTTTTTCTCGGTTTTATAACATTTTGTGTAAATTTCTTCTCTTTGTTTTTACCTTCTTGTTTTGTGTTTTATCTTTTCTGGGTTTTATCTTTATGTTTTGTGTGTTATCTCCACTTTTCTGGGGTTTAGTTTGTATTTTTACTTTCGGTGGCAATGACCGTTACTGTTGTGCTACCATTTGGAGTTTCTTCCATTCGTTAATTCATTCATTCGGTTAATCTTTGAGTTTCAGTTGATCGAAAGCTATCTGACAACTCTGATCCCAGTCAAACGTCCTCCCTTTTTCCAGTCTCTTAGTCATGGGTCGAGCGATTTTTGAGAAGTTTGGTATGAACCTCCGATAATAGGAAGCCATTCCCAGAAACGCTCGGATCCCTTTGACAGTGGAAGGGGGTGAAATTTCTACAATAGCTTTCACTTTAAGGGGGTCAGGTTGGATACCTTTACTTGAAACTACATGCCCTAGGTATGCCACCTCGCGGGCCCCTAATTGGCATTTGGAAGGCTTCAATTTAAGTCCCACCCTCCTGATTCTCTCTAATACTTCTTGTAGTCGATTGATATGTTCCTCCCAACTGTTTGAAAAAATTATAATATCGTCCAGGTAAGCTAAGCAAGTTCTCCATGTTAATCCCCTCAGTACTTCGTCCATGACTCTAGTAAAACTGGTTGGTCCATTACAAACTCCGAAGAGCAAGACCGTGAACTGATAGAGTTTGCCTTCGCTCGTGGCAAATGCGGTTTTCTCCTGGTCCTCTGACCTAACCGGTACTTGCCAGTATCCACTTTGTAGGTCTAGGGTAGAATGCCATGTTGACCCATTTAGTGATTCTAGCGAGTCATCAATACCAGGTAGGGGTTGCGGATCTTTGATGGTGACATCATTCAATTTTCTATAATCTACACAGAACCGAGGGGACCCACCTTTGTTTTTTTACCAGGACTACTGGAGATGACCACGGACTGCAGGATTCCACTACTATCCCCTGCTTAATCATCTCCTCTACTTGTTCCTTTTCCTTTTGTCTCATAATGGGATTTTGTCACCTATAAGGTTGTCTAATAGGGGGCCCTTGAGTATGTATCTCGTGGGTGTGTCGAATTCGGGCCGATCCGTGGTCCCCTTCATCTTGAGCAAACACGTCTCTGTAAGTCCAGAGCAATTCATGTAAGGTAGTGGGTTGATCTGACGTTAATTGTTTCGGGATCTCAGGTAAGTTAACTGGTCCGTTAGTTCCAACAGTGGTGGGTTGCGCGGGTGTAACTTGTCCTAACAGTTTTCCCTTTTGATAATTAATCGTGTCATCGCCAAAGTTAGCCAGAACTAATTTCCTCTGGTCGGTAGTAATAAAGGTGGGAGATATTCTCACTTTATTCTGTGTATCAGGTTAAAAAATCCCGGCAGTCATTCCCTGGGATTTAGACATTTCTATCATTCTCCAAGATCTAGGGGTAATAGTGTGTTTCCCTGTGGTAGCTACTATTTGAGGTCGTAGGGTGGTCGTCGTGTCTTTCGGCCCGCACAGTATAGTTACTCCCAACTGACTCATGAGATCTATTCCCAGATATCCATCAATTCCGCTATTAGATTTTCCTGATAGAACACAAAAATTTGTGGTGAATTTAATTCCCTTCCATTGTACCACCACCGCATTAGTTCTCCCTAGAATCGTCAATGGTTGACCCCCGGCTCCTGACAACTGAATACTAGTTTGATTTAATGGCCCTATTTCTTTCTGACTAT
This sequence comes from Paralithodes platypus, assembly GCA_032716605.1. Taxonomy (NCBI): domain Eukaryota; kingdom Metazoa; phylum Arthropoda; class Malacostraca; order Decapoda; family Lithodidae; genus Paralithodes; species Paralithodes platypus. Next base: position 23,453,462 of record CM064497.1, on the reverse strand, counting down.
TCCTCACAAAATTTTCCAAAAGACAACTTCTGTTTGTATCAATTAACATGTTCGCGGCTTTCCCATTTATTACTATGGTTTCACAAGGCGTTTGTCTCTCTAATATATTGACCTCACTATATCGCCCTTCTATGCGAGGTTTAAGGGAAAATGTTCTCCCCCTTCCGGCATTGTGATTTTTGGCTGGGTTTCTGTCTCCCTGTATTCTACTGGAAGCATTCCTCCCTGGTTTGGATCTGTCACCCTTGGTAGGGGTCGATCATTTGGAGGTGTGGGCCTTTAGTTAAATCTAGGTGTTGGAGTTTGGGGACGGTTGGAACAGTTCCTAGCCAGGTGTCCGGTTTGTCTGCATATAAAGTATCAGATCATTGTTCTCTGATACCCTTTGTTTGGGTTTTCCTCCTCCCCTTTCTTTTTCTCCTCTCTTAACTCTCTGGCTTCCATTATTTTCTTAATCACCTCCATGAGTTCCTTAGTGGTAGTAATTTCATGGATAATGCAGTGCCTTCTAACTTCCACAGGACATGCTTGAATCATATTCTCTCTGATTTCTGTTTCCTGGCTCTCTTGGTCCATGTGGGGGTACGCAAGTTTGACATTTTTCGTGATCTCCCTCCTCAGGGTTCTCACATTTTGGCCGTCTAGTTTCATACTCTTTAGTTTGTCTCTGGCCTTCCTTGTGGAGGTTTCTCGGCCAAATTCTTCAATTAGAGCACTCCTAACTTCTGCCCATGACACTAGTCCCTCTTACATCGTTCAGGGCCTTCCCTAAGTGTGCCTTTCCATAGGCGATCTTCTTTCCATCTTCTCCTACGTCAAGTAGCGTGAACTGACATTCTAATTGTTCAATCCTTTCAATTCTTTCCCCTCTTCCCATAATCTGAACGGTAATACTGCCGTCATTATGTCTGATCTGTTAGATAAATATACTCGATCTAAATAATTTGTCGAATCCCACCGCTTGCCACCAAAATGTAGTACTTATTTTCTTATTCTAAATATACAACTAAGGTGGGGAATAATTCGACAGTCATTTAGAAGTTTGTATACTTTATTTAACAAAACTGACTACTAACTTTATGCTAACCTAGCAACTATTTCTCTGTTCGGGCCGAAATGAGTTCAATACACAGATTGAATATTTCGTCGACCCACCATAGGTTAGTACATTGGAACTCGAGAGCTCCCATTACCACCTATTTGGGTTCCCGCTATTCAGGTATTGACCCACTTCGACTTCGATCCAAAGGCACGTTACTAGTCACCAAAATAGTATAGTTTTTCCAAGCCCTACTGTGTCTACTCAAGAGACCAGGGCATTAATAAATCCGACCTTTATTTCCCTATCTAGAATAAGAGATATATTCTTAACTTAACTTCAAAATAATATAACTTTACCGGGCCCTAATATGTCTAGTCGAGAGACCAGGGCGTTACTACATATGACACTCTTATATTATATATTCTCTTACCCCTATATAATATATCTACTCAAAAGACCAGGGCGTTACTACACTTGACCTCGATCTCCCTATCTAGAATACGCTTAGATTATATATTCTCTTAACCCTATTACCAATAAGTCCATATGTCACGTACACCACCTATTTCAATAATATATCTCAGCAAATGGTTTGATATGATCAGTATCTCAAAACCCCTACATGAACAATATTCACCGCTTAATCATCTACATATATTTTATGGTTACAATATTATCCTGGACTTAATACTCGTAACGCTTACCACGGAACTGACGGAATATTCCTTCAAACAATATGATTGATAATGTTTCCTTTATAACAAAATTATATCGTTGACCATACGGACTAGTGTCCTCCTTACCTATTTCTCAAACTAAAGCTGATCTAATTGCAACTATTCTTTATCCCCCTGAGCCTTATAGTTGCTTATCTATTTATGAATTATCCCCTCTTACTTTTTAATGTTGATATCTATTTGCTGTCCTACAAGATTCTATACTATTGATAGCTAATCGGCATGGAGCCTTCTCTATCAAGAATAACTATTATTCTATTAACACATCATAATTTTATATATTAACATAAGTCTAGTATCTTTCTCTTTATTTTGTCCTATAAGAACACATCAATTATTATTGGTTGGAACCACTGGGTTTGTCAAGCATTTTTTCTCTTTCTCGAAATCTGGTTCGGGCCCAATATGGGTCCTTTAAAAATATAAGACAGTCTTAGGTATCTACTGGAACATCTTCACCACCTCAGAGCCGGCCAATAGCTCAACTGGAAATCTTCGCTCCCATCTACTATTTGTCGTCCCTCTTGAATCGCTTGGCTGTAGGTGTGCAAGCCAGCGATGTGACGACAGGCGGCTGGATACTGAAGGTGTATCCGCCTAGTAGGGAAGAGTGATGCTAAGCCTGAGGTGGACTTTACTGGAACAAGTGGTGTGGGCTGGAAGGCTGGAACAAGTGGATCCAAGTTTCCATGGGTGCCCAAGCGAGGGAGAGAATGTGGGTTGCAAGAAGTTAGCCCAGTGGAGTCCGAGAGGTGAATGACCCCTGCAGCCTCCCCCACCCCCTTGATATAGTCCTGCCTCCCGCTTTCCGGCGCTGTGATTGGCTGAGCCGCCCGCTCTGCCAGTTGATGTTCTGGCCGCGCGGCTTGAATAATTTTCTTTCCTTCGCTTCAACTCTTTTCTCTCCATAATAAGTTCCTGGAAGCTGGTTGCGAATGTCTTTTAGTGGCTTACGAAAGTATAGGGCTGGCACTGATGCATTAGACCTATTGCAACCAGAGGAAACGGCCTGTGGAGAGAGCGAGAGCGAGTTTAAACGTGAAGCTGTACACGTAGCTGTCAGCTCCGAACACGGAGGCTTCTGATTGGTCGGCCGGGAAGGCGTGGCATGCTTACCGCCAGAGTCCAGAGTGTCAAACTCAGCTAGGTTAAAGGGAGCGTGTTGATTGGCTGGCGGCCTTTTTACCTTATATATATTTATCAAAGGGTTCAATTTAACTAACCCCCTATATTATAGACTTCCTGAAAAAAGTAAAATATTAAGAAGGTAGGTAAAATAAAATATATTGTAGTCGCCTTCTTGAAAAGGATAATGACACTCTCAAGCTGCGTAATATGGTACAATCACCACCCACAGGTAGATAGTCACTATTAAAGTACAAATTACACACTTATTGTAGGGGCATTGCAATATTATATGAACACTACACTAGGATCACAATAACACTGTCTCTCCTCTGGCTGCACCCTACCTCATAAGCCACATCCTTTCCCATACCTTCCCCGATCTACCCCATCTCTCCTACTGTTACCCTACCCCACACCATCATCCCTCCCAGTGTCTTATACTCCTCCCATACAACCCTCCTCCTCACCTCTGTTCCATACGCCTCCCCTACATCCCTCCTGTCTTCTGGTCTACCGCAGTACCTCTCCACCGATGTTCTCTCTCTCCCTCCACTCTACCACCTTCTCATAGACGCAGGAAACAAGTGAGAGGTTTGTGTATGAATGTCTCCAAAATGACCTGGCTTATTACTCCAAATATTAAAGCAGGCGTAATAGGTGTAATCTTTGGCCAAATATATCCTGGACCCACTTTACCCACAGGCTTAGTGCACTACAGGTTCGGGACCCAGGCATAAATATGTTGTTTGAGGCGCCAACCCTTCTATTGATCTGAGTCACAAGTTTATGGCTGTCTGACTATCTGGCCATCTGTCTGTTTGTCTGTCAACTTCTGAAGGGCACCATAACGCCAGTTTGGATTTTCAGACAATTAATATATCAGATAGCTAAAGTGCTTTTGGATAGCAGTTCAGAAGATCAAAAAAACTACCCAAGTAGTGCTGAAATAATCACTAATATCACCAACGACGTCAATGACGCATTTATATAATGAGTGGCAGGTTAATTACAATGACAGTGATTGAATCATGATTAACCAACATCTCAGGTATCATGGACTAAATAATAAACAATTGTGTGTGTGTGTGCTTCTGCGCGTGTGTGTGTGTGAGCAGTAGAACTATGATAACATTTAGATCAAGAATGCAGCGTAGCTATATTGACGAAGACATACAAAATATAACGGCATTGCCAACAATTCACACATATATTAAACAGTAACGTAAGTGTATGAAATACTTAGAAGAGTCATAATAGTTCCAAAAGCAAAGAAAACATCTGTGTTTACACTACAAATTGTTAGTGTGTCCCGGAACGAGTGCCAATGCCAGCAACTGATATGCCAACTAATTTACAAATATAAGATGTCCATATAGAAATGTTTATTGTGAATTCGAAACATCTCTTACCTATTTTTAGTGGAAGGCAAACGGAAAAGCATCGATGTTTATATCGAATTACATAATTATGTTATAGTATCTATTCCATTTATCTCGCTTTCCCATTAGAATGCATTTCGTAATAATTAATCATTGCATCTGTAATAGGCCCAAATATGTACACTAGTTGTCAGTACACCAGTTGTCAGTACACCTCGCAGCATGATATTCCTGACTCTTAGTAACACACTGATCTATCTCTCTCTCTCTCTTTTTCGCTCTCTCTCTCTCTCTCTCTCTCTCTCTCTCTCTCTCTCTCTCTTTCTCTCTCTGGTGTAGGTAGCACTATAATCAGTAGGGTCACTCCTCATGCACGTACCATTTTCCCTTTGCCTGGTAAAAGAGCACCGCTGCTGTTACCGTGCTCCCTGGGGATAAGAGGATGAGGGGGAAGGATCGGAAGTGTGTGCGTGCCTGCGTGGAGTGGGTAAGCAGGAATGGGAGTGGACTGGGGGGAGAGGGGTGAAGAAGGGGGGGGGGGGGGAGTGGATCCTTACAAAAATACCAAAGAACACACTGAGCGCTGCAGCAAAGTGTAGTTTAACATACACATCATCACATTACCTTTCTAGTTTAATATAATGAGATGTACCTGGAAAATGTATACAGATATATATACATATTCATATATAACCCAACCTTGTGCATGAAGATGAATCCTATGACTGTATTACTGACTTTTCTGTCTAATATTTGCTGAGTCTATATTATTAGGTCGTATTTTGGGTCTTAAGGGGAGACTGACCGTTTGTTTGGTCTATTAATTCATTTATTCATACCTCCTCGATGGGGTCCGGAAGGGAGTATAACTGGCGGCGGTTGTTCTACCTGTGTAATGGGAGGAGTTGTCGCACCACCAACCATTGTGGGAATGGAAGAAGAGTTACTCTCATCTACACCTTCTAGAAAAATTTGTACATTTTTCGGTAGAGAAATTTCCCGGCCGAAGGCCGGTTCCTCTTAACCCTCTCACGTTCTTGACGCAATTTTGAGCCTATTAGGGATACTTTAAAGCCTTTATTACCTTCAGGAGTATTTAGAAACCTTTAGTTTAGTTACTTCAACCTCTGCAATTGTCTTTGAATTAGCTGTGGGCAGAAAACTAATTTTGGAGAGGTAATTATAAGAGTGAGAGAACTCTATTTCTTATTGCTAATCTGGCAACCTCTGCGTTATATGGTCGTGAGAGGGTTAACATTGCAGGCTCGCTATCGCTCGCCAGGAAATAATCGTCACCTAAATGGCACGAAAGGTCTTAACATTGACAACTAAATGGGGCGAAAGGTGTTAAAATCGCCAAACTAATGGGCCGAACGTTTTATAATCTAAAAACTAGTGAGGCTAAACATTAGGGAGAAGGGAGTCCAGAAAAACGGTCTGCCTCCCCTTAAGCTGGGAGCAAGAACTACGAACAGTAAGCCCAGAATATGCTCAATTGCACAATACTAGATACATATTATAATACAGAAATTGCATAGAATAAACATACAGTAAGTTTTTCCTGTATATCACTCAACATTGTAAGCATTTGCAAGGTGCTTTGGCCATTCCTAGTAACTCCCTCCAAGCGCCCAGGTTAAATGTATGAGCAAATATTACTTAGGAGAATATTGGTGAAAGATGGGCAGGGTGAAAATTATTGGTGAAAGATGGGCAGGGTGAACATTATTGGTGAAAGATGGGCAGGGTGAAAATTATTGGTGAAAGATGGGCAGGGTGAAAATTAATGAAGGAAAAGCTGTAAAGTTAAATGTATTAGTGAACCAGTGTGTTTGGGAGCGTGTGTATGGTATTGTAAAACATAATATGTCTGAAAACAACAGTGTATACAAAAAATACTCAAGCAAACAAATAAAAAAGAAAAGAACGGGCAAGTAATATAAATAAACATCTTACCTGTTTGCCATAAGAGTTGTAATTTTCCCCAAACTCTCCTTACTGTGTGTTATCCTGCCCTGCTTGTCTTTGTTTGTGTACAATCTCTACTGCTTTGGTATTCATTCTCTCCTTCCTCTTGTGGCCATCTTGTAATCTGGGAAAATATACTGTATAAGTTACCGACTCCTGGTCTCATTATATAATGTATGAAAGAAGCAAGCGTGTTCTTCAGTATGACCTTTACTTACAACATTGTCGAACCATTACAAACATAGATGCCTCTGCGTACATAGAACAATAATCAGCCATGGATCTAAAAGTAAGTTGATAGCTCATATTATGCACTATTAATTATGTCCATTCGTATCAGCAATACCATTCACAAAATCTATATTGTTGCGTTTTTATCTATCCTGTTACTTTTTATTTTCTTATGTCGTAAATCCTTTCAATATATTATTATTTCATAGTTCACCTTCTGTATTATCTAATTTATCTGAACACTCGACTAATGTTGTAAAAGTACAAATCTTATATATATGTTTTCTGTCTTTGTGTGATTGTAAGCTCATTTTCCCTATTTATCACTTCCCCCACTCCCTTCTAGTAATAAGTAGACCCAAAGCCTACTTTACTCTCAGCCCCTAATCCCCCTCCCTACATGATCTGTTCTCCCGTCTTCTCCCTTGACTTTATCTGATTTAACTGCTAAGATCTAGTATACTATACTGCTCTCTGTGGTTTGGTAATGCCGGTATCACACGAGAGCTTTTATAGTCAACATTCGATGATCAACATTTTTCTGGCCACATTTCTGGAATATTTTGTACTGGTATCGGAAACTAGACTGATGGTAGATGAATTTTGGTGACCGAAATATTATATATGTTGACCTCTTAAGCTGCCAGACCAGTGTTGAGGATAAATGTTGAGGGTAAAAGCGCTCGTGTGATACCGGCTTTTAAGATTGGTATTCCTTGTTAAATCATACTGTATGTTCATTTGTGTTGCTTAGTAAGTTTCCCTCTAACGTTTCCTGTGTAATATACTTGTACTCTTCCCTTTAATCGGCCGAGTCTTAGTATTATCAGCCAAATAAGTAGTCGTAAATATATACACAATTATTATGAACTTGTACGTAACTCATCTTATGAAATTCAGTGAACGGAAAAATATGTTTTGATCATCAAATAAAATTACCGATAGTTTCAATACAGCGAGAGACCATGGGCCGACGAGTAGGATCAGGCATATCAAGTCCGGATTAAGAATGGTCACTAAAAGAAATATTCAATGTTGCAGTAGAATGTTGGTCTAGAAAATCCTGCTGCAGTTTGAGAGGAGTGAAGGGGGAAAGTGAAGCCAGAGTGGGATGTATGTAATATTATTTTTTCGTTATTGTCGAGCAGTTTAAAAAAAAAAAAAAAAAAGGGATCACAGAAGAGAATGAGAGACTGGACGAATGGGGGGAAAACAATGTGAAGGTTGGGTTCATGTATGGTAAAGTTGGAGGGGGAAAGTGAAGCCAGAGTGGGATGTATATAAAAGTGAAGCCAGAGTGGGATGTATATAATAGTGAAGCCAGAGTGGGATGTATATAAAAGTGAAGCCAGAGTGGGATGTATATAATAGTGAAGCCAGAGTGGGATGTATATAATAGTGAAGCCAGAGTGGGATGTATATAATAGTGAAGCCAGAGTGGGATGTATATAATAGTGAAGCCAGAGTGGGATGTATATAATAGTGAAGCCAGAGTGGGATGTATATAATATTTGTTTTTGTTATTGGGGAGAAGTTTAAGGGAGCCCACCTTGCCTTTTTGCTCTTTCTCTCCCTCTCTCTCTCTTTAGCTTGTATCCATTCGGCCCGATTCAGCCTACTGTTTTAAGACGTTTATCCCCATCCAGGTGTCAATATTTTCCTGGCGAGCGGTAGCGAGCCAGCATATATATATTTTTTGTTTTGAGAGCAAGTTAAATGTGTACATTGTTCGATAGGAAAATGTCTCCGGCGAAGCCGGATTTCTCCATACAATGCTGGCTCGCTTTCGCTCGCCAGGAAGATATCGACACCTGGATGGGGATAAACGTCTTAAAACAGTTGGCTTAATGGGTCCGAATGGATACAAGCCAGGTGAAAGAGAGAAAAGGAGAGAAAGATAAAAACAAAGCTGGTGACCCCGCTTAAAAGAAACAGGATCAGAAAAGAGAATGAGAGACTGGACGTGTGTGGGGAAAGACAAGTGAAGGTTGAGGCTCATGTATGGTCAAGTTGGAGACTTTATGCTAAGCTGCGCTTGGCCACGGTGCTCATTTGCGTAGAATTGTCCATCCAATTTAATGCCATACAATTTAGAATACTATAATGACTAAACCCTCTCACTCTTGGAACCGTAATTAGCTATAATTAATTATTATAACAAAAGGTGCTAAATTGTATTCATCGTTTTGATTATTAATGTGTTATTAATCATTATGAGTGGCATTACAATATATTCAGCAACACTTTATATTACTATTAAGTGCCAGCTATAGAAATCTGGCCACAACGCTTTTAATATCGTATTATTAAAGGAAAGAGAGGGGGGAGAGCTCCGCCATATCGTCTTTTTAATGGCCTAGATCGCTTACAGTTCCAAACAATCGCATTAGTAGGAACTTCTGGTAAACCTTGGTAGGGAAAAATTGATAAGTATGATTTTACTATTTCAGTCGGCTATCGACGAACATAAAGAACATGGGTACGACAGCAAAAGAGACAAGAAAGGAAACACAAATAGGATCAATATACCGGTCCTTAGAATTACAGGACATTGGTACAACTGTAATTTAGTATAAAAGTGCTAATAATACTAGTTTATCACGTACAAATTACCATTACAAAATCTGATTATGGAACACACACACACACACAGACACACATATAAACACTAACTCTCACACACACACACACTCTCGCTCTCTTTCTGGTCAACAACGAAACTTCGCAACAAAACGACAACAAATATTGCGGTATTTAATGAAGGAAAGGATGTCAACACAAACATTGGAATTAAAACAGAGGAAGCGACGAGGGAACAAAATGAAATGGACTAAACACAAAATAATAGAGGTTAAGGGGAGGCAGGCCGTTTTTCTGGACCCCCTTCTCCTTAATGTTTAGCCCCACTAGTTTTGAGATTATAAGACGTTCGGCCCATTAGTTTGGCGATTTTAACAACTTTCGCCCCATTTCGTTGTCAATTTTAAGACTGTTCGTGCCATTTAGGTGTCAATTTTAAGAGGAACCGGCCTTCGGTCGGGAAATTTGTCTACCGAAAAATGTACAAATTTATCTTGAAGGGGGGTCTGGGGTTTTTTTTCTTCTAAGCTTGATGGAGGTCTAGGGAGGAAACTAAAAAAAATATATGAATAAATATATGAATAAATGAATTAATAGACCAAACAAACGATCAGTCTCCCCTTAAGGACCGTGCCACAAATCATCTATTTAAGTAACCCCTTCACCACTACTACGCCTTTTGCGTCATATTCTGGTTATCATTAGACGATTTTCTTTAGTTTGTAATCTGCTTATGCGACTCACATGGGTAAATACGATCTCAATTAAGGAGAAGTTTTTAGTTTGGTCCCTATATATCCTTCAAGCTTAATATTATACACCCCCCTTGAGCCCCTTTCAAGAAAAATTTGTACATATTTCGGTAGAAAAATTTCCCGGCTGAAAGCCGGTTCCTCTTAAATTACAGGCTCGCTATCGCTCGCCAGGATAAAATCGACACCTAAATGGCACGAAAGGTCTTAAAATTTACAGAAATGGGTTGAAAGTTCCAAAATAATGGGGAAAACGTCTTAAACATATAAAAACAATGGGCTAAACATGAGGGAGAAAGGAGTCAAGAAAAAAATCCCTAGAGTGGAAATCTCCCCTTAACCCTCTTAATAAAATAGGTACTTGGGAAGCTGCATAAAACCGTCAATTTTTAGCCAGAGTCAAAAGCAAAACGACGTCATGGTGCTGAAGGGGTTAACAACATTAATGCACTTGCTAAAATATGGTTTAGTTGACCTTTTACGAGGAAAACTGTGATACATGAATTTTCTCTCCTGAAATAAATATGCGCAATATTATAAAGCCCAGCTAAGACTGAATACAAGTATTTGCCCAAACCAACTGCATTGTGGTGATGGGCTGGTCTATCAGAGTGAGAGCTGAGCTATCTCTGCCATACCCATAGCTTACTCTGACTGTTCCTTTTACTTATATATTTTCTAGATCTCAAGTGACGGCGTCTTTTCCGTGGATTGACCTCCCTACTGCCAACCTAGAGGTTGGCAGATTGCGAGCCAAAGCGTCACATTTTTCCTTTGCCCCTCAACTTTCCCTTCATAATTGCTGAGGGGCACAGGGCCTTGGGTGGGGCTTGGGTTTCCCAGGCGTTTCCGCACCCTCCTCAGCTCCCTGCCTTGGAGTGGCTTTGGTCACCCGGGCTTTATTAGTGGTAAGCAAGGAGGGTTTTGTGGGGCCGCTCGTTTATGGCCTTGGGCTTGCTCAGGACCTTGGGGCTATTCGGCCAGACAGCCTGGGGAACAGCAACAACAACAACCAACTGCATTGCAATAAATATAAATTGTATTCATTATAAGACGGGTGTGTGTCTCTGTTTGTGTGTGTTGCGGAGTTCTATGTTTACAGTGACTTAATTGCACATTCTAAAGATTACACACACAGGCAGAGCGGATATACCCATACTTCCAGTAGGTACTCACTGCTTTAGCCACCCAACCAGTACATACAGTTAAATGAATACATCAACATTCTCACACATAACTATCTAAAGCACAACAACCAACACAAATCTGGCTTGGAAATGTAAATTGTTACAATAAACACGAGACCTTCCAACATATAACTTTCAAATACAAACAAGTACAACAAATATAATAATAATACTAATAATAAAATATATACTAATAATACAAATAATAAAATAATACTAATACTACTAATAAAATAATACTAATACTAATAATACAATAATATTAATACTAATAATAAAATAATACTAATACTAATAATAAAATAATACTAATACTAATACTAATATAATAATAATAATAATAATAATAAAATAATACTAATACTAATACTAATAATAAAATAATACTAATACTAATAATAAAATAATATTAATACTAATAATAAAATAATACAAATACTAATAATAAAATAATACTAATACTAATACTAATAATAAAATACTAATAATACTAATAATAAAATACTAATAATACTAATAATAAAATAATACTAATACTAATACTAATAATAAAATAATACTAATACTAATAATAAAATAATAATAATACTAATACTAATAATAAAATAACAAAAACATAAAAGTAAGGGTTTCATTGTTTAGGGTCAGACCATCAGGACAATGTGAAGTCATTACTTGCTGAAATGGCAGTTTTGAGAGCCTTATTAATATCAAAGTGACAGTCATTGTCTCCCCTTATGTGACCAATTAAATATATTGGTTCCCATCACCTCCCTCTCACTTCACACCACACGCACATTATCACCACCATTTGCCAACCAGTTTCTCTCACTACCATGTTAAAGATAATATACTTGCAATTTTATGCTAGTAATATATTCCTACATGAGTTTTGAAGAAAAACAAAATATTTATGTAAATTTTGAAAACAAACTTGCATATTATTTTATTACAATTTGATCTGTCAAAATGTTCCCTCATACTCCTCCATTTATTTATTAGTACAGATAACTTTAAAGTATAATTGTCACATCTCTCTGATCACGTACAGTCGTGGTCATTAATTTGTATATACTTTGAAGACTCGAGCAATTTAAAGAATCCACCGAAATACGGCTATCGAGTGAAGATTGAATAGAAAAGATCAAGTGAACCACGAAACAACTTCGAAATGTTTGTATCAGCACTAATAACCGCTACTGTACCTATTTAATGCAATTGTATTTACATTGTCACTATTTTATTAGTATTTCTCCTCTCTCTCTCTCTCTCTCTCTCTCTCTCTCTCTCTAAGTTCCAACACTCTGATGTGTCTATTATGGTGTGTGTGTGTGTGTGAATTGGGGGAGAGGTGATGACTCTTGGAGGGGCAGGGAATACCAAAGTAAGACAAGAGGCACATGGAATAGGTGGGGCGTTGTTGGGATGGATTAGGTCATGGCTAATTGGTAGGAAACAGAGAGTCAGCATAAATGGTACCAAGTCAGAGTGGGGAGCAGTCAAAAGTGGTGTCCCCCAGGGATCGGTATTAGGTCCCCTGTTGTTTCTTATATACATAAATGACCTAGATTTAGGTATAACTAGTAGGATAAGTAAATTCGCAGACGATACTAAAATGGGGAGATCAATTGATTCAGATAGTGATATAGAGTGCCTCCAAAGGGATCTAGATACCTTACATGAATGGTCAGTAAATTGGCAGATGAAGTTTAACATTGACAAATGCAAGGTATTAAAGATAGGGAAGATGCAAACAAATGTTAAATATAAACTAGCTAATTTAGAATTAGAAAATTCAGACTGCGAGAAAGATCTAGGTGTGTTTGTTAGCAATGATTTGAAGCCTAGAAAACAGTATATAGGCGTTCGTAATAAGGCAAACAGGATTCTCGGGTTCATCTCTAGGAGTGTGAGTAACAGAACTGCTGATGTTATCTTAAAACTTTACTTGTCATTAGTGAGACCCCATATGGATTATGTTGTCCAATTTTGGTGTCCTTATTACAGAATGGACATAGATTCATTGGAGAGAGTACAGCGTAGAATGACAAAAATGATCCATAATATTAGAAATCTTCCGTATGAAGAAAGGTTGAAGAAATTAGGTTTACATTCGTTAGAGAGACGCAGAGTTAGAGGGGATATGATAGAGGTGTTCAAGTGGGTTAGTGGGATTAACAAAGGGGACATGACAAATGTACTAAAGCTCAGTGATAGCGAAAGAACTCGTACCAATGGTTTCAAATTAGATCAATTTCGTTTCAGAAAAGATATAGGCAAATATTGGTTTGGTAACAGAGTTGTAGATGGGTGGAATGGACTACCAAGTGCTATAGTGGGATCTAAAACTGTAGGGAGCTTTAAGATAAAATTGGATAAGCATATGGACGAGAAGGGTTGGGTGTGAAGGGGGATCAGCTGGGTTGGGCCAATCAGCGCTCTGCAGACCCCCATAATCCTGCGTTAATCTCTAACCGTTTTGGTAAGATGATCCTCAGGGTATTAGAGTGTTGAGCCTATAATTGGGCTTTGTAATTGATTTGGGGTTGTGTGGGACAGGGATCTGTCTTGCTTAGGCCAATCGGCTTTCTGCAGACTCCCATTTTCTTATGTTCTTATGTTCTTATGTTAAGAGTTTATCGTAAAGTATGGATCTATGTATCTATCTATCTATCTAGATAGATAGATACATAAATAGATACATACATAGATACATAGATATATAGATAAATAATAGATGCCAACTGCTAAAACTAGACTGTATTTGTATACGGTAAAAAAAAAGCAGTATACTTATAATACTAATGAGGCATTAGATAACTAAGAGGAATAACAATAGATAGAATAAAAACAAATATATATAATTATGCATAACGAAACAGGTAGAACAGCATACAACTGAGTAGACAGAGTATAATAAAAGCTAGATAATAAGGGAAAGTATGACATACAGTGCTATATAGAAAGGAAGGGGCACGAGATCATGTTATGTATAAAAACACAGAAAGCTAAAGGGACACTCGGTGGAGCAGCGCATACCTTCGCCTATGTTCAGTGGTTATTCACCATGCATATCATAGGCCTATATAGTTTCTTCTTGATATGGGTTCTGGGATATGATCCAAATCGCCTCTAAAATATAATCACATCTTCCTTGCCATATATCCAATGTGTCCATCAAATGTCACAAACATCAATGCATACATTTGTGAGATATCTTGTTTACAGATACACAAAAAGACAAACAAATGAAAGCGAAAACATATCCTCCGTCCAACTTTGTTGGCGTACGGCCGTACGCAATAGCAAGAACAAACATTAGAATCATGTTGTGTCTAGAATGAACGAACAAAGCACATTTTACAATATACTCTTGATGATGTGTGTAGAAATGATGGAGGTGGGTAATATCTGAATTAAAAACGAATGGGAAGCTGAGGCAAAGGCAGAGACAAAATAGAGCTACTTTCCACTCTCCACATGTTCTTCCTCTCAATAACTGCAGTACCGGATGCTATTGTCATAGAAGATGGGAATACGAGAGAGACAAAAGAAAATTGGCCAAAGGACCTGAGCTGAGTTGGGAAGGAAATTACACACATTAAGTTTTTTGTTATCATGATTGTGGGAAGTGGGGGACTCATGTGTGTGGACTGGGAGAAGAGGTAGACTATTTTGATCGGTTATATAATTAGGAATTGTAAAATTAGGCTACTTATATATTAACGATGGTAGTATCAGACGTGTACTGGTGATGGTAGTATTGGAAGTGAATTGCTGATGGTAGTGTTAGAAGTGTACTGGTTATGGAAGTGTTAGAAGTGTACTGATGATGGTAAAGTTAGAAGGGTACTGGTGATGGTAGTGATAGAAGTGTACTGGTGATGGTAGTGTTAGAAGTGTACTGGTGATGGTAGTGTTAGAAGTGTACTGGTGATGGTAGTGTTAGAAGTGTACTGGTGAAGGTACAAAGTACAAAGGAGTACAAAGGAAATCAAGCAACAACAGCTCTAGTGACCCTTCTAGGCTGCTTGTCCTCCAAAACACTGAGGATCAAGTGTCCAAACAGTGGTTTAGAGTGGGTAAAGGAACATTGGAAAGGGAACTAATGTCCGTGGCAGGATTAGGAAGTTAGTAGGGGACAGATGGGTTAGTAACTGAGGGGTGGATAAAATAAAGTTATTCATTTACAAACGCAGTCACTCGCGGGTTTGATGCGAGATATTTGTCTAGGCTGAGTTTAAACGAATCAACGGTGCTGCAGTCTATAACGTCTCGGGGAAGCCCATTCCACAAGTTGACAACTAGCTTTGTGATGTCTACCAGCGTTGGCAGAATCGCCTCTCGTTAGCCACTAGCGCTCGCCAGGGACATCGAAATGGGCTACAGTTATCAGAGAATGTTGTTCTTTCTTTCCTAGTAATCGCATTGTCACAGACAGTCCAGTGGTGGTCTTTGTTTTCGTCTGTGACAACGGGTTATATTTTATATCAACAGTAGTGATAATAGTACCAGCGTGGGAATGAGAAAGATTTTCAGAGCGAGGAGGTACTATTGGACGGCGTGTCTGGCGGTGTCGTGTGGCGCCTGCTGTCTTGTGACGTCTCGGCCTGTGATTGGCCAACCATCACGCCTTTGCGGGCTCCTGTGTAACTTACCTCCTCCATGAGGGTCCCCAGGAGCTGTCCTCGTCAGGACAGGCTTGGCGCGCGTGCTTCTAACATCCCTTTGCATACTCTCTCCCGATCACCCCCTTTACCACTGTTTCTCTCACTCGATTCTCTCTTTCCATACTCTAACCTTTATTAACTGCACAACATTCCCCTTGGGTTCTGCATACGGTTTTCATAGCCGGCCCATTGTATTGCATGCGCCGTCCTCAGAGATATTTACATGTACTTAGAATAGGTTTGAGGGTTCTTAGTTAGTATAGGTTAAGAACTTTGTGTGTCTCCATTATTGATTTAGTGTTTCTGCTCTTTTATTTAATGATAGACTGGGATAAGGTAACTGTAGTCGTTGTCTCCGATGTGTGTACGGTTTGCTTATACCTACACGACTTCGACCGGTCCTGTGGTAGCCTGGGTTGTCTTTTCGGTTGCATCCTTTGCGAGTGCAGCATTGTGTTGACTGAGGGTTTTGGCCTGTACCAGTTCCACACTTTGCTGCCTCTTTGCTTGTCTTTAGAGGGTCGCCAGGATAGAACCAGATACTTGTGATCTGGATCTATCGAGAGAGCACCCTAGTCAATTAACGTAACTTAAAGGATGCAGTCTTAAGGACATCGCTAGGCTACGAGCCTGTCTTGCTCAACCCCAGTTCCTTACCTAGAGTATCCCAGCTAGACATTATTAATCGAGTAGACACTTGTTGGTATTTAATATAAGCTCTTTGATATGTGCGCATTATTATTCACAGCATTTATTAGTCTAGGTTGTTGTTGAGCCGCACAACCATAGCAGACTGTTTCGTTGATGAGGAAGTACTTCTTTTAGTGTCGAGCATTGCTACCGTTGCGCATTTATAGTATTCTCGTGTCAGTTAACATTATATGTCCTATCTTTTAGTGTATTTGATTTACATGTGTGGTGTCCTGCCTCCTGCCTTTATATAGTTCAAGATTAGTACGAGCATCTTATGAGCATCATACTTTCTTCAGAAGTTTCCAGGTCTATGCTGTAGGACTATACTTCACTTTCTTTCAGATAGGAGTGAAGAGTTTATTGTTGTTTAGAGTAACTGTATTGAAGCATCTTTTTATTGTATTAAATCTTGCAGTGATTTAATTGATCTTTCCATAGATTCCTTTTTATGCATTTTAACGTAACTTGCATCTTGTTTGTTATCAGGCTATACCAGTGTAGGTTAGCCTGAAGTAGAGTACATTTATGCCCAGTTAAGGATACCCCGCTATCGCAGATTAACTCTGGAGGGTATAGGTGTTTTGTTCGCCGGCATATAATGTCGAGGGTTTGGATCTAGCGTACCGTTGTTGCATAGTGCCCTATTACTAGTCCAATCATTAAGTGCCCTTGTTTTATTCGTAGTTCCGGTCGTAACAAATGGCGACCTTGCCTAGTATCTAATCTTAGTCATCATAACAGATGGCGACCTTGCCTAGTATCTTATCTTAGTCATCATACCAAATGGCAACCTTAGTCTAGGATTTAGTGAACTAAGAAATAATTGCAGGGTTTTTGGACATTTGTTTTTGAGGAATATTTTGGACACGTTGGATTTTTTTTGGGCAACGTAGTATAGCACTTGAGTTGTCTTCAAGAATTTTTTGAGTGAATAGTGCTACATGAGAGTTTAGGTACTTTTTTTTTTTTTTTATAAACGTTGAGGATTTCCGGTGGAAACTATGTCGAACGACAGATCAGTGTACAGTGAAGACACAGTACGGGAAGCAGGCGAGGAGGTGGAGAAGGTGGAGTTGTCTAACGGCGTTCGGGTGGTGAACAATGAGGAGGATACTCGGATTTTTTTGGAGGAGCCTGTGTCGTCGGATCGGGTGTCGAGGCTAGACCGGTACGGACTGCAGTGTGTAGCCACGGTCTTAGGGTTTCCCGGTACTAGCGGTTTGTCGAGAGGTGAGCTGGTTACCTGTGTGCTCGGTGGGGTTCATGGGGCTTCGGGGGGAGCGGGAGCTGGGGCACCTTCGGCCCAGCCCCCATTCCACTCGACTCCTACCATGGCGCCCCCTCGGGCTCCGGAGCCGGGTACGTTCCCGCAGGCCGATGCCCGCTGGCGGTTGGGTATGCCTCTAGGTGATTCACGGGGTGGGTCCCCAATAGTAGCACCCCCTCCTCAGGGTTTGTCTTCCGAGATGTTGTTTCAGCTCGAGCTCGCCAAACTTAAGCAGCAGTCTGAGATCGAGCAGCGAAAGCATGAGGCTGAGCTCGAGCAACGAAAGCATGAGGCTGAGCTCGAGCAATGAAAGCATGAGGCTGAGCTCGAGCAGCGGCAGCGAGAGGCTGAGCTCAGGATTCAGGCTGAGGAGAGAAAGGCCATGTACTGTGCAGACATAGAGCTTGAGAAGTCTCGGGTGGAGTCTACAGGGCAGCGTCTCGGTTCTGGGAATCGAGGTCTTGATCAGTCTTCATCGCACCTTCTTAAGTTAGTCCCTGCATTTGACGAGTTGGGTGTCACAGAGTTTTCCTGCATTTTGAGAAGAAGTGCCGGGAGCACCAATGGCCTGAGCTTAAGTGGGCAGCCCTTGTTTCCTCTAGGTTGGTTGGCAAAGGACTCAAGGCATTATGATGCGTTTCCCTTGGAGTCTTGCATCGATTATGAGGTATTGAAGGAAGCTGTTCTGCGGGCGTACGAGTTACAACCAGAGACATATAGGTTGAAGTTTCGGGGTGTTACGAAGGGTCGTGACTGCACTTTTTTAGAACATGCCCGGGAACTGTCTGATGCTTTGAGAAATTGGCTGAGGTCAGAAAAGGTGACGACGTTCGAAGAGCTTGAGCAGTTATTCCTTCTAGAGCAATTTTTTAAATGCAAAGGCGGCGACCTGACTTTGAACCTCAAAGAGAAACAACCTAAAACTCTACAAAAGGCAGCTGAGTTGGCTGACCTGAGATTATCGCTGATTCGTGGGTGCGGGTCTGCACAACGGACCGATGCAGTTAACAAGGGGCACAACACTCCACCCCCCCCCCCCCCCGAGTCAGTGATGCAACATTTAATAACAAAAGTGAGAGCAATGATACTAATTTTGATCACAAACCAAAAACCGTCCCATTTAAGAAAGGTCAGGGCCCTTCCCCACCTCAGGGGAAGTCCAAGGGTGAAGTAGAGTGTTTTAAGTGTCATAATAAGGGGCATTTTGCACGGTCCTGCCCTAGTAACCAACCTACAGCAGTCGTGTCTTTGGCTAGCAACATTGGGGTATCTCTGAGGTCTTCTGCATTTACCCGGGGTGATATGTCAGATGCGGGGGCACAGCCAGTGAAGGAGTGTCCGGAAGGCTCGAAACCTGTCCGCGATGCTTTTTGCGACCATAGAGGGCGTGGCTGCGTGAGTTGGGCTGGTTGCAAGCATGGGTTGGAGTTGTTGCGTGATACAGGTGCATCCCAGACTCTGATGAAAAACTCTACAGGCTAACCTA
The DNA here is from genome assembly GCA_032716605.1 of Paralithodes platypus. NCBI lineage: Eukaryota > Metazoa > Arthropoda > Malacostraca > Decapoda > Lithodidae > Paralithodes > Paralithodes platypus. Next base: position 23,434,342 of record CM064497.1, on the reverse strand, counting down.
TAAACGTGGCACAGGTACTTGTGGTGCAGGGTATTAATGCTACACGGTCATACCCGTTGGTTCGAGTGGAGCTGGAGGTTGATGGTGTGACACGAGAGATAGATGTTGGAATCGTAGAGAAACTGCCAGTAGAGGGCGTTGACCTTCTTCTCGGCAACGACTTTGCGGTGCCTACTTCTGAGGTTCCACCTTTAGTCGTTGCCGAGAGGGCGGCCGACGTGAGTAGGGAGGGGCAGGAGTTGGTCGAGAGGTGTCAATTACAGCAGTTGGCATGTGTTGTCACCCGATCTCGTGCATCTAAGGTGTCACAGCCTATTCATCAGTCTCTAGACCAGCGGAAGAATGGTCGGAAGGAGAAAGCTAAAGTTGGAAGAAGGTTTGCGAGTTTTGATCCAGCGGCTCTTCTTGGCGACTCAGTATTAGCACCAAAGATGAGCTCCGGAGTGGCCCCAGAACCTGTCCCCCCTAGTGACATGGTAGGGCGTGATGGCACTCCGCGACAGAGTAGTTCCCGGGTGGAGGAGAGTTGTGGGAACGGAGCTATTGAACTCGAGGACGGGGAAGCATTTCATGTGAACCTGGCGAAGGAGTTTGTGAGGCAACCACCTGAGCAGCCTACTGTCCCTATGTTGGTCTGCAGCGGCCAAGGTGGAGAAGGAGAGGGGGGCAGTGGGGCACAGGTGGAGGAGAGTTGGGATTGTCATGTCTCGGCGGAGCAGTGGGCGGGGGACACGAGTCAGGTGGCTGTGGAAGCGCTAGAGCACCTGCCTGAGCAGCAGTGTGCAGCGCTTCAGCACCTGCTCGGTTCATACCCCACTGTTTGTGCCGAGCACCCAGGCCTCACAACTCATGCGGTGCACGAGGGTCCGCTGGCAGGTCACTTGAGTGTTAGTCAGCCGTTGGCCTCGTTGTTTCAGTGGTTCAAGGCAGGCGACGAGGCTTTGGCATGGTTGTCAGGTCAGGGTCGACCCATGGCTGCCAAGGGTGGTGGTCAGAATGAGGACATTGAGCAGATTGGTGAGGTTGGCTGTGGAGTGGATGCGCCCGGTCGTCGCATAGCCTCCCAATGCTGCTCTAGTAATATGCAACAGCCCTACCATAGACCGACTGTATCTGGCCATGTCGCTGAAGGCGCTGATGCTGCGCAGGCAGATGTAGTCGTAAGGAATGCGGGGGTGCGCATGTACGGTATCGGCGGGGAAGCCTTAGCAATTATGAACTATGGGAGTGACTGCACAGGTGGTACAGATTGTCCCACTCATGACCTGGCTGTTCTAGGGACAAAGGTGGAGAAGGAGGGAGACTATAGTGTAAAACTGCGGTCTCGGCGGGGTTGTGGGAGGGCAATGAGCATGTTGTTTTTCGAGACAAGTTGCAACCTCTTGTTCCTAAGCATCAAGAGAAGTTGTTTACTAGGCTGTGGCAGTACATCCGCATGTTTGTTGCTTCTCCAGGCCTGATGTACGGGGTAGAATACGACATGGAGGCTGGAGACAGTGCAAGGCTCAAGTTAATTCCCTACCGTATAAATCCTGCTCGACAGCCTGTTGTGAAAGCAGAGCTAGACTACATATGGAAAAAGGGTCTGAGGGATAAGGGATATCGTGAGTGGTCGTTGCCAGTGAGTTTGCAACCTGAGTTGAGTGGCAAGATCCGTGTGTATGTTGATTGCAAGAGTGTGGGTACATTATCCCTGACAGACGCCTATCCATTACCCAGAGTTGACGACACCATAGACTGCATCGGGGCTGCCTCATTTATCACGAAGGTAGAACTAGTGAAAGGTTATTGGCAGGTCCCATTGCCGGAGAGAGCGAAGAGAAGTGCCAGTCTTGTGATGAACTGGGTAGTTTATCAGTGCCATGTGTTGTTTTGCTGCCGGAACACAAGTTGGATGTGTGGCATGTTAAGGGCACTGATAATGTTTTGGCTGATTGTTTGTCACGGGAGGGTATGTTTGCAGGAGAACCCTCGCCGTTCAGTCAAGTGTGTGTTTGAGAGTGGAGAAAAACCAGGCTTGCCCATGTAGAGCAGCCGTCAAAAACAACATTAAAATTAAATAAAAAATCACATAAAAACTCTTTCATTTTTTATAGTTAATTGTAAGTTGCCAATGTTATAGCTAAAGTCCTAAGTTGAACCTGTCTTTCACTTAGTAGGCTGGGCTCTGTGAAGCTCGCTCAGGGAGCATAGCAGGCTAAATTATACTATTGTGTTTGGGAGGGGTTGTAAGATTTGCTTTATGCTAATATGTTGTTTTATTTAAGATTGAGCTTTGCATTTCATTTCTGGTGGAGTGGCTAGGTGTGGCGGGTCTTGTCGGCATTCTGCCTTGTCAGATATGGTGCTCGCCTAATGTTGAGCGTCCCATATCTTGGGCGGGGTGTGACGTCTACCAGCGTTGGCAGAATCGCCTCTCGTTAGCCACTAGCGCTCGCCAGGGACATCGAAATGGGCTACAGTTATCAGAGAATGTTGTTCTTTCTTTCCTAGTAATCGCATTGTCACAGACAGTCCAGTGGTGGTCTTTGTTTTCGTCTGTGACAACGGGTTATATTTTATATCAACAATAGTGATAATAGTACCAGCGTGGGAATGAGAAAGACTTTCAGAGCGAGGAGGTACTATTGGACGGCGTGTCTGGCGGTGTCGTGTGGCGCCTGCTGTCTTGTGATATCTCGGCCCGTGATTGGCCAACCATCGCGCCTTTGCGGGCTCCTGTGTAACTTACCTCCTCCATGAGGGTCCCCAGGAGCTGTCCTCGTCAGGACAGGCTTGGCGCGCGTGCTTCTAACATCCTTTTGCATACTCTCTCCCGATCACCCCCTTTACCACTGTTTCTCTCCCTCGATTCTCTCTTTCCATACTCTAACCTTTATTAACTGCACAACATTCCCCTTGGGTTCTGCATACGGTTTTCATAGCCGGCCCATTGTATAGCATGCGCCGTCCTCAGAGATATTTACATGTACTTAGAATAGGTTTGAGGGTTCTTAGTTAGTATAGGTTAAGAACTTTGTGTGTCTCCATTATTGATTTAGTGTTTCTGCTCTTTTATTTAATGCTAGACTGGGATAAGGTAACTGTATTCGTTGTCTCCGATGTGTGTACGGTTTGCTTATACCTACACAACTTCGACCGGTCCTGTGGTAGCCGGGGTTGTCTTTTTGGTTGCGTCCTTTGCGAGTGCAGCATTGTGTTGACTGAGGGTTTTGGCCTGTACCAGTTCCACACTTTGCTGCCTCTTTGCTTGTCTTTAGAGGGTCGCCAGGATAGAACCAGATACTTGTGATCTGGATCTATCGAGAGAGCACCCTAGTCAATTAACGTAACTTAAAAGATGCAGTCTTAAGGACATCGCTAGGCTACGAGCCTGTCTTGCTCAACCCCAGTTCCTTACCTAGAGTATCCCAGCTAGACATTATTAATCGAGTAGACACTTGTTAGTATTTAATATAAGCTCTTTGATATGTGCGCATTATTACTCACAGCATTTATTAGTCTAGGTTGTTGTTGAGCCGCACAACCATAGCAGACTGTTTCGTTGATGAGGAAGTACTTCTTTTAGTGTCGAGCATTGCTACCGTTGCGCATTTATAGTATTCTCGTGTCCGTTAACATTATATGTCCTATCTTTTAGTGTATTCGATTTACACGTGTGGTGTCCTGCCTCCTGCCTTTATATAGTTCAAGATTAGTACGAGCATCTTATGAGCATCAGACTTTCTTCAGAAGTTTCCAGGTCTATGCTGTAGGACTATACTTCACTTTCTTTCAGATAGGAGTGAAGAGTTTATTGTTGTTTAGAGTAACTGTATTGAAGCATCTTTTTATTGTATTAAATCTTGCAGTGATTTAATTGATCTTTCCATAGATTCCTTTTAATGCATTTTAACGTAACTTGCATCTTGTTTGTTATCAGGCTATACCAGTGTAGGTTAGCCTGAAGTAGAGTACATTTATGCCCAATTAAGGATACCCTGCTATCGCAGATTAACTCTGGAGAGTATAGGTGTTTTGTTCGCCGGCATATAAGTTCGAGGATTTGGATCTAGTGTACAGTTGTTGCATAGTGCCCTATTACTAGTCCAATCATTAAGTGCCCTTGTTTTATTCGTAGTCCCGGTCGTAGCAGCTTGAAGATTCTTAGATTCGTGTGAGTTAAAAGATTTATCAATAATTGTGCAACCGTTTCCCCGCGTGCAATTAGATTGGTCGATAGTGAAGTACTTACTACCGTTCATATTGTCGATGCCTTTGATGATTTTGAACACTTGAATTAAGTCACCTCTTAATCTGCGCTGGGTTAAAGGAAATACATTTAATTCTCTAAGACGCTCCTTGTATGGTTTGTTCTTTAGGCTAGGTATCATTTTGGTTACTCTATGTTGAACTCGTTCTAGCTTGTTTATATCTTTTTGGTAATAAGGGCACCAGGATTGAACGCAGTAGTGTTAGAAGTGTACTGGTAGTGTTAGATGTGTACTGGTGATGTTAGTGTTAGAAGTGTACTGGTGATGGTAGTGTTAGAAGTGTACTGGTGATGGTAGTGTTAGAAGTGTACTGGTGATGGTAGTGTTAGAAGTGTACTGGTGATGGTAGTGTTAGAAGTGTACTGGTGTTGGTAGTGTTAGAAGTGTACTGGTGATGGTAGTATTAGAAGTGTACTGGTGATGGTAGCATTAGAAGTGTACTGGTGATGGTAGTGTTAGAAGTGTACTGGTGATGGTAGTATTAAATGTGTACTGGTGATGGTAGTGTTAGAAGTGTACTGGTGATGGTAGTGTTAGAAGTGTACTGGTGATGGTAGTGTTAGATGTGTACTGGTGATGGTAGTGTTAGAAGTGTACTGGTGATGGTAGTATTAGAATTGTACTGGTGAAGGTAGTGTTAGAAGTGTACTGGTGATGGTAGTATTATAATTGTTCTGGTGAAGGTAGTGTTAGAAGTGTACTGGTGATGGTAGTGTTAGAATTGTACTAGTGATAGTAGAGTTAGAAGTGTACAGGTGATGGTAGTGTTAGAAGTGTACTGCTGATGGTAGTGTTAGAATTGTACTGGTGATGGTAGTGTTAGAAGTGTACTGGTGATGGTAGTGTTAGAATTGTACTGGTGATGGCAACTAAAAAAAACAATTGTTGATTGTAGTACTTAGTGATGTAAATATTGGTGATAGTAGTAATTACATGTGAACACTTTTTCACATATAACATCTGATCTACCAGGAACAAGCTTCCTAAGGAAGTTGTGAACACTTATCAATTAGAACAATTAAAGGAGAGGATGTTTTAAACACTTTGCAATGATAGTACCACTCTCGATGTTCTACAATATTTTCCTGAAATGGATTGCAAAGACTTTGCAATATAACGTGTCCTTGTAACATCCTCTCAATAACATGGAAAGTTCAAGCAAATGTGTTTTTTTTTAAGGGGAATTTTGAGAGAAACGATTTTTTTTTTTTTTTTTTTTTTTTTTTTTTTTCTATATTCCAACTTACTTCCTCTCGGGCATAGGCTGAGAGCCTTAACATTCACCGCTTTACAATGAACAGTGAAGCCCGTGAGGTCTTGTTCCAGTCTAGGGAGTGAGACATGTGAAGCACGTAGAGCACAACGAGCACCTGCCATCTTGCCTTCACATGAGGCACGGTGCTCACTCATGGCCCGAAACGACCCCATCTCCGAAGCCACCTCGTTCCCGTGCTTCACTGTCTCACCCCCTACACTCGGACTCTCACACTTACGCACACACAACGCCACCTGTTGAGCAGATAACTCACCAGGCATTGCACCCCTATAGCATATTTTGAATATGGGAATATTCATACAGTGCTATTTAATCAGGGAACAATGAGGGTATTTTATTGACGTTTCGGTGGGCTTGTGGTAATGCACTGATACCAGGTACAGCACAAATTCCATCCCAATAATATCTTCCCATTGATACATATACCCCAATACAATACCCCAATATACCATGATAATTGTGGTAGTTTGGACGTGTACCACGAACATAGTGAATAATAGACCAAATGCTGCATGAACACCGTTCTCAGTTCACTAAAACAGTAATTATTGGCATTAAAACTGCCACACCGGTGGTCGAAAGCTTCCAAAACCGAAGTGCGTAAACAACACAACAGTCCTTAATACAGTTTACAAACTGACTGAACATTTAGGCTACATTATACGAAAATATGGTCAAACCTCACTAAAAAAAAAATCATAGATACTTTATCGTAAGACGGACAATGACTCATGTTGTATGTATAATTGTTTATGAAATGAGGAGGAGCCTATGTAACCTGTTAGATTTGTATTGCACTTTTTGGAAGACTTTCAATTTGTTTAAAGCTTAGTGTTTATTGGTGGATGAGGCCAACCATTTTTACATTTCATTGTGTACCGACTTAAAGATTTATGGCGGTAAATTGTTGAGCATCAATAATGGGGGTTTCAAACAACCTTTGAGTGACTGGACGGTGGAAGAAATATGGAAATAAATCTTAATTGTTAAAAGAAACAGAGTCAACAACCACTCATACATACTGATTTAGACCTACTGTACTCCATAGCTGTTAACCTTTACATGGAGAATACCATACATTTGTCAATACTTTCATTACCATGTATAATGATATACGATAATAATAATTGGTGATTTACTGGAGACAATGATAGTCACAGTACATGTATGATCAGAACATTGTAGTTATTATACTTAAATTTATTTAGTTAATATTATATCCATCTAACTAATTACTAACAATTAAATACAATCCTAACACACTTATCATCATAATAATTGTCAAAGCTTCAATATCACTTTTACCTTCCCAACATAAATAGGCCTGTCGTCCAAATTGTATGTACGTAATATTCTATTTGTCTCTGTTTTCATTATCTTGTTATCGCTTAAAACCCCAATAATTTATTATCAACTTCAGGTAGGATGATTAACATAATGATAAATCCTGTACAAAATATAAATAAATAACAGTCGCAATATTATAGTAATTAGTAGTGATAAATATAACGAGGCCACCCAAGCTTCTCACGACACACTGCCATTATCATAATGGAAATATATTACCGAAGCCACATTTCCTCCTCATACATCTACAACAGCACCACATGCGTTACCATTAATAGCCCAATTACTATACCAGCACCATAATCACAGCCTTTACTACGATAGCAATATATCCATCAACTGCATCGCAAATATTAATTATAACTTTTACCAACATCACTATCATAATTAAAACTATTACATTATTTTAAAAACTGCTTCAATTCAAGACTCTAATGTAAAAGTTTATTACATTTTTTGTTTTGTAATGCTGTCTATCGTTGAGAACTTTAATACATTTTCTCCCCGACATTCACCAAGAACTAGGTCAACGATATCAAGGAGGTAGTGCATGAGGCATTTATTTTTTCTACTAACGGCACAACATGCCATCACAAATCATACTTTTATGTATATGATTATTCAACAAGTTTAATTGTTTACATGTTTAAATGTATTAAATCGGCAATTTGTTTTAAGCAGTCATATTTTACTCATTAATAATTCTACCTTCCAACAATCTTTAGAAAAATCCTTAGGACCTAATTAACTTTCGATCATGTGTCCAATTATGACTCCCCTTATTATACTCACCCGTGTTCCCCTACCATCCCCTTCTTATTGTGCCACTGCCACTTTATTACCAGTACTCATTCCTACACGCTCACACCAACACCACAGACCCACAGTAATGTCAAGGGAGATGTCCACAACAGGTCATAAATTAACACACTGAGGTACAAGCCTGCTCCGTGATAACAGCCACACGTACAGTCCCTAAGGCTCATTACTACAACACACTACATCTCACTCTGACCATTTCTTTGGACTTTGTGTGAAATATATATATATATATATATATATATTCAGGCACATACCCCATTGCTTGGGGTGGCCAAATCGAGACAGAGCCTGAACAGGGACAACACAACACAATACAGAACACAGAAACAAAACACAAATTCACACACATCTAGGTCGCCCAGGAGAAGACCCAGAGACACAGGCCCATTTGGGGTCTCCAGCAAGATTCCCAGGTCCCAGACCTCCCGGAGAGGTTTCGGTCTCAGAAGGCAAACATGAAGCGAAGCTGTACCACCACAAGCCCGCCCACCACGCATCCAGGCGTACCCTTCATATATACCGGCTCCCCGGGCCATGTGCTGGATGGATCATTATTTAGTCCAACTGGCGCCTGACCCCCTCTCCCAAACGACCGTGTTTTGACTTTTCTATTCACTATCATTCTCCATTAATTTCTATTTATTACCACTTCTATTGCCTGATCAATAGCCATTCCTCTATCTTCCAACGCTTGTACTACAAATGTTCTCCATCTCAATGGAGGTCTTCCTACCCCTCTACTTCCCCTTGTATCTGACTCACATATTTTCTTTGTATGGCAAATAAAGGCCTAGGAGTTAACATAGATATAACAAAGGTCATGATTAGTGGAGTAGGGCGTGGAACTATGGAAACAAGTGGCGGCTATCCATACGCAGTATGTGGGAAGGGTGTGGGAAGTAACTCAATCCAATGTTGCGTCTGTAGTGACTGTGTACACTAGAGATATAGTGGAGCTAGAGGACCTTTGACAAGAAACATAGATTCTGAATGTGCAGTGTGCAAGGGAGATCTTGTGTTAAATGACCCGCCTGTTAGTGTTGATTTTGACAGTGTAACGCTGGAATGTGTGCTACCCGGGCGATACGGTTTCCGCCGGAGGTGGCACTGAAGCTGGCTCCATTGCAAGAGTTAGAAGTGGCTGGGGAAAGTTTAGAGAGCAGCTGCTACTCCTGACCATGAGAGGGCTCCCACCCCACATTAAAGGGAAGGTGTATATCTCGTCTGTGAGGAGTGCGATGACCTATGCCTCGGAGACGTGGCAGGTTAAAGCGGAGGATATCGATAGCATAGAACGGAATGTGTGGGGTTAATCTCAGGGACAGGGAATTAAGAAGGCGTCTGGGCATTAGGAGTGTCAGGGAAGTGATGCGCACGAGCCGACTTGGTTGGCTTGGACATGTGGAGAGAATGAATGATCAGAACTGGGTGAGGAAATGCCAGATTGTAAACGTGGGGGTAGACCTAGAATGACATGGGTTCAGGTACTCCGGTCCGATCTCAAAATAAAGAACTTGACAAGAAAGGCAGCCCTTGACAGGGCCACCTGGAAAGCCGCCATTTAAGACATAAGACTGTAACTACATTCCCTGTGGACACAACGGTCTTTAAACTTGTGTGTATGTTTTGTGTGAATTCACTCAACATGCCCATACCAGCACAGGACCCTGCTGCCGACAAATGTTCCTGCTGCCCCACTCTCTAACGTATCTCTTCATTCCTCAATCTGTCTCTACGATTCATTCCACACATACTCTTCAAGCAGTTCATCTCCATCACATCTAGCTTTCTTCTCTCCTTTGTCTTCAGAGCCAATGCCTCAACCCCATACATCACTGTTGGTACAACTATCCCTGGATACATTGCACTTTTAGATTTCATTACGAGATTTTTCACCTTCCACATACTTCCCATTGCTCCAAAACTTTTCGTTTCTTCACATACTCTCTGTTTTACCTCCATTTTCATATCTCCGTAAAACATTAATGACATTAACTGAAGCGGAGAAAAATGATAAAGGTTAGATTTATGTTTATTATCATAATTATCAAGAACAGTTATGCGATGTGAAGTGTACAGGTACAGTGATGGTACTACAAGATATTTTTGATTTACTGGTTCAATATGTTTCATCGAAAAAAGAAAAAAAAAATCCTTCCCAAAATGTAACAAGGTTTCAGTAAAACAAATCGTAGAATTACAGATTTGCGCTATACATTTGCTATGATGTTCAAAGAGAATATCTACCTGAGCTGCACCGCATAATCATCGAAAAAGTACTCCTTGTACACTCAGATACCAGTCTCTAGCCCACTCATAATAATTTGTGGACCCCCTATGTTTTTCTGTATGCAAATATAACTATCTGGATACATTTTTGGGTAGTATTTGCTTTTCAATAGATAGTATACATAGTTTTGTAGTTATTATTAAGATAATTACATTCATATATTTTTTCCAGAGATATATTTCTATAAATAGAAATAAATGAAATCCACAAATATTTATGAGTGGGCTAGAGACTATGGTATATGAGTGTACCTCCGTCTACATGACATAGACGTCAAGTGTGAGCACTATGGTGATACTATTGATAAAAGCTCTTGCTGCTGACTAAGAAAACTAATACAAGGTCTATTTCTGAATGTTTAGTGAGACTTTGGGGAGCATACCATGGTAATTATGGTAGTTTGGCCGTACGCTACGATATAAAGTGGTAAAACAACATACACTACACACGTACCACTATCGGGTAAATAAGCCAGGATATTTCGGGCATTAAACTTGTCAAACTCGCCGCCAAAATGTTCCACAACCGTAATCCATATGCCAGACAACGCAGTCCCTTTCAAAAGTTTACAGGATTACTGAACATTTATACGAAATTATGGCTAAACTTCCCTGGACAGCATCATATGATCTCCATCAGCTACATGGTTAATGTTAACCGTCAAAGGCAATTGGTATGAACTATTACAAATTTGTCATTATAATAACAACAGTAAGTATACCAGAACATAGTTACCAGGAAGCTGGTACACTCCTCTACCACCGCCATACACTGTACCATACCAAATGTTGTGTACAGTACCATCACCTTCCTTAATATCTCATATAAGATATGATCAATACTAATATTAATACACACGCATACATTTACACACCACACATAACCATCATCCCACTTACTATACAGTATAAACATAATATTTGAGAAAAACAAAAAAAACATATCTTACTGTTACACGTGAATGCATATGCGTGTGTAAAGTTTGGCTATCTTCCAAACCAAGAATCATTAACCATTTATATGATCTTCGTAGTTGTATTATATCTTCTTTCCTCCTGCAAATTATCTTGTAATCATCACAATTTCCTTTACTAACTCTTCCCATCTTTCTTATACACTCTTCTGTTGAAATGTTCCCATTCCTGTCGCTATGACTGTCATTATAATTATCGCACAATGTTCCCTCGTGTTTTATCTGGGAGCTTATGACTTCATTATTTTCCTGCATAACATCACCTTCCTCCGCCCGATATTGACAAGAATGTATATTGTTTGTTGGGGTTAATGAGTGAATTAATTAACTTTGTTCTACCTTTCTTAGGTTGTTTGTAAACTACTTTATTCCAGCTTTTATAGGTAATTTCTACAAGTAAATAAATATGCAGATTATGTATTTTTGTAATGTATATTTACGTTTAGAATTATTATGTGGGTACCAACCAGTATATATATATATATATATATATATATATATATATATATATATATTTTTGTTTAAGAGACAATGAACGGAGGAAGGAAAACACATAAAACAAAAAGGTCCATGTGCCTAAAGGCATCCTCCATTCATAAAATGTTTGTCACAACTTGATTTAAACATTTGTAGATTGTAAGTTTGTGGAAAGCAATTCGAGGGAAGTGAATTCCAAAGAGTAGTAGTTCTAGGGATAAATGAATTTTGATAAGCAGAAGTTCTGCATTGTGGAGGAGAAAGTGTAAATTCATGGGCGCTCTCAGCTGCCCCAGTTCTACGGGGAAAGATGTGGAGAGGCGGCACAATTGAAGCAAGTTCCTCGGAACAATTGCTGTGAAAATATCTGTAGAATAATGCAAGGAATGCAACGTTTCTTCGTATGGATAATGTAGGAAGGTCCTGTGTGATTGCAGGGTTATTGATTAATCTAATAGCTTTATTTTGAATTTTGTCCAACTGCCTCAATGCAACCACTCCACTTCCACTCCACAGAGGTGAACAGTAATCCATCTGAGAACGCACATGACTTTTATATATTACGGCCAACTGCTCGTCAGTGAAGAATTCTCGAACTCTGTACAGGAGTCCCAGTTTTTTAGAGGCATTCTTAGCAATGCTTCTAACATAATGTGTCCAGCTCAAGTTAGTAGTTAATGTTACACCGAGAATGTCAATACTAGGGGAAGTGGGAATATTTACATCATTAACAAATATATGGGAGTCAGTGAGATTCTGTCGGTTAGAAAATTGAATGTACTTGGTTTTCTGTGCATTAAAGGAAACTAGATTCTTTTGTCCCCATTCTTCAATTCTAGAGAGGTCCTGGTTCAGAGAAATTGCAGTGCTTATTTTTGAATTTATAAGATCGGGTTAGGTGAAAGAATTGGTAAATGTGAAGGAACTGTGGAGTGTTGAGTCATCTGCTAGGAATGTATTGGATTATGAGTGGTAGATATGAGATCATTGATATGAATGAGGAACAGAGTTGGGGCCAAAACTGATCCCTGGGGAACACCAGCATTTATTGAGTGAAATTGAGAATAAAGGCCATCTACCATTACACATATTTTTCTGTTATGAAGATAAGAAGAAATTAGTGGAACTAATGATGCAAGGCCGTAGTGTGACATCTTAGACAACAAGGATTGATGCCAGACTCTATCAAATGCCTTTGATATATCCAGTGCTATTGTATGTGTTTCACCATGTTGGTCTGTAGCTTGGTTGATTTGATGCGTAAGAAGGCAAAGAATGTCTGCAGTTGATCGACATTGTCTAAAACCATATTGCCTATCACTGATTAATTTATTATTGTCAAGATGCTTAATTATGTGATTATTTAATATAATTTCAAAGACTTTACCAAGAGTGGAAGTTATAGCTATTGGTCTGTAGTTTGATGGATCTGAAGAGGCACCTTTTTAAGGAACTGGATGGATGTTTGCTTCTTTCCAGGGTACTGGGAAGCATGAGGTATGAGTACATAGACGGACATTTTTTGCCAATACAGGAGCGAGCACCAAGGAGTAATTATTAAGTACTATAGGAGGAATTTCATCTGGACCAGGAGCCTTATCTACTGAGAGATTCTGCAAAATAGTTTTGACATGTCTGGTGTGGATCTTAAGTGAGGGAATTTCAGGCGAATTAAAATTAAGTACAGGGACATCTTGATTTATTTCATCTAAGGTTGAGTTGGTGGAGAAAATATCCGCAAGAAGGTTAGCTTTACCTCGTGGGTCACTTACAAGATTGCCAGTCGGAGATTTTAATGGTGGATTGGATGAAGCAGTTGTGAAGTTGGATTTGAATGAGTTAAGAGTAGACCAAAATATTTTGTTATCATTTGGATTATTTAGAAGTTTATTTGCCTGCTTGTGGAGAAAGTTTGATTTAGTTAGGTTTAATACGGTTTTGGCATGATTTCTGATGTTTCTAAAGTAATTAAAGGCTTCATGTGTTTTTATCTTGTGTATGCATTGTAGGCTATTTCTTTTTGTTCAGTTACTCTAGCACAATTATGGTCAAACCATTTAGGTGAATTAGATCTTTTAATGTACTTTTGATGAGGAATAAAAGTTTCCATTCCAATTTTTACAAAATCTTGTATGTGGCTCAAGGTGGAGTGTGCATCATTAGAAAAGAAAGAGGTCCAGGGAATATCAATAAAGAAACCTTGAAGACCCTCCCAGTCTGCCCTATCGTAATGCCATTTAGTCACCAAAACAGGTTCAGAATGGGAAGGTGTGGTAGGTGATAGACAGGTGGCCTGTATCAGACAGTGATCAGAAGATCCAAGCGGGGACCTCACTGTAACATCATAATTTTCTGAATTGGTTGTTAAAAATAAGTCCAGTAGGTGGGAATTATGATTAGGATTATCTGGTACACGGGTGGGTTGGTTGACTAGTTGAGTGAGATTAAATGAGTCTGCAAATAGCTCAAATTCAAGACCAGCATCATCAGTCCTGGCTGAATGAGTGAGCCATTCAACATTATGAACATTAAAATCACCCAACACAGTGATTTCAGAAGAAGCTTAAGTTGAGGACAACTGGGAATTACATTAGAACTTCGTGAATGTAACGAATACAAATTTAAATAAACTCAGACGTACACTACTGTAGCCTGCCACTAGGTATACCAACACCATCATCATTGTCAATATTTTTAATATCATCGCAACAACGGTAAAACTGTGGGCAGAAAACTAATTTTGGAGGGTTAAATATGAGATTAAGTTAATTATATATATTTTCAATCCTAAACAGCAGCCCCCGATGCATGCAAGAGTTAACCCATCATAATACTATCATAATGGCTTCAACCAAACCCATGCTCCCTCCCGCACAGTAATGGCAGCCATAGACATCAGCAAGGCCTTCGGGCACTGCACCTCGACACACACTCATACTACAAATACTAAACACTGCATTATATAACAATTCAGACATAAAGTAACTACCATAGTATGCAAACAATATATACTCTCAGTGATGGAATATGCTAGCCACGCTTGAGCCTCTAACCTCACTGCAACACATCACAACATCCTACAGACTATACAGAACAAAGCCCTAAAAATATTCACAGGCAGCACAGTTACTACACTGGCAGATCACATACACCAGCAAACCAAAGTCCGCAATATCAAGGATCAACTTGACATGAGAGGCACACAAATTCTATCCTCAGACTCCACAAACCAACACCACACACTACACTACATGACAGGACACCCACACGCACCAAGAAACATCAAAACAAAATCTAGCACTTGTTATCTTACACAGATACTGCTATCACTCTTCCTTGGCCCACCCCAAACCAACCTCCAGAAACATAGCCATAATCAAATCACCCACCGATCCATCTAGTCACTCAAAGACAACACTTAGCTACATGCCCCTTGAAATCCATCGCCCAGAAACCTTTCTCTCTAGGGAGGATTGAGTCCACTTGGCTAGATTGCGTTGTGAGCACTATCGAGCCCTTCTGAGTTATCAGAAGAAACTGGATGACTCCGTCCAGGATACCTGTTAGACTGTACCCCAACACTGCACACTATTAAACACATTATGGAATTAAGAGAAAATGAGAGAAAAAAAGTGGAAGAACACTTAAGTAGGTATACATACATACATACATAACATGTTAAGACTGAGTGTTCCACACATACGTGCAGTTTCAGTCTCTTGTCCTAATGGCGACATTCCAGACAACCCTGTTAAGGGCTGCTTCACTTGTCAAGTTTCTGGATTTGAGATCGGCACGTATAGTCCGATCCCAGGTCTTTCTCGGTCCACCCCTGGGTGCAGCTCCCTCCACAATCACAGACCTGCATTTTTTCACCTAATTTTGTTCATCCATTCTCTCCACATGTCCATACCATCCCAGTCTACTTGTACGCATCACCTCGCTAATACTCTTTATACCTAAACGTCTCCTCAGCTCCACATTTGTTATTCTATCCTGCAACCTGGCCCCACACATCCATCTCACCATTCTCATCTCATTACGTTCCATTCTGTTGACAAAATATGTATACACATTAAAGACAATAGGAGAGCAGGATATAAACAATGAAATAATGCAGAACATAATACTAGAATATATACATAGCAATATGTGAATAATGTAGAATATATTCAACGAAAATAGTTTAAGTTTAGTGTAAAGAAAATAATTATATAACCTTGACATCCCCCCTTCGCCTAGCATTAATCTTTCATATCATCCCTCTACACAATATATATCTCCCCTTCCCTATATAAAGCTACTTTTTAAGTTTTCAACATAGACATTCTATGACTTCCCCTCGAGTTTTGCATGGCTTCCTTACATTCACACATATAATATGTTTTCCTTTTCTATTATTGAATTGATCCCTTACTCCGTTTTCTGCACGCCCCACCTCTATTCAAGACCTACTGTACATCACCGCTTACTGCTGTAACTACACTAACCAGCCATAATAAATTCATTCTAAATTGACTCTTTATCGAATCCAATATATACATAATGCGTACAATGTAATATATCTGATGCATTCCGCTTCCAAGGATTAGAAATTAAAAAAGGTATATACATATTTTATGTTGGCAGTGTACCCTCTCTTCCCGCTCCCTGCCACTTTCATACTCTACATTGTAACACGAGTCAAATAAACAAAGGCCAGTGTGTTACAGCCAGGGTGAGAGCCACTCAACTGTGTTTATATTTAATCCCAAACAGTCATAAGGCACACAGATGCTACAGTGCAATGCATTTCAGTTTCAGACAATTTGTTTTATTATAACTGTTTCTGTATTATTAAATATAGTAAACCAAGATAAACCATATTGCATAGGCAGACAATGATACACTTTATGCACTATTTATTGGAATGTTCAAACGACGTTTCAGTTTCAGATACCGGTATTTCTGTGTGCCAACTTAACTATAGCTCTATACTACACCTATGATATTTTTATATGGTCTTCTAAAGCATTCGCCCAGTGATATATCAGAGAAAGTTAGGTTACGTTAGATGCTAAAAGAGTCTAAATAACCTAAATTAAGAAGTGAAGTTTAGGTAACCGGAAACCTCTACTTCACCAACGCCACTTCTTGATAGTTGAAAAAACACACACACACCCACACTCACTCACTCACTCTTTTACCTGTCAGCTATAACCACGTAAAATTTCGCTTAAATGACGTCTCTGACCTTGTGGTGGTTATGTGTTGTGTTGTGTTCCCGTAGCCCGGTCGTGTGCTGTTGGTAAGGGGAGATCCTTCACTTTTTGGTCGATTATTTAATGTATTTATTATTTTTTCTAGTTTCCTTGCTAGACCTCAATCAAGCTAAATAAGACTCTCCCTAGACTCCCTTTCAAGATAAATTTGTACATTTTTCGGTAGAAAAATTTCCCGGCCGAAGGCCGGTTCCTCTTAAATTACATGCTCGTTATCGCTCGCCAGGGAAAAATAGACACCTAATTGGCAGAAAAGGTTTTAAAATTGACATAAATGGTGCGAAAGTTCATAAAATCGCCAAACTAATGGGGCTAAAGATGAGGGAGAAGGGGATCTAGAAAAGCGACGTATCTTAAGGTGTCAGTGACCACCTCCTTTCGCCCTGGGACCAGTCAGTCAGGACACACTCAGCATACGGCATAATTAATACTACATTAGGCCATTTTTAAACTAAATGTAATCGTCTAATAGTAGCCAGAGTAAAATTATTAGCACGTCGCCGGTACAGAAGGGGTTAAACATCCAACTTGACGTATAAACACAGATTCATTCACACCTCGCTGCTGCTGCTTCCATTGAACTCCACCTGCATTATTCCCTTTGATCATATATGGCAACAAATATAATTATACACTTGCTGTGTACGTGAACGATGCCAATAACTTATCTTACATTCATTTAATGATTATTGTGCTGGGGTAGGTATAATAATATCCAGCGAATATTTCTTCGTCGTGATCTTATGTATGGAAGTAAAATTCGTGTGAATAAATTGCAAGTGTGGTTTCTTTTAATTATCAGTTGACAAATCAGATAAGTTAACCACAGCATAAGGATGTACACTCGTAATTCAATAGTGCACATAATAATACCATGTAAACAGTAAGATCACATATATATATATATATATATATATATATAAAATGTCGTAAAAAATGATTAAACGTTTAGCTAACAGATTGCAAGAGGAATCCAAAGAAGCCATGAAGACTATATGCGCAACTTTGTTTTCCTTTAAATTTGAAAGTTGCTGATTATGACTCATTTGGCCAACCACCAAGACACTAATGTGGTTTGGCTGGAGCTTTGCACTGTTACTAGAGGTTATGGGAGAAGAGATCAAAGGGATAGGGAGGAAAATCAAATGTAAAGCTTACAAACAAAAACACGAACCAATACCAGAGGCCGCACAATATAAACACAATTTGGAAATACCGTATTAAAAAATTAACACCACAATGATATGACATTCATAAACATTAAACCACCACATAGAAGGTACGCCACATTATGAGCAAGTGAGTTTGTTTCCCAAGCAAACCAGTTCCATATACAGTATATTAAGGCACTCTCATAACCATTCAAGAAATTGATCTAATAGGATTTCAGGAAGTTCTATTAAATTATGTATTTATACATAAACTACAATTGCCTTTAAATATTATATTTATAGTAGTTAAATAGTAACATGCGATAAAGTAGTGCTTAAAATTGTACAGTTAACAATGCCAATTAATTAAATATACGAATAAATATATAATGTGAACATAATTGATCTATTATATAATACACCATATATGTACAGTATGTGTAACAAACAAAACATAACTAAACAAATATTACATTTCACACAATTAAGCAGTGAGAAACTAGGGTTTCAACAAGAAACGACGATGAATAGTGAACATACAGACGGCAGGACGGCAGTGTTTGAATACACTTATATTATTCATAAAATAACTTTGGTTGACTATTCTTCTCCCACTCCCCTTCACCTTGACACCTTCCACGGCTTTTTCTCTCACCTCCCCTCACTCGATACTTCCCAGATTTTTAGGTTCATCTATTGGCACAACTCAATTTATATATATATATATAATTCACATATATATAATTATGTAAGACATAGCCTAATATACAACAAAATACTAATACATTGGAAAGGTAATTATTTGCACGGTAGAAGGTAGAAACTAAAGGTAAGAGAGAATGAGATGAAGTTCATCAGTACTATATTAAAGGGGACGAGGGAAAGAGTAGCCTACACATCAGAATGAAAAACAATATCGAGAAATATTGATTACAGAGAGAGAGAGAGAGAGAGAGAGAGATTACTCATTTGCTATTTACTTGCTTCTATATAATCAGACATTAAATCTTACATTCATGGCTATTCATTATAGAAGTGTAAAAATTATATGGATTAATAAATCCTACAGTTGACAAGATATAAACCTGGAAAAAACGCTGGAGAGCTTATAAAGGTTTAAAGGTACTATAGGCTATATTTGAAGATCCCAATGTAGACAGTCACTCAGCTTATGGTTGGAAGGATTGTGATGTGTGCGCGTTCTTTGGTGGTGTGGGATGGTGCTGGTTGTGGATGTTGCGGTGGTGGTGATTGTGGGTGTTGTGGTGGTTGTTGAGGGTGTGGTTGTGGGTGTTGTGGAGAAGGAGGGGTGGCTGAGGTTGGGTTTGGGAGAATGGAAGTTGGGAAGGGAAGGGATGTGTGTGTGTGTGGGGGGGGGGGGGGGGGGGGGGGGGGAAGCTGTGATAAGCAGTCGTAGGTACAGATGTTTGAGTTTCGTTTATATAAGGAGAGTGTAGTGCATCATAGGTGGACCCAGCAACAAGTAGTATTGTATATATTTGCTTTGACCAATTGACGGGGTATCATAGAATAAACTCTTAATGGATCATAATATTATGAATTCATTTCACACATCAAATCACAAATCAGGCCTTCATCATTAATATAAAACTTTTTCTGATAACTGCTCATCCAATTAACACTCTATTATTTGAACAAATGCAATGATTACATAACATCCACGTAGATGTCGTGTCCGTGTTTTAATTAAATATGATAATTCATCACTGATTTATTTCCGATTTCACACCCTAGGTAATCCATGTAACTGGCTATACAAAGCCACCCACTCATTGGTCTACCAATACCAAGTCACTCACAGATTGATATATATATATACTGTATATACAGTATATATATATATATTTTTTTTTTTTTTTTTTTTTGTATGGAAGAGACAAAAGTGCAAGCTGCCCGTAAATTTAAAGCAGTCTAAGAGTCATAGGAGGAAGGACACATTGATTGAGGGAGAGAGTTCAAATACCAACCAATACAAAGCCACTCACTGATTGGTTAACCAAGTTTTGTCCCCCTCGAACGCTACTCGAGGGGGAGATAAGCTATCTATCTATCTTTTGTCGGTTACCTTTACCTTTGGATACCTTTGGATGTGTTCGCCGCTCCTCTAGCGGCACCAAGGAGCGCGACGCCCCTCGTTATGGGTGGTGATTTGGTGCAGTAGACTGTTTGAAGCGACAGCTCGCTCCCTTGCGAGGATAGGCTCGTCTGGCACTTTTTGCAGTTCGACATCTAGGGCTCTCTTGAAGTTGTCTAACGAGATGTCCCTCATGTCTCTTACTCGCCGTGGGAGTTTGTTGAAGAGACGTGGGCCTCTGTGTGATAACCAGCCCTCTCGCAGAGAGCCCATAGCACCCCTGTTATTCATCCGGGGGATTTCGCATTCCCAGCCTCTCCTATCACTGAATTTCATGACTATCGGAGTATGTAGGTTTGGTACTAAACCCTCTGCGATTTTCCACATGTATATTATTAGGTAACGTTCTCTTCTACGTTCCAGTGAGTACAGATTCAGTGCTCTTAAACGCTCCCAATAGTGTAGATGTTTTATCGAACTTATATGCGAAGTGAAATTTCTTTGTACACTCTCTACGTCATTTATTTCACCTGCTTTGTATGGGGATGTTAATACGCTACAGTATTCAAGCCGCGGTAGCACTAGAGATTTGAAGAGCGTTATCATAGGCAATTCACCGCGTGTTTTAAAAGTACGCAGAATCCAACCCGTTAGACGTTTCGCAGCCGCCACTTTGACCTGGTTATGTACTTTGAATCCCATATTTTCAGACATTAATACCCCAAGGTCTTTCACACTGTCTTTCCGTTCTATTATGTGGTTAGATTCTGTTAAGTAATTTGTAATTTCTTTAACACCATTATTATCTCCGTACCGTATTAATTGGAATTTTTCCTCATTGAATTGCATGTTGTTTTCCCTGGTCCACTGGAACACTACATTCATGTCTTCCTGCAGTCGGCCCGTGTCCTCTTGTGTGTTTACTATCTTGCTTAATTTTGTGTCATCAGCAAAAGACGACACCGTACTGTGTCTGGTGTTGGTATCTATGTCGCAAATTAGTATGAGGAACAGAAGGGGCGCTAGCACTGTTCCTTGGGGCACTGAGCTTTTGACATCCGAAGGCTCAGAAGTGACTTGGTTTACTGCTACCGATTGTTTTCGGTTTACGAGGAAATTGTATATCCACCGTCCGATTTTCCCAGTTATACCTTTTGCTTTCAGTTTGTGGGCTATTATACCATGGTCACATTTATCAAATGCCTTAGCAAAATCGGTGTAAATGACATCCACGTTTTTCTTTTCTTCTAGCGCTTTAAGAATTTTGTCATAGTGTTCCAAAAGTTGTGAGAGACATGATCTTCCCGCTCTGAACCCATGTTGACCGGTGTTGTGTAGTTCATTTGTCTCCATGAATGTTGAAATTTTGCTTCGCAGGACTCGCTCGAAAACTTTAATGATGTGAGAGGTTAGAGCTACCGGGCGGTAGTTTTTTGGCAGTGCTTTACTCCCTCCTTTATGCAGTGGGGCAATTATTGCATTTTTCAAGCTATCTGGTATGTCACCAGTGTCTAGACTCCTTCTCCACATTATAGCCAGGGGTTTTGAGAGGTTTTCCTTACATTTTTTCATTAGGATCGAATTCCAAGAGTCCGGGCCTGGTGCCGAGTGGGATGGCATGTTGGAAATGGCCTCTTCTATGTCTTTTGGACCGAAATCAATATCCAGCATCTGAGGGGTTTCCGTGGGGGAGGTTTCCATGAAATTTTTTTGGTCTCTGATGACTTTTGTTTCATCAGGCTCACTGAATGCCATTTCATACTGCCTGCTTAAGAGTTCGCTCATTTCCTTTTTGTCCCCTGTGAAAGAGCCGTCCCCTTTGCTCAGTGGGCCGATGTTTGATGTTGTTTTAGCCTTTTGTTTGGCGTATGAAAAGAAGTATTTGGAATTTTCCTTTATACCTGCAATAGCTTTCCTCTCCTCTTCCATATGTTGTAGTTCATATGATATTCTTAGCCTTTGTTCAATTTCCACAATTTCTCTATCTATTTCGACCTTTTGCCTATCCTGTAGATTTTGATGTGTGCGTCTTTGTGTGAGTAATTTTCTTCTTTTGTACAGCCTCCTCCTTTCCCGATCTTGTTTGCTTCTTCGTTTTGTTTGTCTTGCAGGTATATGGTGGCTACAGATTTGGGTCATGGTTTCTGTTATTAAGACTAGACATTCTGCTGATGTCAGGTTATCCATTAAATCTTCCCAGTCTATTTCCTCCATTTCTTGATTTACCTCTTCCCACCTAATGTTTTTTGTTATTGAAGTTAAATTTACTGAAGGGGCCGGTTTTTGTTCTCGATTCTGAGGTTGTCTGTACACTTTCTAAGGTTGTTTTGATCTCAATTAATTTATGATCTGAGTATGTTGTGTCCGATATGTTAATGCTGTGTACTAGAGAGTCGTTGTTAGTGAAGACCAGGTCTAAGATATTGTTTTCCCGTGTGGGTTCAGCAATATGTTGGGTAAGACTAAAAAAATCACAAAGTTCAAAAAGCTCTCTCGTATTAGTATTTGCTTCTCCGGTGTTATTTGCCACTAACTGGTTTTCTAGTTGTCTCCATTTAATGTTTGGTAGGTTAAAGTCTCCTAGCCATATAATATTTGGTGTTGGGTTCCCCAGGGTTTCCACTTCTGATTTTATTTTGTTGAGCTGGGTTTTGAATTCTTCTCGGGATGAGTCTGGAGGCCTGTATGTAACAATAACTGCTAAATTTAGGGATTCTATTTTAACTCTAAGTATTTCCACCACTTCATTACTGTTATTTAGGAATTCAGTACATATCAGTGAGTCATGTATGTACAAGGCTACACCTCCATGTGATCTATGCATTCTGTCCGCCCTATGTAGGTTGTAACCAGGAATCCATACCTCACTATCTTCCTGATCTTTAATGTGAGTTTCTGTGAGAGCCGCAAATATAGCGTTTCCTTCTTCTAGCAGGCCCCTAATAAATGGTATTTTGTTCGTGGTTCTATTTTTTAGGCCTTGGATATTTGCAAACAAGATTGGGGAGGGATTGTTTGGAGTACAATGTGTACCTAATAGTCTTCGGGATGTATTGGCCACTCTTGGGAGGCCAGGAGGTGCTCGAGGTGTTCTATGTGCTCTTCCATCTCCCTCAGTCTCTTCATCTTCATCTGCCCTTTCCCTCCTTGCCTTTTTCCTCTGTCTCGTCCTCGCATAGCTAGAGAGTTTTTTGGGCTACCATTCGTGTTAGGTCTAGCATATCTCCAAGTCCCTCTAATATGAAAAGCTGGGCATTTCATATTGTAGCAGGTCTTGTTCTTAAGTGATGTCTTGCAAAGGGATGGGTGGTGGTATTTGCAGGTTTCACCAAATCTACATTTTCCATGACTGGTTATGTTGTTGCAAATTTTGGGATGAGCAAATCTACATGAATTCCCATTATATTCGCCCTTTTGACCAAAGTAGCACCTTCTTTCCAGATAATATCTGCACACTGGTTGACTTACTCCCCTTTATGAGGGTGGCCATACTCAAAGTACCCCTAAGAGGACCTGTCCCCTGTGAGAATGACAACCTGTGCCAATTTATTAAAGACTTACAGGACTGACCACAAAATTTAGGGTCCGTCCTACTCTAAGACCCTCTAAGTATCTTTTGTAGCACTATTTGTCTACATTGGTGTGTGACTAGTCCATCCACTAACCTACTTCACCATAAAGTAAGCAGTACAGAATTGTATATGGTTTACTCCCCTAGATGGGTTGCTGACCATCTGCTCTATCGTTTGTTAATATCAGGCATTATTAAATACGTTAATCCCGGTTCCTTTCAATCCCTTCACAATTGATTTATTTTCACCCTAACCTGGGTGTAATTTTTCTGTAAGCAGTAGAAAATATGTGAAAATTAAGAGCGATCCAAGAAGAAGAAAATTTCTGAGTGCATTAGCTAATTTCAGTGAGATAGAAAAAGAGAACACAGGTAACGGATGAAAAAGGGATTAACGAGAGTAGCCAACGGCTACGAGACAGAAAAAAAACCGAAAGAAATATGCGAGAATAAAATAAACAATGAGAATATATAGATAATCTGAGGGCAATCAAGCGGAAACAATTACATTTGGTAAGGAGAGTAAGACGTTAGTGTATTATATGGTATATACTGAACACAGGGATTACAATATTCAAGAGCCGATCAAAGAGCAGTGCCAGCCCAAGGAAGGTCATCAGACCACCACCATGACCAGTTGCCGAGGAAGATGTCAGCCAGGAAATTATTTCTGATAGCTAATCAACGATTGAAGAGACACAAGAGGTTAGAAAGGCAAGCCAGGAGCTCGAGATCAGTCCCATGGACAACAGCAACGCCGACACACCTGATATCGACCTGGCCACCATTCATATACCAAGCTAGGGGACAATGGGACTTTATTTAACAGTCCGAGGGGTATTCGGGACGTGATCCATATTTAGTCTGGTTCAGTTATATGTAGTCAGTTCTCGGTCCGATACGGTCTTGATTATACAGGCTTAGTCAGTTCCTGAAAATTATCGTTAAATTCACATTTTTGGCCATGAGGATTATGATCGGGGGTATGCGGCTTATGGTAGAGGGCATGCGGATTATGGTTGTATGTCAGGCGGTTCTCGGTCGGATGTAGGCGGTTTCATTCTATGGCATGCATATAGAAATTGCAGTCGGAGCCAATTTTCCCAAAACTATTGTCGCATGCTTATACGGCGCTATGCGGAGTCGCATGCATGAATGTGCGAAACACCCTTATCTGTAATTTGCAAGTGTTGGAGACGATAGTGTTGTAATATCCGAGAATGCTATTGAGGCCAGAGTTGTTGTTGTTGTTCACCAAGCTGCCTGGCCGAAAAGCCCCAAGGCCCCGAGCAAGGCCTAGGCCATAATCGAGCGCCCCCACAGAACCCTCCCTGCCGACCACAATAAAGCCTGGGTGACCGAATCCACTCCATGGTGGGGAGCTGAGGAGGGTGAGGAAACGTCCGGGAAACCAAAGCCCCACCCAGGGCCCTGTGCCCCTCAGCAATTATGAAGAGAAAGTTGAGGGGCAAAGGAAAAATGTGACGCTCTGGCTTCCAATCTTGGTAGATTGGGAGGTCAATCCACGGATGAGACGCCATCACTTGAGATCTAGACAATATATAAGTAAAAGGAACAGTCAGAGTAAGCTATGGGTATGGCAGAGATCGCTCAGTTCTCACTTTGATAGACCAGCCCATCACCACATGACTAGAACCCAATCCTCTCAGCATCAGCTAGGAAAGGCCCTAGAAAGCTGCCTTTGGCGCGGGGATAGCTCCCAGAGTAGGGTATACTTGCTGATGTTACGACTTGAATGTCACTCAGAGTCTATATTAATGTGGGGACAATGACTTGTTTAATTTATTAGATCGTGTCACCGAACTACAACGCGGGCTGATATACAGAGATGATCACTCCTGATGCAATATTTTTGAGAGCCGTTGAAATAAACTTGAATATAGTCAATATAAACTCTTAACTCTATAAATATTTTAATCATTGTGTTCACATATTACAGTCATGCTTATATTTTATGTGAACTATACAATAGTCGAGTATTTAACTCATTGACTGCGAGAGACGTTTCGGAATGCCATGGCAATTTACAGGATTTTAAAGACTATTAAAGCCTGAGGAATATGTGCCATACTCTTGCGAGATATACAGCGCTGCCAAAGGCAAATGTAGCGCAACATTAGCGATAATTGCTCATTTTAGCAAATGTCTATGGTAGCACTGCGGGTGAAGCCCGCGAGCTACGAAGCTCGTTTTGGTGTCATTTTGAAGCTATTTTCTTCTAGTTTTTGACATTTTATTTCATTCAGACACTTGCTTAATCAATCAGGACTGGCTGAATGAGCCCTAATATGGCGGAAATATGCCCGCACCGTAAGTGTTAACATAGTAGTTCATTACGTCTGATGGTCAAAAATGTATATTGTAAGCTGGTCTTGTAAACAAAATATGACGAATCCTATAAAACGAGCAGCAGATATAGTCGGAATGACACCAAAGAAAAGAACAATAAAACCCTTACCTCAGTGAAACAATTTTCGGCTTGAAACATTCCCCCTCCTCTCCACAAGCACACAAACTGACACACACACAAAGGCTGCCATCTATACTGGTCGTGACTGGAATATAGATAGAGGGAGGAGGGAAAGAGAAAACAGTGACAGAGGCACTTAGAGCAATTTTGGGAATAAAAGGGAATAAAGTGAGTGAAGCAGATATAAGTAGGATGTATTTTTACATGGGAAACAGATAAAATTCAAGCATAGAGAGCTTTTTTCTGTAGTATTAAAAATATACATCTTCACGATACATGCTGAACAGTTTATTCTCCTTAAAGAAATATGATTTCATTGTCAAGGTCCCTGGATAACTACACCAATGATTTGTTTTTGGTCTAGAATAACAAGTGTAGCTTTATAGCATCTTGGAGTTTGAGGCATTGTTTTTTTGCTGTAGCTCTTGAGAGCACAAATAATCAACTTGGTGGAATAGTCTATAATACAGTTCATCAATACAACCGAACCAAGAATGTAATCAAGCTCGTTATATATTAACCCAAGAAAGGCACAAGGACTCGTAAGAGGTTTTACTGGAAGAAGGCACCGGGACTCTTTAAGAGTCAAGGCATAAAAAAAGCCTTTCAAAACACCCCATTGGCACTCCAAACAAAGCAATATGTGATTAAATGAGATAATTCCCCTACCACTCCTCCACATATGTCCCCCCCCCCATCCTTCCCCTCTCTTCCCCAGTATCCAGTATTTTCCCTATTATTCCCAATATTTTCATGCAGCGACGGCTGGGAGAGAGGGGGGAGGATGGGTGAGTCTTTCTTCATCCCTCTACCCTATTGTCACCAGCCAATTGCTGTTCCCACTTGTTTTATTGCTTTTCAAATTTCTTATGTTCATATTAAAAGTAAAATAGGCGCATATGGATAAATAATTATGATATATATGGTAAATATGACTAATTTCATCAAGAATGAACCAGAATACCTTCGCATAGCGGGACATGTCAAATACCATAGTTTTGCCTTAAAGGTTAATAATTATGTATTGTGAATCCCTCAATGACGCACTAATATGCTTGAGGGTTTGTCCAAAATAAATATACACTAAATTGGAATGCAGCATTAACCTTTCCCATTATATTATGGTAAGAATTTACAAACAGGTATTATCATTTATAGTGCCTGTGTAACTTGCCATGATCTGGTTACATAAATGTTTACATATATTTTAATAACAGTTGGTACTTATGTGTGTCATTTTAATAAATAAGTGAATTGAACTGCTATGTGTTCACTTGTTCTGGAAGCCCAGGGTAGTGTGTGTATGAATGGAGGGGTGAGGTGGTGGATGGAAGAGACACATGGGGGCCGGAGAAGGTAAGAGCAGAGTGTGTGGATGAATGGAGGGGTGAGGTGGTGGATGGAAGTGAGGGGCCGGAGAAGGTAAGAGCAGAGCGTTAGCTACTTTGATTGGTAGTGGTTGGTGAGGCAACTTTGGGTCTAGAGAAGGGGAAGATAAGATATATGAGAAAGAGAAAGAGAAAGAGAGAGAGAGAGAATTTAATCTGTTGCTAATCAGTACTTAACCCCGAGCCCAAGGGTAAGATTAAGCAAGACACGAGAACCCTGTATAGCATGTCTCAGTGATTTCACAGAGAAAATAAATATGCGTCTAAAATTTACTATTATAATATTGTGGCACGATGCATTCAGCAACAAGTTAGAATAAAGTTGGATAAGAACATGGCAGAGACTTTTTATTTTTTTTTATTTTTTTTATATATATATTCCAACTTACTTCCTCTCGGGCATAGGCTGAGAGCCTTAACATTCACCGCTTTACAATGAAGCCCGTGAGGTCTTGTTCCAGTCTAGGGAGTGAGACATGTGAAGCACGTAGAGTACAACGAGCACCTGCCATCTTGCCTTCACATGAGGCACGGTGCTCACTCATGGCCCGAAACGACCCCATCTCTGAAGCCACCTCGTTCCCGTGCTTCACTGTCTCACCCCCTACACTCGGACTCTCACACTTACACACACACAACGCCACCTGTTGAGCAGATAACTCACCAGGCATTGCACCCCTATAGCATATTTTGAATATTCATACAGTGCTATTTAATCAGGGAACAATGAGGATATTTTATTGGCGTTTCGGTGGGCTTGTGGTAATGCACTGATACTAGGTACAGCACAAATTCCATCCCAATAATATCTTCCCATTGATACATCGGGATTTGAACCCGGGACCTTTGGATTACCAGGCCAGTGGCAAGACCACTCCACCACACCTCCCCAAGACTGAAGATATTTGTTTAACGTTAATGCTGCCCAGTTGTCACCCTGCAGTCATACATCTGTGACGTCACTATAAATAACATCTGCCTTATATAAAATCAAACTGACGTCATTGAGATTGACTATGAGATGAACTGAAATAATGATAATATGCCCACATGGTACACTATTTCCGATACCATCTACTCTAACTAGGTATATAATTCCTTCCCAATTATGCAAAGATACACAGACACACCCTTAGCCTACTCTCACTCTTTCCTCCTCTCTCTCTCTCACTCACTTTCAATCTCCTCTCTTTCTTTATCCGCATGTTGGTTCACAAATGAATTATTATTGTATCCGCTCATCAATATCCGCAGCATTGATGCAGACGGGATATTGAGGAAATACTAACTATTGCATTATTGATTTGTTGCAGATTTATAATTTGTTTCAAATCAATCAGTGAACGTATTACACCAACACCAATAACATGTTATGCATAACAAATATATCCCAAAGGCAATCCCGGTGGACATGGTTGCAAAATGAAAAACATTAGATTTCCATGAATACAATATGACTAGCTGTGTATATGATAAATACTTCTTTTTCATCAACATCATGTTATCGGTTGGTTCTCAGCACGACCACTAATCCCTCAAACAAAACCTTGCTTACATGTTTATAACCAGAATGCGTTTATGGTTTGCATAGGCCAATCACTTCATAAGAATGTCTGTACTTATGCTGTCCCATCAGCTCTATAATTGTACTGGTATCTCTTACAGGCCACTCTTTCCAAAGAATGTCCAAACCTCTCGGATTTAATTAATCTATATTTCCAACTGTCTTCACCTGTTGTATTCCTTTCCTCCTCTAACCCATAATGTATACCGTTACCCTTTAAAATAAAAGGC
The DNA here is from genome assembly GCA_032716605.1 of Paralithodes platypus. NCBI lineage: Eukaryota > Metazoa > Arthropoda > Malacostraca > Decapoda > Lithodidae > Paralithodes > Paralithodes platypus. Next base: position 23,405,153 of record CM064497.1, on the reverse strand, counting down.
CATAATACTCAAAAATAAATATCAGTGCGGTGAATTCTATATAGACAGAATTCGCTTTTGCATGGTGTTTCTAGCTAATTTTCTTTCACTAAAACACACCCTAATGTGAAAAGTATCAGAACAAATAAAAACAAAAAATTAAATTGAAACATTCAGCTAAAATAAACCCTATATATAACTAGTTCATCCATTCATATCACCCATTTTCACTGACCAAGCACTTAAATGAGCTGACATTTTCCAGAAGCTGGCTATTCAACCTTATTTCAAACTCTGTGACTGTATTCCTCTCAAAGACCATAACATTACAGTATCTTTAAGACAATGACCTTCAGATTTTGTTTCTCACATACAGTACATACCATATTCACCAAACACTGCAACTCCTGAGTCCCACTCATCACCATTCATCAGAACTGTATCAGCAGCAAAGGCAATGTCTACTTTCTGCCTTTTCTTACCAGGGATACTTCAACATTCACTGTTCTTCCTAAACTAAATAATTACACTTTACACTGGACTGATTGATTATTGCACAAGAGGTACAGACGGTAAGGTGGCTGTCTCCACTAAGGGATGATGGGCTGGTCTATCAGAGTGAGAACTGAGCAATATCTGCCATACCCATAGCTTACTCTGACTGTTCCTTTTACTTATATATTTTCTAGATCTCAAGTGACTGCGTCTCTTCCGTGGATTGACCTCCCAATCTACCAAGATTGGAAGCCAAAGCATCACATTTTTCCCTTGCCCCTCAACTTTCTCTTCATAATTGCTGAGGGGCACAGGACCCTGGGTGGGGCTTTTGTTTCCCGGGCGTTTCCGCACCCTCCTCAGCTCCCCGCCATGGAGTGGCTTTGGTCACCCAGACTTTATTGTGGTCGGCGGGTAGGGTTCTGTGGGGGTGCTCGATTATGGCCTTGGCCTTGCTCGGGGCCTTGGGGCTAGTTCGGCCAGGCAGCATGGGGAACAACAACAACTAAGGGATTGGGAAGGGGAATAATTCATGAAGACAGATGTATTCCATTACCGTTACAACCTACAGTATGTGTCTATACCTCTAGTGGAGAGAGAGAGAGAGTGTATGTGTGCCTGTGTGAATATGGAGAGTTAGCACTACAACGTAATGGGGTGGAGGATAATCTAATGAGTCACAGAGTTGGTATGCTATAGAGTTGAACGTGAACTACAGAAGTCTATTACGTACTGTGCCAGGTAAATGGATGTTATATATGATTAAGTGACATGTCTCCATACCACCATCTCCTCTCCTCCGCTACCATGTGTCTCCTCCCTCCCCCTTTCTTCCTCAACTTTCCCCCTCCTTCTTTCTACTTCTTCCCTCCCCCTCTCCCTCTACTTCCTCCCTCATCCACCCAATCCAAACAATGCAAGAAGTGAGTCAGTGTGGCTGGAGCCAGAGAGGAGAGTGACCTATGTTGCTTGGCTGTGCACCCCTCCACCACCCTTTTGTCGGTCTAGGCCGGTTTTACACTGGATAATTGTTCTTTACACCTATTTTCCGGTTCTTTAATCTTCACATGTTTCTTGTGCAAGAAAACTATGTGCATGTGGTGCTATAATATTGCTCTTTATGGTGGATATACAATATTTTTCACACTGGTAGCATTTTCATAAATGGGCATCTCACATCTGCCACGTTAATACAATCGTCTCATAGCAAACAAAATTAATAAAAAAACAGCATCATGGTATAGAGATAGGGTTAACATCAACTAATACATATTATGAACAGCTTGTATTACAATCATAATATTATATCTCCAGAAACATTATTATGTCACTATCTCTCCCACCAGGACTGTGAGTCTATATCATTTTTCTCTACATCAACACTTGAGTGTTTTGTCAAGGAATTGGAAACTTTAATCGGCTTCCCAGTATATCAACAGTGGTGCTATATTTCTTATTTTGCACTCTTTAATTAACACCCCAGCCGCGGGGCCCGACATATGTCGATCGAGAGAACCATGGTCATCCCTGCGGGGCCCGACATATGTCGGAAGGGATGTTGAGCACATTATCGGCTCTGAGAGAGAGTCCACGCATTGGGAGGACGATAGGCGGGCTCTGACCGCTCGCCTATCGTCCCGCCACTGACGTAACCTCCGCACCATCCCACACCCCAGGCCTCGCGAGAACAAGGAAAAACTGGGGAATTTACCGTATTTTAGGGTTTTTCCCCTCGTGTTGCAACATCGTTGCAAGAGAACCCGTGGTCGTACAAGGATGATTCAGGTGTCATTGGAAAGCTCTATTATCGCCCTTTCATGGATATATAATTGTATTAAACTCTGGCTCTTGTTTATGATTGAAAAAGAGCATGGAATGAACCTCGTTTAGGGTAAATATGCCTGCCAGGCAGGTAGTAGAAGATAAAAACATCCCCGTTCGTAAGGGGTTAATCTCAGTCTCTTCCCCCCCCCCCTCTCTCTCTCTCTCTCTCACTGTTCATGTTAACCCGGGAAAGACGCCGAGACTCTTAAGAGGATTTACTGGGCAAAAGCGCTGGGACTCTTAAGAGGCTAGGCATAAAAAATTCCTTTAACCCTTAATTAGCGGCTCACCACATAAGTCGAGTTAAATAAAGCTGGACTATGTGGCGGCGCTCGACATAACTCGAGTGGCAATTTCAGCACGTAATGTTGCCGAGAGAGAGAGACAAGTGGTGGCAGGAGAGTAGCGAGCGTATGACTGCTCCAGACCACCGCGGCGAACATACTGACACGAATCCCAGCTCCCTCCTCCCTCTCTCACTCGCTATATAAGGAATTGTATCGGGAAAGTGGCTAATTACATGCTTTTTGCACTCGCGTTGCACGGTTATTGCAAGAAAACTAGCCATCATAAAAGGATCGTTATGGTGTCATTCGAAAGCTCTGTTTATGCCCTTTCAGGGATAGGTACTTGTTTTACGTTCTGGGTCTTATTTAGGCATGAAAATGATCACGTAAACAGCCCTATTTTGGCTAAAAACACCCCGCTGGGCGGTACATATAAATAAACCGCATAGGCCGCTCGTAAGGTGTTAAAAACACCCCACTGGCACTCATAACAAAACATTATGTGATTAAGTAAGATAATTCCCCTCCATACCTTCTATCACTCCTCCACATGTGTCCAAACCAACCAACCCCCTTTCCCCCCCCCCTCAATTATCACCTAGTTTTCCTCTTATTCCCCCTTTTATCGGATAATTTTCGGCGCAAATTTCCCGCCTGCAGTTGCAGGGTCACTGGGGAGGCAGTTAGAAATCCTAGCAACAGAGAGACTTCACTTGCAAGACGTCAGTAGCAATCGGGAAGTGAGAGAGAGAGGGCGACGCCTGCTCTCCCCTCCTGATACGACCGGTTTGCAATAATACGTCTTTTTCACCCCCTAAATACTATTTACACTTGTTTCATAGCTGTTACATGTTAATATCTTCATATTTAACGTAAAATAGGCGCAGATGAATAAGTAATAACGATATTCATTGTAAAATGACGATTATAGTCGGGAATAGACTAAAATACCTATGCTTGGCGGGAGGGTTTAAACTACCATAGCTTCGCCGTTTAATGGTTAAATAATAATCAATATTTTTGTCAGCAAGCTACAAACAATGTAATCCATCACATGGAGTATATCATACTACTACGAGGTGGTAAAGTCAAGGTGGGGGTGCAGCAGTAAAGTACCAGAACGGGGACACTATCTGATAATGCCACACTAGCAGAACGGAACAAAAGAAAACAACAAACCTTACAATGAACAACACAAGAAATATGACGAGGAGACAGCGGATGAAAATAGGGATTTTGAAGCTGGATAATATACAAAAATACTAAATGATGACCCTGGTGTGAAACAATTCTGTACTGGAGAGGATTCTAGAGTTGGGGTGTTTGTGAAGGAGAGAATAATGAGTGTTGTATAACTTTGCAAAACAAACAGTTTGTGTTCCCATGCGTCTGTAGCAATATGGTCTGAAAGAATCTGGGGGTAATGATATATATATATATTTTTTTTTTTTTTTTTCATATTATATTCCAAACCCTCTCGGGCATAGGCTGATAGCCTTTACACTCTACCGCTGAACACGGTGAGGCCCGTGAGGTCTTATTCCAGTCTAGGGAGTGAGACATGCGAAGCACCCACTCACGGCTCGAGCCCAACTCCATCTCTGAAGCTGCCACGCCCCCGCGCTTCACATTCTCACTCCACAGGCTCGGACCCTCACTCTCAGAATACACCTATACATTTGTGAATACAGTAGGGCAGTTAATTGATATCCCTGATTAGGAATAGCATTATCTTCAGCTAAGTTAAACAACTTAAATACATTATTATTTTCAGGCAAGCGTGATTAGGGAAAAGTTGTGCAGAATATATGTGTGGCAGGGTTTGAGATAAATCGTCTCTGAATGTATAGGTTAATTGGACATAAGTCACTGCTGAGAGCCTTTATGAAAGTAAAATGACAATACGAAATAAATATAGATAATACACAGACACAACCATATTAAAAATTATTAGCATGATGTTATATTTGCCACGAGTGTCGTGTCGAATTATTATCAAGTTGGCTTACTCATAGTTACCATATTTGTAAAATGAAACGCTAATATTGACAAACAACAGTCTGCGCACATTATTACATATGTTAGTATTGTGGTAATAATCACATCATATGCCATCATATGTTTCATCACTTGTTGATTCCATAGCGTGTGTACCAAAGCGAGATCATCTGGTAATAATGTACACCACTAACAGTGTTCAACGTTGTGGATAAATCTGAGTGACGGGTAAATCCTGCCCTGTTAGTGTGTGTTATTGAACGGCTTTCATTGGCGGATATAGGGCATAACAGCAGGTCTTATGTTTATTATCTAACTCAAATTTACTATATTCTCCATGATGGTAAAATCTTTGATCTTTTGTGCAAGATTATCACAATATAATTTCCCATAATAGTTTTCCAATATCCTTTCACTGCATAATATCTTTGTGGAAGCCAAAATATAATAAATGACAATCTAAAGGTTCTTCATACCGATCTATATACTATTGCTGCATTCTACACATTTTCATATTCATTAGTTCATTTAGCCTTATCCTTATTCCTTACTGACTATGTTTCAAATGTATTACCGTACACCAACATCATCTATTTCATTGTCTCCTCATACAATACAAATTTACTTTATAATGCCTCTGACCACCTAGACTATGTCAATTCATTTTGGCACGAATTCTCCGTTTAGGCTTCTCTCTAATCCACCATTGTCAGCACTTTGATTTAATTTCCCTGTCTCTACCTCTACACATTTTCTGTTATACCTTTCTGTTGTCACACTGTATTTCTTCCTGCTCCGCCTACCCCCCCCCCCCCCCCCCCCCAGTGATGTCCCTGGACTCTGAACCACTCTCAACATAAAATTGGCTATACCACTTTTTTACCCGCCATTTCAAAAAGATAGGTTGAAATTTAATGTTAAAGATAATATCTTATGCAGACGCGGAATGAGAATTTGGTGCAGCATATGAACAATAATACAGTAACGAAGTATACTGTAAATATGATAAAGCCACATAGATAATAGTACTTATTTGTTATTTCAAAGTTCAATTACATGTATTTGCAACTGAAAATTATAAAAATATATATACAGAATAAATATAAATAGTACTGTACGCGATACCTGTACTGATTTTGTTGGAACTAACTGCAACATGACGATGAACTATCCAAGGAAGCTATGTTCACCCAGCTCACAATTGGTCAACTTCTGATGGGTAAACAATGAATAACAATGTATGCCTGTAAAGGTTCTGGTAGATTTGTGAAGCTTTTGGAATGAACAACAGAAAGCAAAATCGATTACGTGGTAATTTGTTGGTCTATATATTTATTTATTTTATTGTTTCATCGCTAGACCTCCATCAAGCTAAAACTAACACCTTCTAGACACCCAATCAAGATAAATTGATGCATTTTTCGGTAGAAAAATGTCCCAGCCTAAGGCCGGTTCCTCCTAAAATTACAGGCTCGCTATTGCTCGCCAGGGAAAAATTAACACCTAAATTCCACGAATGGTATGTTACTGAAAACAAAATGGGGCGAATGGTCTTAACTTCTCCAAACTAATGGAACGAACGTTTTAAAATATTAAAGCTAATGGGACTAAACATGAGGGATAAAAAAAACTACCTCCCCCTTAAGTTAGGCCCTATTGTGAGATGCCTTAACTCTGTCAGAAAGCCAACGAGATATTGGTTATGCAAGTATTCCGTGTAAGTTAATAACTTGCCTTACTGCTTCTAAGTAGTGTTGAGAAAGAGAGTGTGTGTATGTGTGTGTGTGTTAAAGCGAAATTATCCCATCTGGCTGTATGGCAGTAAACCCTGATTGTCAATTCACTAGCATGTGTGTGTGTCTGTGTCAATAGTCGTTTCAACATGTAACACGGCTTTAAAGCATAACAATATATATATACATCTCCTTCGTTTCATTACCATATTACTTAAAATATAGTAGTTATGTTTCAAATTCCCTACTGCAAGCTTTACGTACAGTACACCAGCCTGTAACTCGTACACGAGGTCCCGAAATTATCGAATGAAGCTTCTAGATCTATAATGCTTCATTGTCGCCGCATTAGTTAGTAGCGTGTTAATTATACATGCTTTATGTTGCTTGTTGGCATATTATAATATAACACTTGCAAAATAAACAAACCAAAACTGGGACGACACAAGATAAACGCAAAAGAACTAATCAAATACCATACTAATACCATACAAGCAAAACAATATTTTAGTTAATGGTCAACATTCTGCAATGGCATGAGTTGGTAATATGTCGGGTAGCGTCATAATCTGTTACTATACCGAGGACTACTGTAGTGTACAACTATACCGAGGACTACTGTAGTGTACAACTATACCGAGGACTACTGTAGTGTACAACTATACCGAGGACTACTGTAGTGTACAACTATACCGAGGACTACTGTAGTGTACAACTACTATACCGAGGACTACTGTAGTGTACAACTATACCGAGGACTACTGTAGTGTACAACTATACCGAGGACTACTGTAGTGTACAACTATACCGAGGACTACTGTAGTGTACAACTATACCGAGGACTAATGTAGTGTACAACTATACCGAGGACTACTGTAGTGTACAACTTCAGGATCGTGGAGATCAATTACACCCGTTTGGTAGTTTTTAGCACTTACCACTATATTTAAAAATAAGTAAAATTATTACCCAATGTATAGAACAGAAAGTATACACACAGAATAACAGGATAAAAACCGATACCCAACCTTACCAATGGAAGTTAGTCTCGGCTTAAGGGGGGTGACCTGTCTTTGTTCTGTCCTTTTCTATCTTTCTCTGGCTTGTATCCATTTGGCCCGATTCAGCCTACTGTTTTAAGACGTTTATCCCCAAACAGGTGTACAAAATTTACTGGTGAGCGGTAGCGAGCCAGCATATTTTGTATTTTTGTTTGACAGCATGCTAAATTTGTACATTTTTCGATAGAAAAATGTCTCCGGCGAATCCGGATTTTTTCATATAATGCTGGCTCGCTATAGCTCGCAAGGAAGAAATCGACACCTAGATGGGGATAAAAGTCTTAAAATAGTTGGCTGAATGGGGCCGAATGGATAAAGCCAGAGAAAGAGAGAAAAGGACAGAAATAACAAAACGCAGGTCACCCCCCTTAAAATATTTCCCCTCCCCTCCTCAATATTCCCCCTCCCCTCCTCAATATTCCCCCTCCCCTCCTCAATATTTCCCCTCCCCTCCTCAATATTCCCCCTCCCCTCCTCAATATTCCCCTCCCCTCCTCAATATTCCTCCCCTCCTCCTCAATATTTCCCCTCCCCTCCTCAATATTCCCCCTCCCCTCCTCAATATTCCCCCTCCCCTCCTCAATATTTCCCCTCCCCTCCTCATTATTTCCTCTCCCCTCCTCAATATTTCCCCTCCCCTCCTCACTATTTCCCCCCCCCTCCTCAATATTTCCCCTCCCCTCCTCAATATTCCCCCTCCCCTCCTCAATATTTCCCCTCCCCTCCTCAATATTTCCCCTCCCCTCCTCAAACCTACAAACTGGCACACACCAAACGGTACTTCGTCTATGCTGTACGTGACCGGAATGTAGTAGGACGGGAACCAGAGAACATCTAGAACATCTAGAACGTAAAGGGTAAACGAAATGGGAATATTGTAAGTGTATAAATAGGAAGAGGGCAGATTCACAGGGGAAAACAGGTATTTATTTATTTGTGTTTTAATTATGCAGGAATCCCAAGTTTCACCTTTTTCGCATGTTTGAGTTGAGTACATTTGCATTACTACTATAGTTCTTAGGTATGCTAATGGCTATGATATGGAAATTAGTAATATAGCAGTATTGTTTAAGGCCGGAACATCTCGTTGGGACGACCTGGTCTGTGTGTCTATGTAATCAGTTGTTACAGGGAGAAAGGCGGATAACAGACACAATGAAACAAAGGGGGAGGGAGAGAGAGAGAGAGATTAAATGGTGTAGTGAATGAGACGGTGGAAATAGGTATCGGTATATATATAATGTGAAAGCATACAAGAAGATGATCCTTTTGCCCATCTGTCATGGAAGAGAAAGATAAATGCAATGTTAAAAGCCAGTGGTACAAATAGACAAGAGGGCAGCTGGAGTAAACCTGATAGACAAACGAACCAAGGAGAAAAATTGTATGCGGCAAGGGAGACAGGAAGGAGGGGAGACAGGGAGAGAGGGAGGAGGGGAGACAGCGAGGAGGGGAGACAGGGAGAGAGGGAGGAGGGGAGACAGGGAGAGAGGGAGGAGGGAAGACAGCGAGGAGGGGAGACAGGGAGACAGGAAGGAGGGGAGACAGGGAGAGAGGGAGGAGGGAAGACAGCGAGGAGGGGAGACAAGGAGAATGGACGACAGGGAGGAGGGGAGACAGGGAGGAGGGGAGACTGGGAGGAGGGGAGACTGGGAGGAGGGAAGACTGGGAGGAGGGAAGACTGGGAGGAGGTAAGATTGGGAGGAGGGAAGCCTGGGAGGAGGGAAGCCTGGGAGGAGGGAAGCCTGGGAGGAGGGAAGCCTGGGAGGAGGGAAGACAGGGTGGAGGGATGACAGGGTGGAGGGATGACAGGGAGGAGGGAAGACAGGGAGGAGGGAAGACTGGGAGGAGGTAAGATTGGGAGGAGGGAAGACATGGAGGAGGGAAGACAGGGAGGAGGGAAGATAGGGAGGAGGGAAGGCAGGGTAGAGGGAAGACAGGGAGGAGGGAAGACAGGGAGGAGGGAAGACAGGGAGGAGGGAAGACAGCGAGGAGGGAAGACAGCGAGGAGGGAAGACAGGGTGGAGGGAAGACAGGGAGGAGGGAAGACAGGGAGGAGGGAAGACAGGGAGGAGGGAAGACAGGGAGGAGGGAAGACAGGGTGGAGGGAAGACAGGGAGGAGGGGATACAGGGAGGAGGGAAGACAGGGAGGAGGGAAGACAGGGTGGAGGGAAGACAGGGAGGAGGGAAGACAGGGTGGAGGGAAGACAGGGTGGAGGGAAGACAGGGTGGAGGGAAGACAGGGTGGAGGGAAGACAGGGAGGAGGGAAGACAGGGAGGAGGGGATACAGGGAGAAGGGAAGGCATTATATATTATTTGGTCAGTATGAATTATTGTGCAACCTACTTCTAGGGAAAACAATACTAAACAATTATCAGCTATGCAACATTTCATATTATAAAACGTGACAACAAAACATACTATAATTTTAAGGGATCTCCTAACCAACCACCATTCAGCTTTCATCAATATTTCCCCATCCATCTAGCCATGCCTCTTCTCTTACAATCGTCTTCTATATTCACTTACACTGCTTAGCATTGATTAAATTACATTGCAATTTTCTCTCGCCTTTTGATTCGCACTTTCGACGATAATAAATATCTGGTGATATTCCTGATACTGTATCCCATTATATTGTTGACAGTCTACCTAGTGGCCAACTTCAAGTACCAAGATCTAAGATACTAAATACATGATCTCTAACTCTATAATAGGTATTTATACACGACATGCAAAGCACAATTAGCAAAGATAAGCAAGTTAGAGGAGAGATACTGACACACGCTCACTATGTATTTATGTTTAATTTACGCACAACGTTAACTTGCCTTTATCAAATTGAAAACAAGTTGGGAAACATTGTTTAGCATTGTATAAGAACTGAAAGCGACGGTACAGTAAAATACATTGTATTAAACGTATTTTTATTTTTATAGGTAGACACTGAAAATATATGTAAAAATAGAATTATGAATACAAAATAGAACACAAAGAAAAGGAGGTATAGTGAAGCTGAGAAATAGACACGGAATCTTAATATGCGTGTTAAACTAGATTATGAGAGAGAGAGAGAGAGTGTGTGTGTGTGTGTGTATGGGTGTGTGTGTGTGTGTGTGAAAATGAAAGAGTTGTACCTGCTGTGACGACCATTAGTGTCGGCAGTATAACGTTTCACTAATGGGGTGATACATCAACAACACAAACTAGGTGTATAATAATCTCGAACTTTTGTGTATAAATGTATCATCTGGATGTAATATATAGGGTACAGTAGTTTCCTCTTTACTTTCAGATACTTAATTCGTAGTAAGTAACTGTATCCAGTATCATTATCGATAGTTTTACAAATACATATTATAAGACCAACTGAGGGAGTGTTAGGCAGCTAAAAAATACAGCAAAAATCGAATGCAGTATGAAAATATAAATACATCAATAAAATATATAATATGGGCACATAACTAAAATAGATGTATATTATAGGCACATAATTAAAATAAATGTATATGGGAGGAGAAGAATTTTTCAGCAACAAGGTTAGGGATTATGACTGTAAAGGGAAAAGTGATGAAGCAATTATGCCACCTCTTTGCAGGTTTCCCTGAGGTACTCGGAGGTACACGGTAAAATTCGCTTCACACTATGCGCGCATTTCACCTCATCTGGTAAACTATGCGGCTATGAATTATAGTCCCAGAATTAGGGCAACTAATACGGAAGCTTTGGAAACAAGAACCAAGTCTCTACCTGTATTGTTTTTATTATTTTATTATTTTATAATTTGTTTTGTTAGGAATATTTTCGTATGCACCAGTGACAGTTGGAACAGGTTTAAGGGGAGTTTGACCGTTTGTTGGGTCTATTAATTAATTTATTCATATATATTTTTAGTTTCATCCCTAGACCTCCATCAAGCTTAGAAAAACACCCTCTAGACTCTCTTCAAGATAAATTTGTAAATTTTTCGGTAGATAAACGTCCCAGCCGAAGGCCGGTTCCTCTTAAAATTGCAGGCTTGCTATCGCTCGCCATGAAATAATCGACACCTAAATGGCACGAAAGGTATTACAATTGACAACGAAATGGGGCGAAGGGTGTAAAAATCGCCAAACAAATGGGCCGAACGTCTGATAATCTCAAAACTAGTGGGGCTAAACATTAGGGAGAAGGGGGTCCAGAAAAAAGGTCTGCCTCCCCTTAAGATTATGATAGCTTACCGTAGGTAGTATCGGGGATAATAATATGTCTTATCTCACAGCCGGAATAAGGCACGATTAGCATCCTTGGGTGTTTTATGACAGATATGTTAGTTTTTAATAGCACACTTTGCACCTTTGTTAATTTAGAGGGTGAACTTGCCGAATTTACGCTACACTCGCTAGTATTCATTCATTTGTTTATGTATTTATATTTGTTTTGCTGCATTTACGGTAAACCACACTAAGGCAGAATTATATTTTGTCACTGCCATTTTCCACATTTACCAGCATTTACTCACATGCGGCTTTGTCAAATTGCTCAGATGGCACAAATGGAAGAAGAGGTATATCACGACCATGCATGCAAACACGTGCGTTTACATAACACAGGTCAATGAACTGACATGTCTGTGATTACTTCATGGCTACACGACAATGCACAGCAAGATTGTGTACAAAGGGATGTAACGGAATCTGGATGTAGCGGATTAATCCACCATTAATAATTTTATATATATATATATATATATTTGGCAGCAAGCGCTAGTCTTGTAAAGGATTACTCCTAGGATTATCTGTCAGATCAGTTAAGGCATACTAGGTGTTTATATGTAGCATTGTTCCAAATCTTTGTCAAATATTTTATATTAAACTCCTGTCTAAAACTAACACCACAATCTTATAATACACAATTACTTCTATTTTCACTGAAAATTGCCAAGAGCTTTATAAATTCGATGGAATAAGTGTGAACACACATTTGATCCAACACCAACATGAGAACACTACATCTACCTATTTTGTTTATCTCTTGGACCTTCTAAATCTAAAAAAAGACTATAAAAACATAAAACACAAAAACAAATAATTAATTTCCATTATCATTCAACATGAAACAAAAACTGTAAAATAGGATAAAAACAATATGGACATGAGGGAGATCTGTGAACACTAAGCATAAAAGAAGACCGGGAAAACAAGAAGGATGAGCAACAATAAGAGGAACATTAAACAGAGACGAGAAGGAAATTAATAACAAAACAGAATTCCAAGAGCGAGCTTCTGGCAAAGCCTCCCATTCGTTTCTGAAATAGGTTGTATAACATCACACGTGCAGAGGTGAAAACAAAGGCAGACTGTATGTGAGAGTGACAGTAAATATAAACTTCTTATCCACTAATATAATACACATGGGAAGTGGGGAAGTTGTATTGTGATAAGCAAAATTCCAATGGTATTCATTATTCTCATCTCCATTTTTTTTTTTTTTTCATTATCACAATGATTTTTATATCGGTTTAATTGTAGTTCATAACCCACAGCAACCACTGTAATTCTGACAATTGATATGAATATATATCATATGTAACGACTTTTCTTAGTAGCACTTCCGTCGTAAATGAATATTAAAGTAAACATTATATTACCATACTTACAATAGGGGATCGTTATGATAAATCCGCTCGGTGGGGATGACGTAAACATTTAGTTTTGACAATGCAACCTCACACGGCGAGTTTCGAGGAATTTAATTGTTTTAGGATTCACGTAGGTACATTTGAATACAGTAGGTTTGAGTGTTAAGATTATATATTTATTTATTTATATAATTTATATAAGTTTAATCTTAGCCCATCCCATCGCCCTGAGGGTCTGGTTGCGGCATCCCCTATTTAGTGTTAGTTGGGTCTGGAGGCGGTTGCTCTCTGCATAACCAACTAGGATAGGTTAGGTAGGTTAGGGCAATAACCTTAGGTATATTGCTAAGATCTATGTCTTCACTGTGCAAGGACTTTGGTATGGTTGTGAAAACTCCACATTCTCAAACTCTCTCCCAAACTGTTAGGATGGAAAGGCTATATCTCCAAACCTAATCTCTTCCTACGGAAATAAATGTCACAAATGAAGGAATCATAAAAACATGCACTGGCGAAAACCTAGTCTAAATATTAAAATACCTGTGGACTATGAACTGCAACATTTTAGATTATTTCATTACCCATTCACTTTACTTCACAACTTTTCTGTCTAATAATACCCCTCCCCCTGTTCCCCATCCCCTTTAACACCACCTCTTTACTATTCTATACCAGTGTCCTTCTCCCTTTATAGCCAGGGTCAAAGACCACCTTTGGCCTCGGTCCAGCTTAATAAATTCACAGAATGTTCTTCTGTGTTACCTCAAACTGCTTTTATGCTTTTTCCCCTCCTACAACCTTCGCGCTTTGTCTCTCGCTCTCGCTCTCGCTCTCTCTCTCTCTCTACAGTTCATGTTTATCATTTTACTCTTTTTCGTTCTACAATACAACTCACTTTTCCCATTTCTTCTCATCCATCATTCGTTTAATTTGACTGCAGACGTTTGTATATGCGTAGCTTAACCCATCCAGTACCAGCGTTGGCCCTGATCCGAAAGTACAATAGGGTAATACTAGTTCCAGCGACGTATGTCATCCGTCACTAATATGCGACCCTTGCTCCTGCTAATATCGAGCGGGAGCCACTAACATGGCTTGAAGGGACTGCTGTGAGGTGTTGGCAACTCTGCTCATACCTCTACCAAGCTGCTGAAGGCCAAAGAACTCAGTCACCCATCAGCTCTCGAGGGGGAAGCCCAAAGGAGATAAAAGATCAACAGAAATGAAGAAGGGTTAGATTATAAAAACAAATCAAAAATGTTGGGCCGATCTCCGAAGAGATCCGATCCGGGATACGGATGGGTTGCTGAACCAATTGCTCTAGGTCATTTAGGATAGAAAAAATGTAGGCTAGATCACCAGGTTGGTCAGTGGAATGAGAGGAGAGCCATTGGTGGTGTTGAACGTTGAAATCTCCTAATATGGAGATTTCTGAGAAAGGAGATATGGATTGGATATGTTCACTTTAGAGTATAGATATTCAAATAATTTTGGAAAGTCAGTAGAGTTAGGGGAAAGATAGACAGCACAGAACTATTTAGTATGATAATGATAGGATAGTTTGAGCCATAAAGTGGAGAATTCAGAGGAGTCAAAATCAAGAACACAAGAGCAATTGAGTGTTGTGCACATATGCACAATATCCGCCTTTGGCTTTGACACTAGGATTGAGAATATAGGTGGATATAGAGAAGGGGCTGCTGGCAGTTGCTTCAGATATATGAGTTTCAGTTAAAAAAATATATCAGGTTTCTAGGAGGAGAGATGGTGTTCCACAGAGGGAAAGTTAGAGGAAGGGCGCACATATTTAAAAAGGTATTAGTAAGAGTGACAGGCTGTGGTCCAGAGAATTGTGTGGGGTCGTTAGGGGAATGTCGGGCGAGTGTGGGGGCATTTATGGTGATGGTGGAGGTAGCGATGGTGGGAAGAGTTAGAGTAGTGTTTGTGGCGGTGAAATGAGAGTGATGGCGGTGGTGATTGTGGAGGGTAGGGGTGGTGATAAGAAACTAAGAGTAATAGTGATGAAGGTGAGAAGAGAGTATTGGTGGAGGTAGTGGTCGTGAGAAGAGAATACCAGTGGTGGTGATGTTGATGGTGAGAGGAAGGTGAGAATAAGAGTGGTGGTAAGAAGAGAGTGATGATGGAAGTAGTGGTGGTAAGAATAGAGTGCTAGCGGTAGTGATATTAATGGTGAGAAGAATGTGAGAATAACAGTGATGGTGTTTTAGGTAGCGGTGGTTAGAAGATAATACTAGTGAGACAGATGGTGATGAAGGTGATGTTGATGCTAAAATGGAGGCAAAGTAGCGCAGGATATTTTAATCATTTATTCATAATAATATATATATATATATATATATATATATATATATATATATATATATATATATATATATATATATATATATATATATACGCTGCTCAGTAGGTTCAATACCACAACAGTAATACATATATTTCAAAATGAAAAATATTGTATATCGTGTAGTAAATATAGGGCACATAAGCGGCTTTCACGAGGGGAACCAAAGGGTGTTAATCAAAGCCGCTAGTGAAAATATATAAAGTTTCGTTTTTCATCTTTTTCTAGATATATAAGTACAAGTAAATCAATATGAAACTTCTCGCACATAATTTAATATTAAATACATGTATAAATTGTCTGGCTGAAATTACCTTCATACATATGAGGCTCTGGAGCCGTATAACCAGATATAGTATACATAATAAGTACACGAAGTCGGCTACAACAAACGGTGGAAGAAGAAAAGGGTGAATGAAGAATCATGGGAACACAAGAGAGAACACAAGTGCATACATCAAGAACACGGAAACCTGCAACGGACCTACTCATCCCACACCAGGGTTTTCCGTGTACATGACTTTACTAGGGCCTTCATGCTCAGCACTATAATACAACTACCACACCTCATCTATCTGCATACATACAGTACAGGCCTGGAATATTCCCCAGCCATAACCTACGAGAAGATAAAAGCAAACCAGAAGGGGCAGAAGAAGGAGAAAACAAGAGATGGGAAATAATGTGGACGACAAAAAGTACCATATCGTATAGGATAGGATGATTAGGAATGTTTTGGGATGACGCCAAGAGAGAATGCAGGGGAGATACAATGTCTTCGCAATACTAATAATACAGCATGTTTTATCATTCGATTGTATAGATAATTACATTTATATCATATGCTTAGGCTGCAACTCTCTCAGCCCTTTCAGTTATATGTTGTCAAGGTCGTTAGTCTCGTTATTTTATATGATTTAAATTGCATTTATTTTTCCTCGACTTAAAATATTACACTAGATCGAGAACAAATAAGTAGATACAAACAAACTGTATAAACAAAATAACAAATAATAATAGTCATGCTAATAATTGGCCACGATAGTAAGTAATTATTAAGAATTGATATAAACCTGTTCATATTTCAGCCAAGACGAATATCAAATGATAATGCTATAAATATAAAACTAGTTGGTGTTCCAAAGTCCCATATATTGCAATATTATGACCTACAGCGCTTGAATGTGAACACAATTAAGTTCGCTTGATAAAATGTGTGTTGTATACTTGTAGGTAGTAGGGGTAGGCAGCCCCGCCCAGGGAAGTACTACCGCCAAGGTTTCGGGAGACTCAGGGAATATCCTGAATTCCATTTTCTCTCCCAGGCCTTGGTAGCTGGATACACATCTTGCTGCCTCACACATCAGGGGTATCAGGAAAACCTTCTTTATATAACATACACATCCAACTTCACGACATTGCCCTACATCGCTATCCTCTATCCATAAAACACTTCTCTTCCCACTACATATCATACATGCAACACCATACACTTACTTAATAAATATGGCAGTACAATTGTTAAGAGCAAACCTGGTGGTCCCTCGGATATCCACCCCCGGCAGGGTTGGGTCATTGACACAGGGCCCTCCCGGTCGCCATCATGCGACTGTGTCAAGAGCATTGCAACGTCCCAAAGCTGCTCGTCGGTGCAGCTTTTTCTTTAGTAATATAAGGGGACTTCACTCTAACATCAATTCTGTACACCAATTTCTTCAAGCAGAATCCCCTACTCTCCTTTTTTTGACAGAGACTCAAGTAACATCCACATCTGACACGTCTAGATTTAATTTTCCAGGTTATCAACTGCTCCAAAATTTCAGACCTAATGGAGGAGTATGTTGCTTCGCAAAATCTGAAATTGCCCTGGAGGAGGTTACTAGTTTCAATTGTCCCTATTTTGATTATTCTATAATATAGAATAATATAGAATATATATAAAAATTAATTTCGGCTGGTAAATTTAAATACATATGTTGCATCTACCGTTCCCCAAATACTCCTCCAGAGCTAAGTCTTTTTGATTCTCTGTCCTCACAACTCAGTGTCCTCAACTTAAATACTTCTTCTGAAATCACTGTGTTGGGTGATTTTAATGTCCATAATGTTGAATGGCTCACTCATTCAGCCAGGACTGATGATGCTGGTCTTGAATGTGAGCTATTTGCAGACTCATTTAATCTCACTCAACTAGTCAACCAACCCACCCGTGTACCAGATAATCCTAATCATAATTCCCACCTACTGGACTTATTTTTAACAACCAATTCAGAAAATTATGATGTTACAGTGAGGTCCCCGCTTGGATCTTCTGATCACTGTCTGATACAGGCCACCTGTCTATCACCTACCACACCTTCCCACTCTGAACCTGTTTTGGTGACTAAATGGCATTACAATAGGGCAGACTGGGAGAGTCTTCAAGGTTTCTTTATTGATATTCCCTGGACCTCTTTCTTTTCTAATGATGCACACTCCACCTTGAGCCACATACAAGATTTTGTAAAAATTGGAATGGAAACTTTTATTCCTCATCAAAAGTACAGTAAAAGATCTAATTCACCTAAATGGTTTGACCATAATTGTGCTAGAGTAACTGAACAAAAAGCAATAGCCTACAATGCATACACAAGATCAAAAACACATGAAGCCTTTAATTACTTTAGAAACATCAGAAATCATGCCAAAACTGTATTAAACTTAACTAAATCAAACTTTCTCCACAAGCAGGCAAATAAACTTCTAAATAATCCAAATGATAACAAAATATTTTGGTCTACTCTTAACTCATTTAAATCCAACTTCACTACTGCTTCATCCATTCCACCATTAAAATCTCCGACTGGCAATCTTGTAAGTGACCCACGAGGTAAAGCTAACCTTCTTGCGGATATTTTCTCCACCAACTCAACTTTAGATGAAATAAATCAAGATGTCCCTGTACTTAATTTTAATTCGTCTGAAATTCCCTCACTTAAGATCCACACCAGACATGTCAAAACTATTTTGCAGAATCTCTCAGTAGATAAGGCTCCTGGTCCAGATGAAATTCCTCCAATAGTACTTAAGAATTGCTCCTTGGTGCTCGGTCCTGTATTGGCAAACTTTTTCCGTCTTTGTACTCATACCTCATGCTTCCCAGTGCCCTGGAAAGAAGCAAACATCCATCCAGTTCCTAAAAAAGGTGCCTCTTCAGATCCATCAAACTACAGACCAATAGCTATAACTTCCACTCTTGGTAAAGTCTTTGAAATTATATTAAATAATCACATAATTAAGCATCTTGAGAATAATAAATTAATCAGTGATAGGCAATATGGTTTTAGACGATGTCGATCAACTGCAGACATGCTTTGCCTTCTTACGCATCAAATCAACCAAGCTACAGACTAACATGGTGAAACACATACAATAGCACTGGATATATCAAAGGCATTTGATAGAGTCTGGCATCAATCCTTATTGTCGAAGATGTCACACTACGGCCTTGCATCATTAGTTCCACTAATTTCTTCTTATCTTCATAACAGAAAAATACGTGTAATGGTAGATGGCCTTTATTCTCAATTTCACTCAATAAATGCTGGTGTTCCCCAGGGATCAGTTTTGGCCCCAATTCTGTTCCTCATTCATATCAATGATCTCATATCTACCACTCATAATCCAATACATTCCTACGCAGATGACTCAACACTCCACAGTTCCTTCACATTTACCAATTCTTTCACCCAACCCGATCTTATAAATTCAAAAATAAACACTGCAATTTCTCTGAACCAGGACCTTTCTAGAATTAATGGATGGGGACAAAAGAATCTAGTTTCCTTTAATGCACAGAAAACAAAGTACATTCAATTTTCTAACCGACAGAATCTCACTGACTCGCATATATTTTGTAATGATGTAAATATTCCCACTTCCCCTAGTGTTGACATTCTCGGTGTAACATTAACTACTAACTTGAGCTGGACACATTATATTAGAAGCATTGCTAAGAATGCCTCTAAAAAACTGGGACTCCTGTACAGAGTTCGAGAATTCTTCACTGACGAGCAGTTGGCCGTAATATATAAAAGTCATGTGCGTTCTCAGATGGATTACTGTTCACCTCTGTGGGGTGGAAGTGGAGTGGTTGCATTGAGGCAGTTGGACAAAATTCAAAATAAAGCTATTAGATTAATCAATAACCCTGCAATCACACAGGACCTTCCTACATTATCCATACGAAGAAACGTTGCATTCCTTGCATTATTCTACAGATATTTTCACAGCAATTGTTCCGAGGAACTTGCTTCAATTGTGCCGCCTCTCCACATCTTTCCCCGTAGAACTAGGGCAGCTGAGAGCGCCCATGAATTTACACTTTCTCCTCCACAATGCAGAACTTCTGCTTATCAGAATTAATTTATCCCCAGAGCTACTACTCTTTGGAATTCACTTCCCTCGAATTGCTTTCCACAAACTTACAATCTACAAATGTTTAAATCCAGTTGTTACAAACTATTTATGAATGGAGGATGCCTTTAGGCACATGGACCTTTTTCTTTTATCTGTGTTTTTCCTTCCTCCGTTCATTGTCTCTTTAAAAAAAAAAAAAAAAAAAAAAAAAAAAAAAAAAAAAAGCAAGATTAAACAATTATCGACGGCCAAACACAAATACCCTTAATTTTAGTAACAATCAAACGTTCACGCTGGTAAATAATGCATCAAATGTCGAACCATTTTAAATTTGATTTTCCTCTGGTTAATGTACACTACTAATTAATATTCTGGCCTGGTAATTCATTATAATCTTCTTCACAGTCTCGCTCTGCCTTCCCTCTTTTACTTTTCCCAAGTTTCTCATGCCTTTAGTTAATGTATATACATCTTTGGTGACGACTCTGTATATATGTTGTCACTCTTTATTTTGTGCATACCTTTACTCTTAATTATTCTCTTCATTATTCTCCTTCAACGTAAGATACACTTCTTCCCTGCTGTTCGGATTGTTTTCACGGTGTTCAGAGTATTATTGTTTGTCTGTGTGAATGAAGGAGTCAAAAGGCGAATTAGCTTGTTTGCCATTAGTAAAGTGCCTTCTTTTTATACCAAACCTTCTTTACCTCCTACTCTCATATTGCTCTCGTTTTCACTTTCCTCTCTTCCACACAATTCATCCCTCACTAATTTCTGTCATTACAGGCAGCTTTACCTTTTGTCTGATTCTTACATATGGCCTTTTGATGTAAGACTTAATTATAATAAACTTATCTTCTCTCTACCATCACTTATCTCCCATGTACAACATAATTAATTCAACAGTAAAAGTAATAAGATTCTTGAAAAACGTAGATGCATTAAATACAAACAATCAGATTCCAGTTCTCCAATAATATAATATGTCCAAATATCCTTCACATTATGCACAGTCAATATTCCAACCCGCCCGACCAGTCAGTTCCAATCCGGTAATTGACAGATACACCAATAGTAAACCATCCCGATACTGAACCTCAGTTATGGTAATATTGATTGTTGGCATTGAAGAACAATATATGAATACATATATAATTGCATGAAGACATGAAAAGCTGGGAAATAGAGGAATTGGATATAGAGGGGAGAAAAGAACCACAGCAAATAGTAAGCGAATATAATAGGTGAATTACAATAAAATACAAGAGGAAAAGTAGAAGGGAAACAAAAAAGGCATCCTGATAATTACACACAAATCCTCTCATTCCTCCCAGAAAAACATATTATAAATTGGTTGCGAAGCATACTTATAATATGAAGCCGATCATAAGAGTGTCATTGCATAATGCAATACATACAGTAGTATTTATTCGTTAAACTATAGTAATATTTGTTGTCTGACCTTTGTTCCTATGATGCAGTGGTTTGGTAGATGGCTCACACCTGTAAGTGCCCGGGTTTTATTATTTGGCAGGTGGAGACGGATGGTCGGTCTCCTCACACTTGATGCCTCAGATCACGTACCTGCAATTACGGACCTGGAGTAAGACGATATTATTTTCTAATGTCACATTAATGAGCTTCATAAATCAAAGTCCCAGTGGTGACCATTTCGATAACGTTCAGCTTATTTTAAATAACAAGTTGAGTCAATGCAAGGAATACTTTGATTTAGCTAAAATTATTTCATAGTTCTATTCGAATAAGGGTAATTGTGAAATCCAGGATATATAAGAATTTAGAGGAATTCATGTAAATAATATATGATCCAGCCAGTATGTGAGAATATGTTGGGCTTGCAATTAAAACGGTGTCCAATTATTTGTCCAATATATGAAGGTCATGGTTATGCATTTTAACCAATATTAATAACTCTGACAAAATTCCACACCATCTCATCCAACAATATTACAGTTTTTTTTGGCCGTTATACAACATTAATCAACGAAGTTCTATGCAAGAAATGTTAGTGCTGGAATATATATTGTTTGACAATTTCATTATAATGCTGATTAACTTTTAACCTATTACAATATGGAAGCTATTTAGTAGCATACAATATGTCTGACAAAAAACTATTACAATTATTTCTTCGCCGCAGACAACATTGGCATAACTACGAGAACAAAATACTAACAAATATCATAATTTCAACCCTCTCCACATCATTCACCATCACCGTACACAAAGACGTACACCCAAAACACTACTCACTTCATTCTGCACAATAACTCCCTTCAAAAAAAAATAGCACCCACCAACAATATATTCCACCAAGTAACCAACACCAGAAATAATCAATTACACCCACATACAAATTTACAATCCCCAAATAATATACATCAACATCCAGTCTTTACCAGCCGTATAGTTGTCACATCGATCTATCTATCTATCTATCTATATGCTCAGGCCCAATCCCCATTTTGGGGGTAGCCGACTCAAGACAGAGCAAGAACAGGGAAAACACAAAAACAACATAAAACAAAAAATAAACACAGATAAAAAACACAAACTCTCACACATCCAGGTCACCCAGGAGAAGACCCAGAGACCAGGGTTACCAAGGTCGCTCCAGCACTCCCCCGGCCCCTGACCACCCGGAGAGGTTCCGATCTCGGCAGGCAGACATGCAGCGGAGCCACAGCCACAAGCCATCCCACCACACTTCCAGCACACCCTTCATATTAATCGTCTCCCCGGGCCAGGCGCCTGATGGACTATTATCTAGTCCAACTTGCGCCCGACCCCTTACTCCAAATGACCACGTGTTCACTCAACTATTCACAAGCATTCTCCATTCACTCCTGTCCACCACCACTTCCCCTGCCTGATCTATAGTCATTCCTCTATCATCCAAAGCCTTTCTTACACAGTCTCTCCATCTCAATGGGGGTCTTCCTGCCCTTCTATCTCCCCTTGTACCTGACTCACATATTCTCTTTGTAAGCCTTTCATCTCCCATTCGTTCAACATGACCATACCAGCTCAGCACCCTTCTGTCCACTCTGGCTGACAAATGTTCCTGCTGCCCCACTCTCCTACGTATCTCTTCATTCCTCAATCTGTCTCTACGAGTAACTCCACACATACTCCTCAAGCAGCTCATCTCCATCACATCCAGCCCTCTTTTCTCCTTTTTCTTCAGAGCCCATGTCTCAGCCCCATACATCACTGTTGGCACAACAATTCCTTGATACAGTGCACTTTTTACTTTCACTCCGAGATATCTCGTCTTCCACATACTTCCCAATGCTCCGAAAACCTTCCTTCCTTCACACACTCTCTGTTTTACCTCCACTTCCATACCTCCACTCCTGCTTATTGTTCCTCCTAGATATTTAAAACACTCTACTTGTTCCAATATTTCCCCATCCAGCCTCACATCTAGATTCACCCTATGCTCTCCCCTATTACACACCATTACTTTACTTTTATTGACGTTCACCTTCAGTTTCCTCCTTCCACAAACCACACCAAACTCTTTGACTACCCGCTGCAGTTTCTCATCAGAGTCCGCCACCAATACTGTGTCATCAGCGAACAGCAACTGATTCAACTCCCAATCTCTACCATTCTTTCCTACTAAACCCAATCCTCTTCCCATAGTTCTCCTTTTCACCTCCCTCACCACACCATCCATAAACATATTAAACAGCCATGGTGACATAACACAACCCATCGATGCAACATACAAAAGCATGTATCATATTAGACAAGAAAAAACAATCACTTCAACCTCTATCAACCCATACACATATTAATTGATTAATAATAAGCTATTTATAAAACCTCAGTAATTATCAGCTGTACAATCCTGTGTCACTCATTAAATTAACACATCAACTTGGTCCGGTTAACACATTCATGACGACCATACATACATGACAGCTGTGTCTATACCATCACCGTGATATAATATGCCTATAGGATTTTTAATATGGACCACCACAAGCCATTGGCCATGATATGATCACCCATTGTATTGCTTTAAGGGGGTAGTGCTTGGTTTTTGGTCGATATATTTATCTATTAATTTAGTTTTGAGCTTCCTCGCTAGACCTCGATGAAGCTTAGAAAAACACCCCCTAGACCCCCTTTCAAGATAAATTTGTACTTTTTTCGACAGAAATAATTATGTCCCGGCCAAAGGCCGGTTCCTTCTAAAATTAGAGGCTCGCTATCGCTCGCCAGGAAAAAAATCGACATATAGACAACAATATGAGGTGATAGGTATCAAAATCGTCAAACTAACGGAACGAACGTCTTTAAACTTCAAAACTAATATTCTAAACATGAGGGAGAAGGGGGTCCAGAAAATGTGAGTACTACCCCCTTAATATATTGTGTTATGATTGTGTTTGTGGGACACTGAAATAACATCAGTAAATTATGAATGACCGAACTGATAAGAACATTGGCTGAATTACTCGATGACGTATTTGAGGGTGGATAACTTATATTACATACAATATAATATGCTTACTATTTCTCAACATTAGTTCAGTAAACATCATTGCGAAGCCCCAGAAGGTTGTCCTCAAGCATATTGATGAGCGCTGGTTAGGGAAAATTTTGATTTAGTCATATACCAAGAAAACAGAACTACAGATGCAAACACTCTTAGTCTCCATAGTTTACCTAACTTATAGCCATTTTCCCTCTTCTCCGAGTCAATACTAATAACCATTTAAAACAATAATAACAGGGCGGGTGCCCAACCCCGAAAAGGGTTGAAATAGGGGAGCTATCCCCCCGCCAAAGGCGGCTTTCTAGGGCCTTTCCTAGCTGATGCTGAGAGGATTGGGTTCTAGTCATGTGGTGATGGGCTGGTCTATCAGAGTGAGAACTGAGCGATCTCTGCCATACCCATAGCTTACTCTGACTGTTCCTTTTACTTATATATTTTCTAGATCTCAAATGACAGCGTCTCTTGCGTGGATTGACCTCCTAATCTACCAAGATTGGAAGCCAAAGCGTCACATTTTTCTTTGTCCCTCAACTTTCTCTTCATAATTGCTGAGGGGCACAGGGCCCTGGGTGGGTCTTTGGTTTCCCGGGCGTTTCCGCACCCTCCTCAGCTCCCCGCCATGGAGTGGCTTCGGTCACCCAGGCTTTATTGTGGTCGGCAGGGAGGGTTCTGTGGGGGCACTCGGTTATGGCCTTGGCCTTGCTCGGGGCCTTGGGGCTGTTCGGCCAGGCAGCTTGGGGAAAAACAACAACAACAACAACAATAACAAAAAGTAAAAGTTATGCACGTTGTAGCATTAAGAAGAGGAAATATTAAATCAGGAACAACATATACACGATAAAGAAATATATATGAGATTGTGGTAGAACAAAAACATAAAAACAAAAAAACAATGTAGGGCAGAACCGAGAGAACTCACAAGTACATTGAGGTTGGCAGAATAAGTAAATTATATTAAAAATGGGAAGAATTGTTTGTCCAAGTGATAGACAAGTAAAACTCACAAATATAATTATAAGGTAAAAATATTGGGATGGTAAGAGACTAGAAGATTAAAGTAATGTACGGCAGATGGTAGGTCTAGAAATACGTGGTGTCAAGTCATATGATCTGATCGTGGAAGTAAGAATCTGACAGGTGTAGGCTGGCTGAACATAATACTAAAACTGTACCACTCGGTCTTAAACATAAAGTATGTATGAATGTACAACACGAGCCGCAAATGATGAGACACAGAGAACAAAATTAATCCATAATTCTATAACTTATTATCACACCGTTTTCTTGGTGAAAGAAATTCTTGACAAAGACCTTGGAAGACGGGTAAAAGTTTTGACGTCTCGCCAAGTCTGAGCTGACTCAACAACCCCTTAGGACACTACAACCATTGGATCGATCCTAAAAGCAATAGAAAGACAACAGTATTATTTCACTAAATTCATGCTGCTTTAAAAAGGCCAACATTACCATCAAAGTCTCTTATTTACAACACATTCACATAATATTTTCTATGTTCTTTATTGTTTATTTCCTCTTCCTTACCTTGTTTGCAATACATAGGAATAACAGGAATAACATTACCTCACTTAACATTCTTTCCTTCTTCAAATCTTACAACAGTCCCTCTATTTTCTTCCGGTTACTCCATTACACAAACCGCAAAACATTTCGCAGAGCCTTCCTATTCCACGAAACAATTTTCCGCTAACATAAAATTGCTAAAGTTCTGGTTTGAGACGTGCTAAAGCCTGGTGTATATATGCCGTACAAAGTTAGGCTAAACAAAAGAACAGTTTGGCATGAGCAAAAAAGTGCAAAGAAGATTAGACAATCAGAGAGCTTCGCGACACCTATCAATGTTACTGAAGCAGCAACGAGCAATTTAAGGATACACTGTTATTCTCAAACTTCTAATTCAGGTGTTTCGTAAATATATACATACCCGCAAATCTCTCTCTTTCAGGGGTCCTTCATATGCCTGGCAATACTCTAAGAGGAGAAGAGCAATGACGTAATTATTGGCATTGGATGGTCACCTTACGCTTCGTTATATAATACTGTACAATGCGTGGGTGTATCTTAATTGTTTGTTTGATGTATCTGCTGCCTTGTGTGTGTGTGTGTGTATTCTTGATTAACCCTCTCCGACATATGACGCGATTTTGAGCCTAATAGGGATACTTTAAAGCCTTTGCTACCATCAGGGGTATTTAGAAACCTTTAGATTAGTTACTTCAACCTCTGCAGTTGTCCTTGAGTTAGCTGTGGGCAGAAAACTAATTTGGAGAGGTAATTATAAGAGTGAGAGAACTATTTCTTATTGCTATTTTTTTTTTTTTTCTACGTGATTGAGGGAGGCAAAAGGCATAACAGCCTATAGCGAGTGCCTCCCCCATAGTTGAAAGAGTGACAGGGCCAAAATCAAGGGACGTTCGAGCCAAAATGCCTGGACACACAGAGTTTGAAGCAATTTAAGTCATAGGAAGAGGGAAAGACTGATTCTGGGAGAGAGTTCCAGAGCTCAGCTGTTGAGTAGAAGAAAGTTTGAGAGTAACGTTTCACTCTTAGGTTGGAGAGTTGCACAGAGTAGGGGTGGGATTGAGTTGCAAGACGGGTACCACGTGCCCTACGTAAAGGAGGTGGTATACACTGGGAAAGCTCTGAGGAACACTGATTATTATAGTAGCGATAGAATAGCGAGAGAGATGCAACATTGCGGTGGAGAGAGAGAGATTGCAGAGAGTTGGTGAGTGGACGGGAGTTAATGATACGAAAGGCCTTCCTTTCAACTTTGTCTAGGAGAGCGGTGTGAGAGGAACCTCCCCACACATGTGAACAATACTCAATACAAGGACGCACTTACAGAGCAAGAAGCTGTGCAGGGGAAAAGAACCCCCTAAGGCGGTTGAGCACACCCAGCTTCTGGGAGGCTGCCTTAGCAAGACTGGTAATATGGTCCTTCCAACTGAGAGCAGAAGAAAAAGAGACACCAAGAATATTGAGAGAAGATGAAGGATTGATTTTTGTATTGTTGAAGGATAAGGGATAGTCCGCTGGGAGTTCCTTACGGGTAGATAGATGGAGAAATTGGGTTTTGGAAGCATTAACCCTTAAAAAGCGGCTCACCACATAAGTCGTATTAATAAAGCTGGACTATGTGGCGGCGCTCGACATAGGTCGAGTGGCAATTTCAGCACGTAATGTTGCTGAGAGAGAGAGACAAGTGGTGGCAGGAGACTAGCGAGCGTATGACTGCTCCAGACCACCGCGGCGAACCTACTGACACGAATCTCAGCTCCCTCCTCCCTCTCTCACTCGCTATATACGGAATTGTATCGGGAAAGTGGCTAATTACATGCTTTTTGCACTCGCGTTGCACGGTTATTGCAAGAAAACTAGCCATCATAAAAGGATCGTTATGGTGTCATTCGAAAGCTCTGTTTATGCCCTTTCAGGGATAGATACTTGTTTTACGTTCTGGGTCTTATTTAGGCATGAAAATGATCACGTAAACAGCCCTATTTTGGCTAAAAACACCCCGCTGGGCGGTACATATAAATAAACCGCATAGGCCACTAAAGAAGGGTTAAAGGTAACAAGGTTTTCTCTGCCCCAATTGGAGATAGTATTTAGATCAGAATTTAAGAGTTCTATGGCAACCTCTGCATCATAAATGCGTGAAAGGGTTAACTTACCCTGACGTAAATCGTGGAAATAACTTCAACCATTTTGTTTGCATGACTTTGTAGGATATCCGGGTAAAAAAGAACAAAGCACAGGGTAAGTTCAGATCCTTGGTTTAACGCCTAATCGTCAATGGCCCAAGTTTCCTATTTATCGATGGAGCAAGTGTATGAAAAGTTAGGAAGAGATAGGTTACAGTGGGGCTGAGATTAAAAACAAAAAAATGGCAGACGAATTTAATGATGATCAGTGAAGTTACCATGGGTGTAAAGGAGTCGACATCATATTTTCTAAGGACACAAGCATGTAAGGGAAGTGGAGGAAAAGTTATATAGAAAGAGTCAGTATGTGGTGAGAGAGAGAGAGTAAAGGTATTATGAGTAAAGGCTAAAGGCATGTTATAATAAAGGACAATAGAAATTATAAATGTTGTGTAAATAATATACCAATGCAGGTGGCTCACGGGAGAGGAAAGAATTTCTAGCCTAAAAATGAAGAGCAGAGCAAAGCCGGGAATTATGAAGACCTTAAATAGAACTGAGAGAGGAAGAAGGAAATTGGAACATGGAGGAAGAATAGAAAATAAGTCTAAATTTAAAACCAGAGTGGAATAAAAAGGACGAAGAGGATTTTAAGCTGAGGGGAAATTATGTGTCTGCAAATAAGCTCACTGCAGGGATTGAAGCATCTAAACTAAAGGTTTTTTAACCCCCCTGATGGTCACAACTATTTTTAAGTATCCCACGAAGACGCAGGTACGTCTTCCCATCACGAAAGGGTTAAAAGGATGACTTTACAGTACACCTTTCCCTTCTTAGGGAAGAGGGAATTTTCTCGGAGGGAGTTTTCTCGGGGTAAGTAGTGGCAACAGTTCTATATACTTCCCCATCGCAACTTATTCTGGTGATAGTGGCAGCCTCAGCCCCACCACCAACAGTTGGTATCTCCCAAGTAGCTAAACTTGTCCACCATCTTCATTCTCTCCTTGCCATAGTTAACAGACAGATATGGTATCTCTCAAGTAGCAGAACTTGTCCACCATCTCTAGTGCCTCTTCAGCCGGTCATTGAACACAACCTCACCATTGCATACTATGCATACAAATGTATCAATTTTGGACTTCTTCCTTGGTAGAGGTCCCTTTATTCCAGTGCAGCGCTTCTTCCCGTGATGTACCCAACACGGGCAGATGCTGCACTGTATTGAGTTTGCGCCCACCCCTTTTCTGCATACTGTGCATTGGTATGCACCAATTTTATCTACCTTTCAAAGCCCTAACCAACTGTGTAAAATCTTGGTTTTATTGATAACTCTTAATCCTTTACTTGCCATGCCCTCTCTCCATCTTCTGAACTTGGCCTCGGCTTCCCGCACACTATTTGCGATAAGCACCATGTCATCTGCATATAGCAGTTCCAGAGGAGCCCAGCTATGTTATCACAAGAGGAGAGGGCTTAACACAGAGCCCTGGTGGACTCCGACGTGAACTGTCAACAGCTCACTCAGTACACCTTTCACCCTCACTGCCATTCGTGAGTCCTCTTTCATATTCATTATCACACGCACCTGCCACTCCTCTACACCAAGTTGTCTCATAGCCCACTACACAACTTCTCTGGGCACCCTATCAAAGGCCTTAACCAGGTTTACAAACACAAGATACAGATACCTAATTTTAAGTGGATGTGTTTCCTGCAGCTACATAAAACGCTATACTTCTCAAGAACAGGGGTGTTAACATAAATTTGTAGTCACTAACTCTGGTAATAACAAATTATGTAAAGCCTATATACTGTATATACAGTAAACGTAATGCACCATTTTAATTTATATATTCTTTCTTTGTGTCAAGATACAGTGTGATAATAATTTTCACTGCTAATATAAAGAGAGACTAGGAGTTATGTAAACCAAAATTATTAATGTGGTTAGCATTGCACCAGAATATGGTTCCCTTGCAATGTCTCATATCATCTAGAAAACAAAAATTCTGCTTCGGTGTTTTTTGTCCTTCACAAGCTGCTATACTTCTCATTCACGACAAATTATAGTTTGGTTATATTTCTTCATTTAGTATGATCTTGGGTTACCGTCTGCAATATTACAATTTATCTCTAAATTAGTACTGCATTGGTGGATTCAACCGATTTTTGTTTGTGTATAGTATTTTTATCAATTCATTGTGATACTGCCTTGGGAAAGGAAAAGTGGTAGAGAACTGAGCGCAATCATGCACAAGCACACAATTAGAATAGCATACTGACTGGTTTACAAACGTTTGTTATTGACAAAATAATATACTAAAAGCAGCACGACAAAATAGAAACAAATATTAGGTAAGGAATTTGTCTACTGCCCCTAGCCTCTCTGCAAGGTTACTACAAACCTCAATATAACCTTATACTGCTACTGTTGGGAAAAGAGAAACCTTGAAGTCGTTAGGGGGGGACTGAAAATGTAGCCACGGTGTCGAGAATTGTTGAATATGTAATGAAGGAAGAGTGGAGCGACATTGTAAACTCTGAGATGAGGCAAGGAACATGTAGTGAGGTGATGGAAGGAAGAGGGAAATGATGCGATATATACACATTGAAAGACATACAAGGAAATACATCATATGAAATGAGTATGGGAGGAAGAAATATGTAAAGCATATACAGCTATAAGCGACATGCCACACGTAGCATTCCTAATAGCATATTGATATCAAACACACACACATACAGATTAGCGAAGATAGATGCGAACTCCAAGTAACCACATAATTATAAAAACCATCACAAACACATAAGAACAAATAATGTCATATGCCAGCTCATCCTCAAGGAGTGTATCTATAACCCAATACACGACACCTCACTCACTCCGTATTTGATATGTAAAACATTGCGAGACCTTCTTACACCCAACTAAATTCTCCTCCACCTCTCTTCTCTATTCTAAAGTTATCACACGATCACCTCCCTACGCCCTTCTTAAGAAATAGCACGCTCACACATTCTCCGTCTCTTTATGTTCTTTTATTACTCACTCTTCTGCAATAGTCTAATACCGATACCATCATCTACCCCACAAGACAAATAGGTTTTATCCACTTCCATCAAGCATTTCTAAGATCTCAAACTAAACATGTAAGTACATCAGTGTTAATTAATTATGTTTTGACGAATTGGTTTGGAGGATGTTGTATGTGTAGTGGTGTAGTTAACTAATTATGCTTATTATTAAACCCTTTCAAGCCCTCATGGAAAGTCTCTATTTAACACCCATATTTAAAAAAAAAAAATGCATATCTTTACCTAGTTCGGTAATTATCGTCCAATTTAGCTTAACCTTAGTTGTCTGCAAAATGCTAGAAACACTCATAAGAGACATACTTGTAAATCACTTGAGGGAAAAAATCATACTGAAAGATACTAAACAAAACTTCTATAACACACGTTCCTGCTTTACAATCATCTCTCAAAATGTTTCGCCTCAATATGAATACAACACGAAACAATAGCTGGAAGTAATCTAATTTATCAATTTCACTCCCAACACCAAACATATCCAAAATAAATTAATAAAAGCATGTGATCTTCCCGGGATTCGAACCTGGATTACCATATACAGATCTTAAACACTTTAACCATTACTCCATCAAGACAGTTAAAGGTTAAGTACATGACTACGATTTTATACCCATGTATCGAATACTGGATATCAATCTAATCATGTACTCACACCCAACTGCACACTGAATAGCCTAATGTTTAAGTGAAAGGAATACACATTTTATGGGGCGCAGATCTCTAAGGACCAACCTCTCTGTAAAATATTTACCCTGAAGACCCTTCCTTTTCATCGCCTTAAACATGTCTTCCAGATTTTTTTTTTTTGTATCCATACCTCGCTGTCAATTTCAACTCTCGGTGTCGATATCGCCAATATGGCAACATCATCATTACTAAACATTCACATATGTGCGTGTGTAGGCAGCCATGCACAAGCGTACAGTCAAACAGATTACAACTTAAGGGGAGGAACCCCGTTTTTGTGGACCCCCTTCTCCCTAGTGTTTAGCTCCACTAGTTTTGAGATTATAAGACGTTGGGCCCATTAGTTTGGCGATTTTAACACCTTTCGCCCCATTTCGTTGTCAATGTTAAGACCTTTCGTACCATTTAGGTGTCGATTATTTCCTGACGAGCGATAGCGAGCCTGCAATTTTAAGAGGAACCGGCCTTCGGCCGGGAAATTTTTCTACCGAAAAATGTACAAATTTATCTTGAAGGGGGGTCTAGGGGGTGTTTTTCTAAGCTTGATGGAGGTCTAGGGAGGAAACTAAAACAAATATATGAATAAATTAACTAATAGACCAAACAAACAGTCAGTCTCCCCTTAAATCACCCGCTATAATGAAAACAGGCACTTGCGTTAACAATGACAGAGTGGCCAATTTGTTCTGAATATGTGGTGACAAGAGTAAAATACCGCTAATGTATTGTGCATGCGAGTGCTTACGTGTATTAATGTGAGTGAGAGAGATGCTCCGTATGTTTGTGATAGTGCGGCGAGTGTGTATATGCGTCTGAATGTGCGTGCATGTGTGTGTGTGTGTGTGTGTAAATGCCACAATTTACATGCAGGTGATGTAATGAAGCTATAGTATATCATATAGTACATCCTATAGTACTACCTTCATGAATCTCTTGGATAACGCTTCAAAATAGTGTTCTACTACAACATCGTTCTTCCAAATCCTTCTCTCTTATTTTAGTAAGCGTTGTTTTCACATAGCGATGGTGATCAGTTATTTTGCCTTTGTCCCAGTTTTGGTTTGTTTATAGTTTGCAAGTTTTACATTTAAATTTTTGTTATGACTTTTCCGCCGTGTTCTGTGGTTCCCATGATCCACCACCAGCAACATGCCTCACTATAACTGTCTCGCACATTCTTCCTGCCCTTCCGTCAGGCTCGTATTTAAGGGAAGGCAGACCGTTTTTCTGGACCCCCTTCTCTCTAATGTTTAGCCCCACTAGTTTTGAGATTATATGACGTTCGGCCCATTAGTTTTGGCGATTGTAACACCTTTCGCAGCATTTTGTTGTCAATTTTAAGACCTTTCGTGCCATTTAGGTACCTATCATTTCGTGGTGAGCAATAGCGAGCCTGCAATTTTAAGAAGAATCGGCCTTCGGCCGGAACATTTTTCTACCGAAAAATGTACAAATTTATCTTGAAAGGGGGTCTAGGGGGTGTTTTTCTAAGCTTGATAGAGGTCTAGGGAGGAAACTAAACAAATATATGAATACGTGAATTACTAGATCAAACAAACGGCCAGCCTCTTTAACACACTCGGTTTCCTTCTCTCATAATTTATCTTCCTCTTTCCACTCCTTTTACATTTATTATCATGCTCTTATAATATGTGTTCTATATTAATTATGTGGAAATGTATGGTAGAGTTATGTTTCTTTTGTATTCTTTGGAGTGCCACATGTATTTGTTGATTTCGTGAATTGAGTTTAGAAGTAAAGTTGGTTAGTGAAAAAATATTAATACAAGCAGTTCTCTCTGTATCTATAGCAATTATTGTCATTGTAGGTATATCCCCTGATATATCTGATAATACTGGCTGACGTTGATCATACCAACCTCTATTACAGAAAATACAAAGCAAATATTGAATACTCATTGGCGTGCTTATTGTATTGAAGCTAACAAAATAGCCAACACTAAAACAAAAATGCACATATACACTAAGAGTTTGTTGTTAAACCAGAAGAAATACAATTGTGTTTACCTTTTATATATGTCAATGTCTTGGTTGGTTAGTTGGGGTGAGGGGGGGGGGGGGGGGGATGAAGGCAAATGGGATAAGCCTGTAAGAATGATGAGACAAGAAAGGGGGGCAAATGTACCCAAGCTAAACAAGTCATGGTCAGATAGCTAATGACAGGAAAGGAAACATTACCTGGAATTGAAAACATTTATAAAATCTATCAAATCTAGAATAACGTAAGGGGCACATGTAGATAACCATAAACAAATTACAAATGGTAAAGAATGGACAAAAAGTAAATAAACTGTAAATAAATAAATAAATATGTTCTATATATATATATATATATATATATATATATATATATATATATATATACTGTATATATTATAAGCACATCAGCAGTAGAAACAATCGAATTAAAACATATAATCGGAATGGCAGAACCAAGAAGGTGGAAAATTTAAATTATTTTCAAATTATGAACAATGTACCTATACAAAGAATTACAATTTAAGTAATGGATTGCTGACACGAATGGAGAGAAAATAGAAACAAAAATAGGTTGTGATATATTGACAATCTACACGAGTCTATGGAAGATATATGACCATTAGGGGGAACTGGTCATTCAGGGGAGTGTGAAGACGAAAAAGAAAAATACTGATATGATATATGAAGGTTAGATAAAATAGTATTATAGGACAGACGGGATGGGGGAGGGGAGGTACAGTCTCATACTTAAAGTTGTCTGTAATCTTATAATATTAGGTATAAATAGTATAATTGAAGTAAAGGAGTAGTTAGTTGACTAATGATTAATACATTACGGACTAGCACGGAAATTCTCTTGCAATACTCGTTTTGAAAATATTTATTGACTTATCGAAAATTAAAGTATGAATAGCGGAAACTAATTAAACAAACTCAATATAGTTCACCATTGTTTACAGTATATTTCATCATGAACAATTAATGGACTTCCATGGAAATAATATTTGCAGGAATGTGGAGGCATGCCTGTGTGACCTATAATATTGTTGGTGGATAAATGGGATTTACAGAGCTTGGGCCCAATAGATTGTACCCTATCTCGAGAATGAAATATATTGTATAAAGGTTGTATGTGTGTGCAAGTGCGAGTGCATGGGCGTGCGTGCGTGAGAGAGCAAGAGCAATATATGTCAAATAGCTTATTTGCAGTGACTATATATATATATATATATATATATAGTCACTGCAAATAAAAATTAATCTAGTATTAACGCCTTACGAGCGGGCCCGTAAGGAATTTCTACTACCCGCCAAGCGGAGGGTTTTACCCTAAATGGCCATGTTTCCGTGCTCTTTTTCATGCATAAACAAGAGCCAGAGCGTAATACAATTATGTATCCCTGAAAGGGCGTTAATTCAGCTTTCCAATGACACCAGAACCATCCTCCTACGACCACGCGTTCTCTTGCAACGATCGTGCAAGACGAGTGCAAAATCCCTAAAATACGATAATTTCTTGACATAATACCCTGTGTAGTGAGGGAGGGAGGGTGGATGTGTGTGGAGTAAACGTCAGTAGGCCCGCTGGACCCGTGGCGAACGGTCAGAGCCCGACCTATGCTCTGCCCACCGCTCGTCTCTCTCTCAGAGGCAATATTGCTCCAAAATTGCACACAGACTAAAGTCGGGCCCCGCTCTTTGGGCAGGTGTTCTCCATACGGACTTAAGTCGGGCCCCGCTAATAAGGGGTTAAGAGTTAATTTTGCAATGCACTTTTAGTATGAGACCGTATACAGGGATACGGTGAAATTCCCCATATTGGAGATATTTACTAGCGATTTATTAAGCACATTTTCATCTCGAAACACTTTTTCGCACGTTTCGCTATGCAAAGCTCCAATTTCAAAGATTTCATCAATTAACGCCTCTTTTTATATTTGAATATTAGTCATTGTTGTCCCCCATTAACGCCTTACGAGCGGGCCCGTCAGTAACTTCTACTACCCGCCAAGCGGGTGGTTTTACCCTAAACGACCTTGTTTCCGTGCTCTTTTTCATGCATAAACAAGAGCCAGAGCGTAATACAATTATGTATCCCTGAAAGCGCGATAATCAAGCTTTCCAATGACACCAGAATCATCCTTCTACGACCACGCGTTCTCTTGCAAGGATCGTGCAAGACGAGTGCAAAATCCCTAAAATACGGTAATTTCCTTACATAATTCCCTGTGTAGCGAGGCAGTGAGTGTGGGTCTGTGTGGAGTAGGGCCCAGTGCTGGCGCGAGAGCCGTGCTGAACGGTCAGAGCCGACCTACGCTCCTCCCACCGCTCGTCTCTCTCTCAGAGCCAAATATTGCTCAGAATTGCACACCGCCTGAAGTCGGTCCCCGCCACATAGTCCTTTCTTCTCTAGCCCGACTTAAGTCCACCCCCGCCTGACAAGGGTTAAGTTCATATTTTGCATAGCTATATTTATTATTGTACTCTTTATTTTCACTCCCTATTCCTTTTTACTTATCATATATTTCAATTTATAATCTCTTAATGTATAAACCTCAGCTATATTTTCGTTAAATTCAACTTTTGATACATTTTCAATGTTCAAATGTGATGACATTATGATACTCATGATATTTGTTTCATTGTTTCTCTTTTTTAGGCTTGATAATGACAAGATTAGTGTTGAAAAGTTGCCAATAAATAAGTATGTTCCCGTTCGCTTTGGTCTTCATATTCCATATATATATATATAATTGATCCTTTAACTCCTTTACATTCTCCCCTTTTCCATACCATAAGGTAACTATCTTTATATAATGTTTTCGCCTTGACCAACTACACCCCTAACGTAACCAATTCCCCCTTGCATTAGTCATATCGAATATCGTAGCCGTTAGTCTCGATTCTCGAATTTACAGCTAAAGTAACGTACCGTAAGTTATCTTCGTTTTAGTTAAATATATTAGTCTACTCTTATTTCCCATTCTATCCTAGTTATCTATCCCCGATCCAACTGCACGTGGTGGTTAGTACACGGCTCCTTGACAAATTCACACATTACGATAAGCTCCGAGATTAGCAGGTACCCCTCTCTTTATCGCTACCGACCCTTTACCAATTCTTGACCACCTCTGTTGACTTTGGTGAAAGGTGACACCGCTTGTCTAGGCTGTCCCTTCAATTTTCTCATGAGTGTATGTATTACGTGTACACCATTGAGCGACGCAAATTGCATTGTAATTGTATTCGGTAGTGTGTTCTAATTGTGATAAGGACTTGACTGAATCGCAGCATTACTGTGATTGGATTTTATAGAGAGTAAAGTGACTTAGTGATACATGGCGGACCGGACTTAGGATAGAGTTGTACTAGCAGCATCACTGATGATTAAGCATAACGTGTATTGTATATGTGTAAATTAAGAGACTTTTGAGAATTCTAACAATAACGCCCAACATTTACATTGAACTGGGACACCTCTGTAATAGTCGTAGTGCAGGAGAAAAAAAACGTTAATTGACTTCTGGTATTTTATACACTACAGTAGATCTGGACTTGGCACACAAATGGAACTTGCAGTAAGGGACCCAACATCGGAGAACGAACCCTCAAGTTCGAACCTCGAAACCACGAAGAATGTGATATTTTCGCGGTTTCGAGGTTCGAACTTAGGGTTTCGTTCTCCAATTTTGGGTCCCTTACTGCAAAGTTCTATTTTCGTGTCAAGTCCAGATCTACTGTAGTCATGGTTATTTGTGTTTATTGATTGTATGTATTTATGCTTGCACTGGACGAACTTAGGATCTTGTACCTCCCTGAAAAGGTAGGCACAACACATATACAGATTATTATTATTATTATTATTATATGAGATGCCGAAGTCTCCAACCAGGGTGCAGAAACACCATCAAGATCAATCCACACAAAACACCCGGAGGCACTGGAGAGAGACTACGGCAACTTAGGACAAAATAAAAACATACACTGTATACTGCACACATACACATATTACACACAGATAACATATTATGCAGTGGAGGATATCAAGTATAAATATAATACAATAAAATAGAGTAAAATAAGTTTAAAAATTAGAATTAATGCTGCAAAAAAATATTAACTCTAGACTTAAAATGGAGATATGAGCTGAATTGACTAGCTCATTTGGCACCTTATTCCACAAGTCAACCATGGCCGGCACAAAACACCGTGAAAACTGTGTAGTAGAAAAATTAACACGGCTCATGGCAAGATCATTAAGATTGCTTGTGAATCTAGTTGCAAGAGCCCGGACATAGGGCCCAGGCAGAACCCCATGTAAGGGATGCTGAGGGTTGTTAAAAACTTTAAATAAAAGACTAAGGGCACCAACTTTACGTCGATGACACAGCTCAAGAGACAAATGAGGTAGAATAAAACTGATGGAATTTAGCGACCTGTCAAGCAACTTGAGATGGCAGTCAGCTGCTGACAACCAGACAGGTGAGCAGTACTCGAAATGTGGCAAAATAAAAGCATAAAAAGACTTGATAACTGTGGCGTCACAAGCAAATGTTTTATGAGCCTTGCGAAGCAGACCAATTTTTTGGGAAATGGAAGAGGAGAAAGAACGAAAATGCTTTTCAAAAGTAAGTTTGGGATCAAGAGTAACTCCTAACAAACGCAGAGTATCCACATTCTCAATTTGCTCGGCAGAAACTTGTAGATAAGGATGGGGAGGATCCAAGGTACGAGATCTGCTGATGATAATGGAGTGTGTTTTACTAGCATTAAGTTTCATGCCCCAAAGTTCACACCATGATGTAATTTTGGCTAAATCCCTATTCAGAGAAGTAGCAATTATGTGTCGATCTATTGGTGATGGAATTGACGCATATAAAGTTGTATCAACAGCATAGGAGATTAGTTTATTTTCAAGCTCGGAACACAAGTCAGCAGTAAAAATAATAAAAAGCAAAGGCCCAAGGACACTGCCTTGTGGAACACCAGAAACAACAGTAACAGAAGGGGAATGATACCCATCAATGACCACAGACTGAGATCTTTTCGTCAAAAAATCTTCAAAGATCCTTAAAAAATTGCCACCAATACCGATGAGCTGTAACTTTTACAGAAGTGCTTTATGGTTGACTAAATCAAAAGCAGAACTAAAGTCAATAGCCACGACACGAGACTCATGTCCCTGGTCCAATGAAGATTGCAAGTCATGGGTGAGTGTCATAAGCGCATCACATGTACCCAGTCCCTTACGAAAACCAAACTGTGAATTTGGTATCAAATTATGACTATTACAATAAGAGGAAAGGCGTCTGGACAAAAGCCTCTCATAGAGCTTGGATAGGATAGGTGTAATGGAGATAGGGCGATAGTCATTAGGAGATGATGAGGCAGTATTTCCCTTTGGAATAGGAGTGATAATAGCCTTACGCCAGCAAAGAGGAAAACTACCTGATTTCAAAAGCAACCTAAATACTACAGCCAATTTAGGTGCCAAGACCACTGCAACCATTTTAAAAAAGAGAGGGAAAAACCCATCCGGGTCTGTGCCACCATAGGTATCAAGATCCAGCAAGTACCTTTTCAGTTCAGCTGATTTGAATGCCATTGAATTGAGGTTGGGTCTAGCTCCTTGCGACATATATGACGCGATCGCGTCATATGGAACTTATGACCAAAAACTCATATGACGCGATCGCGTCATATGGACTTATCTACATGCCTCTCCAATAAGTCCGGTAAGTTAGATGAAGATCTGTCGGTTGGTGGCAACCCCAGGTTCCTCCGACAATTCTAACGGCCAGCAGTGTGGTTTTGACAGTTGTGTGGTGCAGTGGCAATGATACCGGGCACCCGCCTCCATGGACTTACTGGAACATAATATGTCTGAAGGAGTTAAGGAAACATGTCAATGGCAAAGACAATTCCTGATTACTCTGCTTATTAATAAAAATATTAGATAGAATACTGGCCTTCGATAATGGATCAAAAGAGATGGAGCCATCAGAATCACAAAGAGGAGGCATGGAGGAATCTATTCCAAATAAAGAGGATTTCAAAGCGGACCACCATTTATGAGGCTGTGTAGCTCCTGCCAGAACATCCTGAAGATGGGAGTTAGAATCCCTCTCAGCACCATCATAAACTCTCTGCGCAGCTGCCCTTTTAAAAACATAATTTTCCCAATGCAAGGGGGTTTGATTACGCCTCCATAGACGATATGCAGCCTGTTTGTCATCAAATGCACGTCATCATTAAATCATGCTTTGTCCCTGATACGAGACTTAATTGTTTTTGATGGAACTCTTTTGCGAAGGATACCAAGAAGGGAATTGTTGAGAGCTGAAACCGGGTCATGAGATCTTAGTATGTGATTCCACTCAATATTACAAACGTTGTCCCAGTTAACCCGGGATTTAAGGTAGACTTTATGTGAGAGAGTAATATCAGGAACAGAAAAATCAAGATTAATTTTACACATGATGGCATTGTGGTCGGAAGTGCCAACAGGTACAAGAACGGAGGTTTCTACAACGCCAGGAATATCTGTTAGTACTAGATCAAGACAATTTCCAGACCTATGAGTAGGTCCTTGTATTAGCTGTTCACAACCAGATAAGTTTGCAAAATCCAATGCAGCAAGACCATTTCTATTAGTTGGAGAGACCGAGTTCAACCACTCTTGATGATGCGCATTGACATCACCAACAAAAATAAAGGATGATTTGACATCTACAGACTGCATTGAAGCCATGGCTGTTAAAAGGCAGTCATATATATATCATTGTTAACATCAGGATTTCTGTACAGGCTAAAAATGTAATGATTATGATACTTGCTGGAAACTTTAACTAACTGCATCTCATGGCATTTACAAATATGCTTAGTTAAGTGCTGAGCATTATACCCAGATCTAATATACAAGCTCATTCCACGAGCACGAGGAATAGAATCACGCCGAATAAGAACTGGTTTACCGAAGTTAGGTATAAGAAGTTCAGAATTATCTCTATAACCAGAGACAAGGGTTTCAGAACAAAAGACAATATCATAATCAACATATGCCAATGTAAGATCCTTGATGTTCTTATAGAGACCACGAATATTGGAATAAAATACACGACAACTTGTAGCAGGTTGCCTGTGAGGACCGAGATTAACTTCTATATCACCGGACAAAAGTAGAAACAAAAACAGAAAAAGTTGAAAGCAATCCATATACAAATACATAAATATGGATATAAAAAGGTCGACCCAGACAGAGCCATCACATCTGGGTAAGGTATAAATCAAGCCCCCAAAACACCATATCCAGGGGGGAGCAGTAGCGGTGGATTTTATTTGTTTAGAAAAAACGAGAAACAGAAAAAGAATGCCAAATCTCCTGAAAATCCACCAGACTCAAAAGTCTTCCTCATTGGCCTGCTAACCACCGTGGGGAAAAAAACCAGGAGATTACAGGAAAAGGAAGGAAAGTTGCTGTATAGCACCAAACAGCAGGGATGGATGAAAACGGACTATGGAAGACCTTGGTGCAGGCTATGGCAGCATCCTAAACATCCATCATGGTAAAATACCATAGGTTTGCTAGATGGCCGTTGACCAATATATACAGTAGTTCATCCGCCCTTTGACAGGTATTGCTTTTAGTCCTGCAGGGTGTCTAGCCACCCACCCTCCAAGTGAGGACCCGGAGGGGGAGCCGGTTTAGTCGCCGACAATCCGACCATGAAACAGGTAGTATCAGATTACATGTAACTGATAGCAGGAATACCTGACCTGACAGGCAGGTATTCCTGACCTGACAGGAAAGTTATTATGTTTATACAATGGGAATATAATTATACAAAAAACTTAAGGAGTTGATGTAGTATAAACCCTAGATGTAATTTATGGGAACAACGCGGCATGAAAGTAGTGGCTGGGGCCGCACCTCCCCGGGAGGAAATACCTGTAATAATACTCGCTATGAAAAATAAATGTAATAGTACTCAGTGGTCAGATTTGAGGAAGACCTATATCATAAAATGTATGTAATGTCCTCCTTTAAGCCAGTTTCATAATACATATATCTATCTTCGAAATAACCAATCTTGGATATATTTCACCAAACCTACCCAACGATATACGTTGGACAGAAATGTAGAGTAATTTTCTTCTTGGAATTCATTCACTATCCAGTTTATATTAGTATATATTCGTCCATTTTACAATCAGGTTATTCCACTTGTTACAAGCTGAGCTTGTTAGAATAATACAACAGTAGACAATCTTGTGTGTTCTGGGACACTCAAGTGCGAGACATACTTTAGAGGTAGCAACAATGTGTGTGTGTGTGTGTGTGTGTGTGTGTGTGTGTGTGTGTGTGTGTGTTTGTGTGTGTGTGTGTGTGTGTGTGTGTGTGTGTGTGAGAGAGATAACCCTCTGGTTTATTGTGCATGTATATTATGCATTACGCCAGAATGTGTGTAATATCCTGAGTTACTGCTCGTTTAGTATGCATTGCTTCACTATGTATGTTCGTGTGTGCGTGTGTGAGGCTTACGAAATGCGTTTCTTTGATTAAAATTATATTAAGTATGCTTGGTGTAAGTATTAGTGTATTCATGGCTGTAAGATATTTATATTTCATGGGATTTTCTATATAAATAATAGAGATCTGCTATCACTCCCAATCATTTAAATTATCATAAAATGTATTCCTGTTAATTATATTTGCACATTTAATAATCTTGCTTCATTTAATTATCCATACATAATGCAATATACTGTAAACCAACGTACGTCTCATATACTGCAATTCAATACTTCAACAAGTTTGTCTATATTTGTTGAAAACAATATTATAGCATTATTCTCTATCACTATCAAAAATACTAACACTCGTTCTCTCTCAAGAAAGAAGTTATAAGCTAAATGTTCTCGAAATTTAAAAACCTTTGCATTCTAAGAGAAATAAACTCTTTTGGTAGCAAACTTTAATTAGCTTTTATAACAAAAGGGAGCCTCCGTATTTAAATTAACTAAACAATGGTGATGAAAGAAGAAGAGTGAGTGTGTGCGGTGAGAGATGAATATAACTTCTACAACAAAGATCAGCGTAAGTTTCAATTGCTTTATGTTCAATTGATACTCTTTCTGATAATGAGGAGTTGGATTTAGAGATCCCAGCTTATTAGATGACGTTACTACATGGACACGTCTACATACTGTATATACAGACACAGTTTTCCACCGCGTTATTTTTGTTCTCTCTTGAGAATAGACGCATGTAGCTTAACCATGCATATAATATAAGTGATTATTTATTTATTTATGTTTTTTAAATATACAGTATATTATAGGAAGCACAAGATAAAGTGTAAAAGCCATAACAGGCCAGTAAACTTGGATGCGGTTAAGACAAAGATATTCCAATAAATAAACAAATATTTATGTTGTGTATCCCAAACAAATCATAACAAGTATATGTAATGACCTATACTTCAGAAGTGTGGCTTGGTAAAGTGGATGATATAGACATAATGGATGGAACTTAATAACATGATACACGTCCAATATAATTTCTATACCATTTGGCAACAGAGGCACACTAGAATAGGACTGCCTGAGACTCCACCATTAGGACATACACAATAAAGCATATATACCTTTTATGCATCACTGTCTTTAAACTATATGTATGTAACATGGGAGCAGAGAGATACTGGACTAAAAACACGTGTCCCTATATTTGAGAAATCACTAATACAATTGAAAAGTAATAGCAAATTCGTTTGAGCATAATTAATAAGATCTTTTAACTGCTCAATATATCCCTTGTAAATATAAAGCTTTTCTGAAAAAATCATGCTCCTCTATCGCAGGGTTGATGTCTGATTATGTTCTCTCATCAAAATATCTAAACACACACAAACACACACACACACACACACAGGTTTTAACGTATTATTTTCAGAACCTGTATTGCATACTGTTAATGTTAAAATGTACACAAACAGCTTGTAATGCATACAACATATTATAAGC
This sequence comes from Paralithodes platypus, assembly GCA_032716605.1. Taxonomy (NCBI): domain Eukaryota; kingdom Metazoa; phylum Arthropoda; class Malacostraca; order Decapoda; family Lithodidae; genus Paralithodes; species Paralithodes platypus. The sequence goes on along the minus strand of CM064497.1, from coordinate 23,361,392 downwards.
TAAATCAAACTGGGATCGATGACAGGAAGCAATACATACGGAACTATAAAATATAATCCTGAAGTGTAACAGCCAACATCAAAGACTGGGGCAACCAAAAGTTGGCTGAAGAGGAATACGGGAAGGGGACGTGGGAGTTACAGTAACAGCCTGATGTGTTATACGTAACTCAAAGATCTAAGGGGACGTTATTTTATCTGTATATTTATGTTTATTTTCCTGGTATATACATTTGTTTTAGTTACATCCCTACACCTATATCAAGCTTTAAATATGTACATCCCAAAGCCCTTTTAGATATATATATATATATATATTTTTTTTTTTTTTTTTTTTCAGTAGAAAATTTTCCCGGCCAAAGACCGTGTCCTCCTAAATTACAGGCTCGCTATCGCATGCCATGACAAAATCGACACCTACATGGCACGAAAGTTCTTAATATAGACAAATAAATGGGCGAAAGTCTTAACATTTGAACAAATAATGGGGCTAAGCATCAAGGAGAAGGGGGTTCAGAAAAAAAAATACTTCCCCTTACGTCCACGTGATGGATGAAAGACTGGCAACGAATCATATATTGTAGTTGTATATAGTTATGACGTACCATAATGCACAAGTCGCAACAGTTGGTGCCCCTACGCAGTTTCTCACAGTTCATAATCTCTCATAGTTCGTAATCTCTCACATACTGTACATGCCTACTGCCCATTACATACCCTCTTTGACGCATATCATATATTCACACATAACATCTTACAAGCTTATCTCGATAGTTCTCACAAGTGATGGGCTCCAGTCTAGATTCTCTCATATTTTCGTGTTTGCATGCACTAAACTATACATGTGCATACCGATATACAACATATACCGACGACAGAGAAACAAAACTAGAAGATAAGATGGAGTAAAAAGAGTGGTAAATGATGTGAAGTGGGAGAGAGAGAGAAATGTAAAGGGAAAGAGAGGAAATGCTTAATTACACTGTGTGAAAAGAGAATGCACAATATTATGAGGGTCGCTTTAAGACTCCTTCTCTCTCTGTATATACTGTATATATACACAGTGTATATATATATATATATATATATATATATATATATATATATATATATATATATATATACAGTATATATATATATATATATATATAATTATATATATATATATAATGCATACTATTATCATTAATATTTATTTATTTAATTTTCCGTAATATATTACTTAACCTTGCCATGAAGCTACTTATCAACTTGGTTGCTTTCATTACAGTTTTATTCACACCTTTCATATGTAGTTTCCACTTCTTTCTCTGCATTGCCCTCGCCATTGTATATCTTAAATACACATGCATATTTATAAACCTGATTACAGTAGTCCGCTTTCCCCAACCCTTTAATGTTCATCCGTCCCCTTTCATCTTCCATCAACCCTCTCTCTCTCATCTTCATAATTCACATCCCACTTTACTAACCTGAATACCGCCTCTGCCTGTATCATACCGCTCACAACTTACAGGATAAATATAAATATATATTTACACACGCACACACACGCACACTAGCACTAATACTGACACGCAATTACTTAAATGTAGAAATACAATTGAAAATATTACACATGCTATTATCTTTACCCCAATTATTATCTGATCGAGTATTTTGATCAGAATGTTGGATTGAAGAAAGATTGTGATATTCCAATGGTTATTCAGTATATCTATTGATGGAGTCATGAAGGATAACACAAGCAAGAACAGTGGGTATTGGAGTACCCCTAGTGAGGGAAAAATGTGAGTGAATATTGCCTATGTTACTCTTTGTTGATGATGCAGTACTGATGAGTGATAATGAGTTACAGGGTTTGGTAAATGTATGTGCAACTGTGTGTGAGAAACTCAACCTAAAGGACAATGTGGTGAAAAATAAGGTTATGGTCTTGAGAAGGTTGCCGTCACAGAATGTGAGGCGAGGTGAAATGGTGAGGTGCTGGGGAGTGTCAGCTCATTAAAATATTTGGGCAGTGTGATAAGAAAAGAAGGAGCATAGAGGATGCAGTGAGATACAGGATACAACAGGGGAAGAGGATTGTATGAATGCCGAAACCAGTTAAAAGGAAAAGGATGGTGTGCTTAGAAGTAAGGTCACTGCATGGTCGAGTGTTAATCCTTACACAGACATACAGGAATGAAGCATGAATGTTCTTGGAGAGACATAAATCAAGAATGAGAGGGGTGGATGTAAGATACTTGAGGGGTGCTTGCAGAGTCACAGAGAGATGTACAGATGAGTGAGGAAGTACGTTAGTGTTGTGATGTGGATGCCTAGGAGAGTGTGAAAAGGAACACCTTGAACCAGTTCGGTCAATCGGGTGTCAGGTCAAGACGGCCCCTGATCAATGACCTCAATTTTACCATGGCAGCCCTAGACATTCAATTTTACGACCCCAAATAATGGCCCATTCCAACATATCATATTTTATTTAAAACATCCAAAGTAACAAATACCTCTGCAATATAATAGTAGGATGTATAAGTTATATCGGGGAATTACATAGTCACAAACTAATATATCACTAACATTCATCACAACATTAATTAGCATTAACCGCATTACACATGATTATACGTCACTTTAAGCATCTGCAGTACTTAATAAATGCAACGATTGATCTCCACACAATTTATTACCTTCTGTGGTAATAGGCAATGGTAAATTTTCCGAGCACAAGTGGGTGCCTCTGAAAGAACTGGTACTTAATAAAGAACAATATTTATATATGTGAAACGTGGGCATTGTTGGGGGAACACACAAGTAAGAGGGTTGTATGTGAGTTATTTGATGCATACATGTGGAATCACATGGAGAGATAGATACATTAATTTGGAAGTGCAAAATACATATACAGTATAATAGATGTGCTGTAGAGTGTTAAGAGGAACACATGGAGGTAGTTCTGCCATATGAGGTGTATGGTGAGTAGTGGAATGTTTAAGAGAATGCATGAGGGTGAGGTAAAAGAATGTATATGCATAGGTGGGAGGAAAGGCCCAGGCTGACTGGTGAAATAGGTGCGTGGAGGCGATTCATGCATGTCCACCCCATCGGGGATTAAGGTGTCTGACAATAGATAAATAACTTTCTGGAAGTATATATTGTATTATTATCATACTCATATTATTCATATACCGGTACTGTGTATTGAAAATATATCCAGTCGTATTTATATCTTCATATATAACTTTTAACACTGAATCGTATGCATTATTATAAAATTATGTTTTCTTTTCTTTCTCTTCAGGTCTTTATCTGCGCTCTAAAATGTAAATAACAGCAAGGGGGTATTGTGGAAAATAGAAGGTGAATGATGAGAAATAATAGACACAGATGGTGGAGGTGTTGATAACAGTTTAGAGATAAAACTCGTGTGGTGCCAGATATGACATGACGGATACTGATTAGTTTAGAGGGGTCAGAGAAGGAGGCAGGTTCGGGACAACTGCAAACTGAAGGGGTGCAGCAGAACAAAAGCGAAATAATTGAATTGCATGAAGCTATACAGTAAGAGAGAGAGAGAGAGAGAGAGAGAGAGAGAGAGAGAGAGAGAGAGAGAGAGAGAGAGAGAGAGAGAGAGAGAGAGAGATTGCCAAACATAATCTTTCACATGTCTAATCATTCTTATTTAGAAAAAAGTGTATTCAAAATTTAAAAATGCATTTCACAAAGACAAAAGAAACTAAGGATTTGTTGTTTTTTGACGTATGCCTAGTGCCTACATGGATGAACATAAGAACACGATTTTATCGTAAAAAGAGAATGGCTATTGAAGTCACATCGTGGTTTTTACCAAGAAATTGATAAACTCTAGGAATGTCAGAGTTCAGGGGATTACAACCACAAATCTCAGATATAAATAACACAATATTTTTCTCACTGTAATACTCGCTGGATTTAAAGATATCAGAACAGATAAGAACCGTGCGAACAAATATTTGCGGCAAACAGCGGAATAACATTAAATACTGTATAAATGATGAATTATGTATCAACTCCATTATACATACAACTAGAACATACTAGTAAGCATACCGTATTATCTAATAATAATTGGAATTGCCGAAGTGGAAATATTTTGAAGAAAGATATACATAACTGTCAAGCATGGGTGACGTTGAGTAAATTATGGAAATATTATAAATATAAATATTATATTATAAAGTTACAAAAACTTGAGGCAACACCTTCTGAAGATTCCTACACACATCATCATCATGGGTTGGGCCAAAGACCAAGGATGGCCTCGGTCTTGTTTGATCAATGTTCAATATATGATTTCTTGAACGCAACTGCCCCTACCCTTTCTCCCTCGTACACTCACTCACTCACTCACTCACTCACTCTGCTATTGTATTATTCCTTAATAATGTATTTTCCTTTACCACCTGGCTGGAGTACCCTAGGGTTGACTTGGACACCTGTAATATGCTCAGCCATTGCTGTTATGAGCAGAGTGCGGCCCTACCTGGTAAGTTAATATGGTAAGATAACCTTTCCTATTCAAAGCTGCTAATGGTTACTTGTATAGCACAGCAAATGTTTTACTTGAGGTTAGTCATTATCACTTAGTTCCTGCTGTTTTGCCGCAGTATGCAGACTTTTCTGGTGTCCGGTGCAATCTACGGCTTTATTTGGGGGGACTTTAGTCGGCCTAGGTGATAGTCTGCTGCATCGGTGGTTCTGCGGCATCTCCCTCCAGCTGCATCCCCTTCCTCTATGCTGCCCTGCTTGTTCATCAACTGTGCATCTATTTGTGCCGCCTTCTGTACTCGGCACCAACTTTGTTCCTCTCTGGTTGGTGGGGCCCTGGACCTGTACTTGCCCACCCTTCGGGATGTGCCCCACGGTGGTTGGTGCTGGGCCTTGCACATTCGGTGCCCAGGGACACCTTCAACATCTAGGGTTTGGGTCGGTTCCACCATTCTTGTCTTTTCACTTTATCATGCATATTTTTCCTGCCGAGTGCCGTTGTTCATCGCTTCATTTCCTCCTTCCATCCTTTGTGTCCTGGGAGTGTAGCTGCCCAGTAGTCCATCCTGGGCTCTCGACGTTTAAGACTTCTGTCGCCTGGGAGGCTGCTGAGGCTTGATCCACACCATGACAAGGTGTATGGAGTATTCTTCCCCGCCCTTCAACAAACAACGAAAAACAAAAATAATCAATATCATACCTGGTTCATTGTATCGGCTTTTCCTAGTGGTGGTTCTGCTGTGTGTCCTCTGTTGGTGTTGCTGTTGGGGTTGTACTATTGATGGTCGTGGAGGTGGTAAGATCCCATGGGTACAAAGAGAACACAGGCTGCAAATAAAATGGATACTACATTATACACTGGGTCACTCTTTCTTTATAACCCAAGTAGTATGACCTACTATGGGATCGCATCATATGGCGGTATGCCCAAGAGTATCATATGACGCGACCGCGTCATATGAACTTAGTGAAATAGCTCAATAAGTAAGTTATATGACGCAAGTTATATGGAGGTGTGGTGGAGTGGTCTTGCCACTGGCCTGGTAATCCAAAGGTCCCGGGTTCAAATCCCGATGTATCAATGGGAAGATATTATTGGGATGGAATTTGTGCTGTACCTGGTATCAGTGCATTACCACAAGCCCACCGAAACGTCAATAAAATACCCTCATTGTTCCCTGATTAAATAGCACTGAATGAATATTCCCATATTCAAAATATGCTATAGGGGTGCAATGCCTGGTGAGTTATCTGCTCAACAGGTGGCGTTGTGTGTGTGTAAGTGTGAGAGTCCGAGTGTAAGGGGTGAGACAGTGAAGCACGGGAACGAGGTGGCTTCAGAGATGGGGTCGTTTCGGGCCATGAGTGAGCACCGTGCCTCATGTGAAGGCAAGATGGCAGGTGCTCGTTGTACTCTACGTGCTTCACATGTCTCACTCCCTAGACTGGAACAAGACCTCACAGGCTTCACTGTTCATTGTAAAGTGGTGAATGTTAAGGCTCTCAGCCTATGCCCGAGAGGAAGTAAGTTGGAATATAGAAAAAAAAAAGAAAACAAAAATTGCGTCATATTGAGCTCAGTAACTTAGATCAGAATCTGTCGGTTGATGGCAACCCCAAATACCTCCGACTTCTACGGTACCTCAGTGTCAGAGAAAGTGTGTTGATGGAAATACCGGGCGCTCTGCCACCCCATCAGTAAGTTAGCAACTTATGTCTGGGGGGGCTAACAAACAGTTTGATCAGTATGATATTTTGACAGCTTTTTTCACACCGTCCCCTACTTTTTGTCAATATAGTGAATTACCAAATGTGTAGAATTAAGCCACTTGTCCTTGTGTCATGAGGTTAAAGTTGCACATTAATGACTAAGAAACGACAAGGCTACCGTGGCTTACCTGTGAGAACCACCAAACCATTATTGCTCCTCCATCAAACACGGTGTTATCAGCCACCACCCAACCCTATTATCACCTTTAAATTCAAATTATCTGTCATTATCAATTATAAATATACAAACAGTATGTATTTTTGTATATTTATACTTGATATTGACAGATTACTTGAATTTAAAGGCGATAATTGGTTTGGGTGGTGGATGATAACTACCGTGTTTGATGGAGGAGTAAAAAAGGTAAAATGTAATAGAAAGTAGGAAAAAAGATGCGTTTCAGAAATTACAAGTTACCCCCTTTAGATATTTGTACACACTCTTTTTCTACTTACTTTTCTATTTTCACTTCACATCACAACAATAGCAAATAAAATAATAAATATGGAATAAGAATCAAGAGAAAGGCATTACCAGTCAATATAGCACGGCTTATAACCCGACCTAAGGGGCCCGACTCTGCTGTACAGCGGAACAAAGCCAGCAACAAGGCAGTGTGGAAGAAAGGAAAAAGTAGAGATTTGGAAATGAGAGGGGAAGTGAAAGGAAATACCTTGCAACGTTTGGTAAGCTAACAACTGGAGACTGAGGCACAGAGCCTCGGTCTCTAGGGGAACCCGCCCCCCAGCATCGGACCTAGTAGCCAGCCAGACCCACGACAACAACGATCACGGTATGTGTGTGTGTGTGTGGGGGGGGGGGGGGGGTGTACATATGATGAAGCTTCTTCTGTTATTCCCAGCAACAATAGCACGAACGTAATAACAAACTGGTGTTTCAGACGTAATCCTGCCAAAAGGCAGATTTGGAAAATTGAATTAACTGTAATTTCAAGCAATTATGGATATTAATAAATGTCAAATTTTAGTCGTGGTTGAAAAGGGTGGAATAAGTTACATCTAATGAGAGACAACTAATTAACATGCGATTCTTTTATCAACACATTTCTTAAATCACTACATTATTGCAACGTATTCATATACAGTATATTGAGAGTATCATAGTAACAATGATTCAACATTACCACGAACAATAATGTGGTTGGAGGAAAATGAAGATAATACAATTACGGGGGTAGGGCAGATGAAAAATGTTTAAATGGAGCGCAAATTATATTGTGTAAACATATGAAAGTGAGACATAATATTAACGTAATGCACATATAAAATGTTCAAATATATCTACTGTACTATTACACGAGAGAGACGAAAGGATCTTTGTCGAGTCTTCAATTGAATATATCAGTTTCCTTTCGTATTTGTTCAAAAATAAAACCAACTGGCATATGCTAGCACATCTTACACTCTTGATCATCCAATACTTTCTACGGTCACAGGTTTATACAGATAAATGAAGTTAATGTGACAATATATTGCAGTACATATTTCGACAAATTGACTGGGTAATTAAAACAGAAGAGTGGACGAAGAAAGCAAAGAACAAGAGAGAACATTAAAGATACGCGTTATAACTACTATTGAAATGTGAGGGACTGTTGGAGAAACAAAGATAAATATACAGGATTGTGGATTTACAAATAGAAGGGTCGTGAACAAAGAATTATGACAAACCAACAATAAAATGTTAACCTTACCCCAAAATTATTGAATCACAGGTAAGTAAAACGGTAAGTAAAATTCATGAAAAATGGCAAAGAGTTCGCCTCTCTTGAGGAGGAGGAACATGAATAAAATATGTAAAGAAAACGGTGAAATTCAGAGGCAAAATGTTTGAGCCTTAACAATTTACATTACAAGCAGTTCCGAGAATAGGTGATTGTCGAATAGGTTTACATATCTTCTATTATGTGACGTTTATATTCCTTTATACAAGCAACAGTACAATTTACTCACATGATCATAATAGAGTCTGTATATTTTAGTTGACAGTAAATTGCAATGTCCTCACCTTAGTTTTTTTTAAGCAAAATATGTTATTTATTTCGAAAACTTAGTATTTATATAATGCAAAGACAGTAGTTTCATATTGTGCCATTAATTAATAATCGATACATCAGTTAGTAAGGGATGAAAACAACCCGAATAGTTCAGCGAACCAGAGATATGAGGAGGTACAAATGTAGGTGTAGATTTGTCATTGTATTCTTCTACAAATTTAAAGTACACTTCTAACTAAGATTTTCATTCTGTTATATGTGTATGAAAGAGGCAGAAGGCAACCCTCTCTGTAACAACTGTCTCCGCCAAAGTTGAAAAGAATGTTAGATACCTAAATTCAAGGTACATTAGAGTAAACATTGTATTGGAGTATTGGAAATACGTGCGGTGTGCTACTTTAGTGTAGTGAAATGAATAGGAGGAGGTGATGTGAGAGCTAGCTGTATTTGTTCTGTGTAGTTGAGACACAAACAAAAACAGTACAGCAAGCTAAACAAAAGAACCAGGAGTTCCAGCAACTCCTTATCACATACCTTCAAGGCCTCCCTGGGTATTGCCCTGCTCGATTGGTGCCTCTAATCTCCCCAATGGACAAGGATTCCCCCCCCCCCCCCTGTCTGTTTTGTTCTACGTGTAGTCAGGAGACAGAAGGCAAATATGCCTGTAATGAGTGCCCTTCCTCTAAATTGAAAGAGTGTCAGAAAACCAAATGCAAGGTACATTAAAATTAAAATGTCTGGAAGCATTAGGTTGTGTCATGAGGGAGATAGTTCCATAATATACTTGAGCAAAAGTAAGACTGGGAAAATTAGTTTAGTTTTGGGATAGAGAGTTGGACCGAATAGGTGTGGGAATATGTTGAAAGGCGGGTGCTGCCTACTCTCCGTAAGGGAAGAGGTATACATTGAGAAAGCTCTGAAGAACACTGAGTACTGTAGCAGTGGTTGAAGAAGGGTAGCGTGCAATATTGCGGTGTATTGAGAGAGATTGTAGAGAATTAGTAAGAGGAGGCGAGATAATCAGAAAAACGGGATTGACTATAACCTATCAAAAAAGACGTTACGGATGGAACCTCCCACACATGCACACCTCTATTTTCTATGCTATAGCATTTTATTTTATAATGGTACCTTATGCTAGTTCAAAGGTACGTACCACAGAGGCTTGTTCTTCTTCATTCCAACACAGTTTCAGTCACTTTGCTGTACTTTAAATATGTATGAACCTATATTTCTTGATCTAGCCTATCCTACCCGCGGTTATAGATTAGGATAAACATTACCATGAAACCTTATAATAAAACTTGGTTTGAACAACCATGGGGAAATCACACTCTCTTGCTGTAACCCAAAATTCAGATTAAATAACTCTCTGTTCATCCTCTACACACATTGCAGCCCTTTCCTCTTCATATGTGCTCTTCACTCTATGACTCCCAGAAATCCTGCCTAAACTAAATATTATCATACCAGAATAAAAGGAAGAAACACGCCTTCACCTCTTACAGCAATTTACCATCCCCTCCGTATACCCCAGTTCTTTCCACAAATCTTCTCTATCAAGTCTCATAGGCTTTCTCCAAGCCCGTGAAGGCTGCATTCGTCTTCCTTACATTCATCAGGTATTTCTCTATGTCATATTTCAAGGAAAACAAAATGTTATACACAGCCTCTTCCCTTCCGATACCCATCGTGTTTCTCAAAAACCCATTCCTCTGTTTGCTCCCTCACTCTCTTGATCACAATCCTACAGTACATCTTCCTTATTGTGCTAAAGAGATATTTCCTGCTGTCTGTGGTTACCAAACATAAAATTATCTTCCATATCCATGCAATTACTGCTTCACTTTAATACTGCAACATCTCGCCACACACTCCCTCTATCCTTGATGATTTACCCATCTTCACACTCTTCAATGCCTAACTCACTTTCGACAATCCCGATCCCCTCCTGCCATGTTGCTTTTCTCCTCCTTCCTATTTTCCATTCAATTGTGTTCGCATTTTGTCTTTCTCATTATAAATTGTTATCTATTACATCCTTACTACTAGATCAATCTGTATTAATATGATATCCTTTATAATATATCTCCAAATGTGAGATCGGCTACCTATTATCGAGTGAAAATGGACTAGGCTAGTGTTTTTTTGTTACCACTATTCTTCCTTTTTCATCCAACATGATATATTTAGTCAATAGCAAATATGTAAATCGGCTGGTACTGGGGGTGACACAAGGTCGACAATTCTGTGGCACTAGAGGGGTTAATATTGATATTCTTCTTGCTGTACCGGACCAGCCATAAATGTCAGGGGGCAGAGAGACTAGGAATGATAAAAGGTGAGGAGCGACTGAGTGTTTGACAGCTTCGACGGAAGCCTTTGATGCTTTGCAATGTTTTTTTTAATTTGAATAAAACTGTCCAGAACAAGCTTCTAAGTATTACAAATATGTGGGTACGCTTAAACTGTCGACTCAATCTACTTGTATACATGAACCTACAAATATAATGAAATGTATATGCATGAGCCTAGCAATGCTTGTTCACACACACACACAGACACACACACCCACACTCCCCCGCTCAGTGAATAAGCAACGCTCGTAAGGTTGTGAGGTAATATGGTTGTGTAATTTCGGTAATGTATACATGTTGACATTAACAAGAGGCAGGAAGTGGGTGTGGTGAACATTTAATTTTGTAAGAGGGAGTACTTCGTATTTATTTAAATGTTAATGGTGGGTGTTGCCAACAGCTACTATTACACTTGTAATGTCTATATACATCAATTAGTTTAACACAATTATATTATGTTAGGGGTTTCTTGCTTTTCTTGAAGTCTGCCTCTTTCTTCTTCATCTATTATCTCCATATTAACATATGTTAACGCATTGTTTTCTCAGTCATTAACAACCAAAATCTTTCGGTTGGAATTCTGATCTTCTGCCAAACACACACACACGCACACACACCAGTAACATTAAGCATCAATTTGTAAAACACTCTATCGAGCGAACTCTAGAACCTTTTACTAATACAAAATCATAAAAATCCAGCATATTGTAGTACAACACTGACCACAACAAAACCATTTATAGCATACATAAAAACTCAGCAAAGTCACACCTACCTAGCTACTAGCAGCTCTATTCAAAGCAGTGGTAGGGCAGCATCCCTAGATATACTACCGATGGACATCTCTCCCATCCGATGGCTGCTGTAGTTGGTAATGGTGGTGGTGGTTATGGTGGTAGTAGTGGTAGGGAAAAACAATGTTCTCTATGGCTGTAGACACTGTGCTGCCTTTCCTTGACTCCACCTTGGAGGAACAAATATGACATTCATGAGGGAGAAGACTGGGGTAACCATTCAGGTTTCAGAATTTCAATGTACAGTATACATAATTCCGGTAAACATACAATAGCCTCTATGAGTATAATAGACATATAAGAACAACATAAAATTATAATGTTGTAATAAATAGAATCCAATCGGCACTATCATATCACAATGTGAAGGCTACATAAATGAGTAGAAGATAAATTATATTATTAATTTCACAAATAGTAGATCCTTCATATGAACTATACTTATATATTGCACTAAAACAATATATATCAAAATACGACTACAATCAGATGTGAACTCTGTGTTGAGTTAATAAAGGAGGGAAGGGAAAGGTTGAATGTGAAAGCGAAATGATGGTGATGAAGAAAAGTAGAGAAGTAGAAGGGAGAACAGAGGGGAGATAATGATCATGTTTTTTTTTAAAGAGACAATGAACGGAGGAAGGAAAAACACAGATAAAACAAAAATGTCCATGTGCCTAAAGGCATCCTCCATTCATAAAATGTTTGTAACAACTGGATTTAAACTTTTGTAGATTGTAAGTTTGTGGAAAGCAACTCGAGGGGAATGTAGAGAGGGGAAGAGAGGATATACAGCAGCCTGGAGTTACTCACAATGGAGAAGGGGGAATTCCAAAGAGAAAGGAATAATGGAAGTGGCAACACCATTAAGAAAGAGGCAAACGAAGAAAAGGATGGTCAAATTAACTTATAAAGAAAAGTGTAACTATTTGAAACAATCGTAAATGGGGGAATATAATTATACAGAACAAGACGAGTGAGTTGGTAGGTGGGTATACGATTGGTTGATTATGCGTGAGGGAGTGATTGGGTATGTGTGTGACTGTTAGAATGGATATTAACTTATCTACAATCAAAGGTAATAACTCAATACCGGAAGGAATGCAGACCTCACTTAATCATCTTGGAAAGGCACTGAACAAAATCATAAACTTGTGTGACTAGAGCTGCATATAGAATAACATATTTGTTGCAGAGATTATAACAACATCACAACATCCACATTGTCAGGAGACACACCAGCACCACCATAACTCTTTCGTCTCTGTGTCTGCTCTAACGTTTTGCCTTCTTGCTGGAAGTTTGCTCTCATTCAGCCTCTTCCAAACAAGGGTGACCGTTCTCGACCTTCCAACTATCGTTCAACTGAACTCATTTCTAGCATTTCAAGTTTTTTAAACTACTCTGAATTCAAAATGTCTTAAGCATTTGCCTTCCCATAAACTACTTTCAGATCGTCAGTATGGTTTTCTTAAGAACCGCTCTACTGGTGATCTTCTTTTTTAACTTACTAACTCTTGGTTATCCTCCTTTCAAGATTTTGGTGAGACCATTTTGGTTGTGCTAGACATATCGAAAATCTTTGATAGAGTCTGGTACAAATACCTAATTTCTAAACTACCCTCTGTTGGTTTTTATCCCCCCATCTGTGGCTTTATCTCCAATTTCCTTTCTGGCCATTCCTTAGCATTGGTTGTGGACTGCCATCGCTCACATCCTCAACCTCCGGTGTTTATCAGGGTTCTGACCTATCTCCAGTTCTCTTCTTAATGTTAATTAAAGATCTTCTCACCTCTAGTTCTATCCACTCATATGCTGCTGACCTTGCCTTACATCATTCGAATAGTTTTCCGCAATGATCCAGCATGCAATCACTTCAAAACTCATGTGTTGAAGCCATAGCACACCTATCTTCCGATCTATCAACTATCAATTAGCATCGTCCTTAACACCAATAACTCCCAAATAAAATTTATGAAAGCATGTGATCTTCCCAGTTTCCAATTGAGTCAGAAAAAAATCTTGTTACTTTCAATGCTTTGAAAACCCAATTATCCCTTTTATATACTCGTCACTATCTTCCACACAACTATCCTTTATATTTCAACAATACACAAATACACCTGTCATCTTCTTTCAGTATTCTTTGTGTTTCTTATTCTCCTTAACATTCCTGGAAAAATCATATTACCACTCGTGCTAAAACAGCTTCCCAGAAGTTAGGTGTGCTCGACCGTCTTAATGGGTTCTTCACTCCCGCCAGCTTCATGCTGTTCAACCCATATTCTGTCCAACTCTCTAACCGACTTTCCGAGTCTTTCCTCTACTCAACAAGTAAGCTTTGGAACTCTCCCTCAATCTGTCTTTCTCTCTTGCTATGCCTTAAACTGCTTCAAGCTGCATGTAGTCAGACACTTTGACTAACGTACCTTGCACTTGGCTCTGTGTCACTCTTTCAACATTGGAGGAGACACTTTTTACAGGCAGTTTTGCCTGTACACACAGACATCAATCACATTGGAAAAAACACTATCAGAGAGAGAGAGAGAGAGAGAGGACATGCTGAAAGCCAATAGTAAAACAGACAGGAAGGCAAATGGAGAAAGTAAGACAAAAATTACAGACAGAAAAATGTGAGAGAGGGAGGCAAGGAAAAATAGCAAGGTAAATCAAGCCTGTCTAGAGAACAAAGGAGTGGGAAAATATGACAGAAAACAACAGGGGTTCTAAAGAACACATCGGAATTACGGAGGTAAATAGAAGCAGGTTGGAATGAAAGAGAAAATAGAAATAAACAAATAGACTTAATTTAATCAAAGTAAAATTTATCTATATCTAATATCAGATGTCTTGATCCCCTCGGGGTTGGCTATGTATGAATCGCCTACATGCACCCCTGTTATCTGCAAGCCGGCGTCCCTCCTCCCACCCACCACCAATTTAATTGGTGCAGTATACCTTTCAACTCCATCCCTCTCCGTCTGCTCTCCTTCTCTGACCGTCCACCTCACTCGCATGCACTCTTTTAGTCCGTTCTTTCACCAAATACTGAATAATATAATGTATGCTACTCACCTAATATGGGACATATTGTAGGCCGTATGATTTTGGAATTTATTAGTAAAAATACCAGGCAAAGTGATGAAACAAGAGCCCGTGACAGGATGGCAGGACAATTTAAGTGCTGTATAAAATACAAATGAACAGAAAGCAAAAATAATCGAACCTACGCAGATTACACATTTTATACCATGCACAACACGTACTCCTACATCGATATATACATATTAGCAGAACGAAGAACACAAGTAATAAAAAATTGTTCTGATTAGTACACACACAGTAGATACTAGTGTGTGGGGGTGGGGGTAAACAAAATGGAAAAGAAAACCTTTCGTCTCATCAACTCATGTCCACTAACTGATTCACTGCAATATCTCTCTCTTCGCCGCAATGTTGCATTTCTCTAGCTATTCTACCGCTATTACAAAAATCAGTGTTCCTCAGAGCTCTCTCAATGGATACCACCTCCTCTACGTAGAACACGCGGTACCTGACTTGCAACATAATCTCACCCATCATATGTGCAACTCTCCAACCCAAGAGTGAAATGATATTAAAAATATTTCTTCTATTCAACAGCTTAGCTCTGGAACTCTCACCCTGAAGTAGTCTTTCAATCATCCTATGAATTAAATTGCTTCAAACTCCGTGTGTACAGGTATTTTGGTCCTGTCATTCTTCCAGAGTAACAACACTTGCAAACATCAAAATTATTTAAACTAATAAATCAGATATTTGGTAGTTTAAGCATACATTACTATATTTTGAAATGAGAGTGACTAGCAAATAAATGTAATTTTCAATAGCAATTAAAGCAAATATTTATTTTACTACATACTTTTCGCAGGTACCAATACTTCAGTTTAGGAATTGTAGATTAAAATTATTACGCCTAATCAGTTGCAAAGATGGAACATTCTTGAATTTACAATAATATAATTATCCAGAAACACAGACGCAGTACAGTACACGGGGGACAATACATACAATAATAATCAGATAAAATCAAATACTAGTAGTTTACTTCCGAAAGCTACAACCACTATCAAACCTCTGCTGCGATCATGTGTATTGCTCTTGGGGAAAATATAAACATACAAATGCAAATAAGCTCCATGTGTCCCAACCTCAAAACCATTTGCAGGCAAACAGTCACAATCTACCGTTCCTGTCCTGATATTACACACACTTCCTTCTTACTCTTGTGCTAATTAAGTCTTGTAGCAATTTAAATAACATGGATAGCATATCGTTTTCACTAATATAATTGTCTTCAAGGCTACAATATTCATCTTTCCAGTTCAGTGATGAAAGGTCATGGAGGGAAGAATGATATTGGTGGGAGAACAGTTTGTCGTGCGGGGTGATAGATGGGAAGCAAGAGCTTAATTGTTTAATCGAAGTCCTCTTTTTCTAGTTATTAAAAACGTATTCTATGGTGTATTATATGATATATAGAAGCAATAGAACTGTTCAAATGACCGGGGAAGTGTATATTAAACCAAATACAAAGCTTTGAATAATGAGGTAAGAGATATGTGTTTTTTATCACTTTTCAACCCAAGACCAGCGGGGGTGTGGGGGCAGCAGCCCCCAGGATGCCCAGGTTACCTTAGGTTAAGTTAGATTGGGTTAGGTTAGGTTAGGTTAATGACCAGCTATGTAAATACAGTAGTGAACATTTGGTTTAGTCTGTGCTCAAAAATCAATTTTCTTTAGGAGGAGGCCATACACTAAACAATTACCAACATCTGCATAATCTATAGTAGTATAATGCAAATCTGGAAAGCTATACATTATAAGTATACGGTATTATACACATTACCTCTATCTTCCAAGGTAATGATATCTAGTAAACTGGTGTAAATGTTTCTTAAATCCATTCCAGTTCAAATTAAAATGTACGTACATAAGAAAAATAACAAGACAGAATTTGACTGAGGCGTAGAAGGAAGAAAAAAAGACAAGCTTACAGTGATCAACGAAAATGTGCGATACACAACATTTGAAAATATTTAGGTCAATATACAGGAGGCGCTACAATATTGGTAAAAAATTAAGCTCAATAGCATGTGATTAAGCGATTTTTCTCCAAATTGTTGATGTAGGTGTCATTCCCGGGAAACAAACAAAAGGGCACAGTTACTGACTACACCTCTATTTTCTGCCGTTATTTGTTCTTCTTCGGATTTTCGTCGATATTTATGTAATGTATATACCGTGGAACATCTGATATCAGTGTTTACCAATCATTATCGAGCTTTTCCATTGTTTCGTATATATAATATGTGTAGGTACTGACGATATCGCGAAATAGTCTACCCTCCAGTATACCCATTTTCTGTTGACCCATTTTGGTAAATTGATACGGTGTGACAGTCACGAGTTTTAGCATGTGTTATTTTTTGTTTGCATTTTTTCTTTGATATACAGTGTTGGGTTCAATGTTATTTTAATACCACGAATTTTCCGAGTGTTTTTTTATAAAAGAAATTGTTCATTTGCATCAATATATAGTGTTTGTAATTAATTAGAAATCTCGGGAAAACCTATTTTCCCCATTAGGCCTATTGATCAATGTTGAGACACGCCCCCGATAGTGAATTGAAAAGACGGTACGATTTTAGTTACTGGACACCTATTTGACAGGTACCACCGAGGATTTAATACATATTTTTTTTCGGTTTCCACGCATCCAACACCAAGCTACACCTTTTTCTGATCCGGTAATAGTATTGAAAACGATTGAATAACTTTTTAAATGTGGTTTTCGACGAGAATAAAACGGCGCGTTTGTGCCGAAAATCGGCGGCGGGAGGAACGCTTCGGATCGTCGCGGTTTGTTTACCCAGGACGCTCGAGGTTACTACGGCCAGCTGTTTTACTTGCCCCCTGCCGGCCACATATGACGATTATTATAATTCACGGGGGTGAGGGCCCCCCCTCAACCCTGTCCTGTATCCCACGGCCTATAACGCAAGTCTTTATAAAAAAATGGACCCAACAACTTATAATATAAGCTTAACGGTAAATCTACAGTTATACTACCCCTCCCCCACTACCCCCCACCATCTCCTTCCTTCAAAACACGCCTTTTAGCATGTTTTGGGATGGTTCAGCAGACACGGAAACTGGAAAAAAACGTATTTGATAAAAATTTATCACCAACCAGATACAAGTTTTTCAGGTAATTTGTTGATGTCTTTTTATTTTTTATTTTATATACAGTGTTGTTTAATACCGAGGACCGTCGCATTTTAGTATTTTTAACATTAGGCTAACCTAACCTAACCGAAAATTAACCTGTCTCGCGACCGGTCTAAACCAGCTCACGTTCCCAGTTTATGGGTGCGCGACGGTCTAAACCCAGCTCACGTTCCCTGTTTATGGGTTCGCGAAGGTTTGTAATACTTCAATGTATCTATTTCAAGTCAAATATACATTTCCGCGCATCATCAAACCATACTAAGTCTGCTACTAATAATATTAACCCATTAGTACCAACAGAATAGTGACAAAATAGGGGTAGTATAACTGTAGATTTATAAAGAATTGTTCATTTGCATCAATATAGAGTGTTTGTAATTAATTAAAAATCTCGGGAAAACCTATTTTCCCCATTAGTGATTTGAAAAGACATTAGCCTAACCGAACAACCTTACCTAACCTAACTTAGTATTATGGGTGGGGGCTGCTGCCCTCAGACCCCCGCTGGTTGAGTACTAATCCCTTAGTATATAAAAAACAAAATTGGCTGTCGATTATACGAAGGTGAAAGAGAAGTTAAGGAAGTCCATGGTGTTTACTCTGCAATCTTCAACTTTGATTGTACATTGATAACGGGAAAGTACCGTATTGACAACCTTGTTACGAAAATTAAATTTTAGTACCATACTTTTATATTAGGTTTTTCCGAGGGTTTAACACATTTTCATATGATCTTTAGAGCTATCGATGACTGGAAGTACGGTACCGTATTGACAACCTTGTTACGAAAAAGACATTTTAGTACCATACTTTTTTATCAAGTTTTGCCGAGGGTTAAAACAAATGTTATTATGATCTTTAGAGCATATAGATTCAATATTTATCTTCAAATATATCAACAAAATTTGTGGTATTAAAATAACATTGAACCCACATTTCAACTACTGTATAATGATGAAAACTACCTAAAACCAAAAAGAAAACCATGTGAAAATTACTGGTAGTTTCGGGGATATTTTTCGGGCTTTGTCCCCCTCACCCCGCATAGCTTATTGTCATCATCATTTAGATTACCTGCAGGGGCAAATAACAGCAGTCAAATTAGACGCGAATGTAACTGCGAGCGTGCGACTATGTAAACAAAGCGGACAGTACGCCCGCCCAACACAACTCTTACCGAAATCCCTACCTTGATCGACGTCTATACATCAATATTTGTTGTAATGGACAAGTGAGCATTTCCTAAATTATATAAATTAGTGAATTAATCGGTTTTCTATATATTTACACTAATTCCTAATACACATAAGCTGTGTTACATACTGCTACCAATAAAACAAAAATGTACACACCCGATGAGTACACGGATAACGGATCCTCACAACACAAGATAAACAAACACTGAAGGTAAATATGATTTTTAAAAATAGGACTCTAAAAGGCTATCAAACTCTGGCTCTGAACCAAACCAGTGAACCACTGGACGCCAGAGTGAACCAAACTGATGATGAGTTACGCTACATCAAATATTTAATAGACCCTGGGGGAACAAACACACATTACCTTTTGTGATTTGCATACATTATGTATTATGTACCCAACATCCCAGAACATAATGTTTTAGATAAAATGCAATCGTTAATACTAATAGCATAGGCTACAGGAGATCTGGACTGGACACGAAAATGGAACTTTGCAGTAAGGGGCCCAAAATCGGAGAACGAATCCCCAAGTTCGAACCTCGAAACCAACAAAATATCACATTTTCGCGGTTTCGAGGTTCGAACTTGGGGGTTCGTTCTCCGATGTTGGGTCCCTTACTGCACAGTTCCATTTGCGTGTCCAGTCCAGATCTACTGTAGTCTATGCTAATAGCAATACACCCATACTATGATTTTGTATCAAACCCAAACGAAACAAGGTACATTTGAATATGTCCCTCACGACTATTATCTTGGACTTGGATTTAATGGTTCAAAGAATGAGACGGAAGCATACGTATTAGAATCACCACTGTATAGTCGTGAACACTAGTCACCCATTGTGAATTAGTATTGAACACAAATGAGTCAATTCAATCCTTTATCCTGAATGCTTCAGAACTAGGCTTTATAGTATACACAGATTCAAGTGGGTGTAACCTTATTATTACTCATGACTTTACATAACTATTAAACACGAGTCTGCGAAAGGTCCACAGGCCATGACACCAGCCAACACCATGAACACAATTTTAATGACCTGTACACAATATAACTTGCCTGGCCATAATGTGCTCCACCCATTATTTACTTAAGTTAAAACAAATACATTAATATGAATAGTACTCTTAATACCGAATGGAAGTTATAACCATTGTATGAGTCCACATTAATGTTAATTTCAGTGTCAAAAACATATAAAATATAATTAAACATATAAAGTCAGCAATTATATTAATTGGTAATATGTTGCTTGAAATTATTCAAATTAATATAGTTTGTTATAAAAATTATGGGACAGCAATTACCTCGCATACTACTAGTATAATAGTAGTGTAGTAATAAACAATCAAGCAAGAACACGTAATGAATGCAAACTATCGCTGTAACAAACAGTTAAGATATAATAAAAGGTGGCACGACAGACCGTGACAGATATATGTGGATAGTATTGATTTGATCAATTGTAGAATCAGCAATATACAAACATATATAAACAATTCACACCAGGATGATATAATACACCGTAAGGCGCTAACCATCCAGGTTTACGCGCCTATTGAACACCATTAATGGCTAACTCTCGTAAATGTTCAGTAAATATGGAATACAATTTGCCCGAGTATGGAAGATAAGATAGATAAAGAGAGAGAACAGAAAGAACAGAAGGAAAAGCAAACTATGAAAGGATACAAAGCGACTACGCCCACAACCTGCCATGGCGAGGGTTTCGAGATAAGGGAGCCCACCTCGCTTTTTTTCTCTCTCTCTCCCTCTCTCTTTGGCTTGTATCCATTCGGCCCCATTCAGCCTACTGTTTTAAGACGTTTACCCACATCCACGTGTCAATATTTTGTTGGCGAGCGGTAGCGAGCCAGCATATATATATTTGTGTTTTGACAGCAAGCTAAATTTTTACATTTTTCGATAGAAAAATGTTTCCGGCGAAGCCGGATTTCTCCATACAATGCTGGCTCGCTATCGCTCGCCAGGAAGAAATTGGCATCTGAATGGGGATAAACGTCTTAACACTGTAGGCTGAATGGAGCCGAATGGATACAAGCCAAAGAGAGAGGGAGAGAAAGAGAAAAAAAGCGAGGTGGATACAAGCCAGGGAAAGAGAGAAAAGGAGAGAAAGATAAAAAAAAAACGGTTACCCCCCTTAGCGGGTTTGGCTCTCACTTGCTACAGGACTGTCAGTAACAACACACCACACTTCACCTCACTAGCTAAACAATATATGGCGAAAAATCAAGTGTCTTATCCACCCAACACCTGTGATCCACATGATCACCACTAACAACAACAAAGTCGATCATTCATAGACCTCCTACATTCCGCCGCAGGTATAATGATAAAGAAGGTAGAAGAAAGGGATAAATAAGGAGAACATTAATAACGAACATCCGAAGTTTCAAAACTATTACTTAAAAGATAAATATACATTTAACAGAATCGACAACTGTGAAACATGATGTTTGTAACAATAGAGCAAATAAGTAAATTATATCTCACATATATGAGTTTGGTTAAACTACTTAATGAACAATAAATCGGCTAGGAGTAGCTAATTATAGCAATTCCTCATGGCTATAGCATATGGTCACAGGAATGCAAGTGATACATAAACTTGCTATGAACCCTTTCAGTGACAGTGTCGTTCTTTTATCTTTATGCTGGCTACCATTAGACTATTTCATTCAGTTTAAAAAGGACCTACATCAACTAACAAGCCTCGGGCTATCTCAGTTAAACCTTTTTACTACCACATATCCTTCTTAAACTGCACACGATCGTCTTAATTAGCTAGTATAAAGTGTAAAAGACGTCGCTGGTACAGAAAGGGTGAAGGACCTTCCAGGCTCCCACACATCAAAAGATACAGGCATATTTATGCTATCAATAGTAGAGACACATTTTCTCCTTCAAAATCACCAAAAGGACGAAGCGTTAAATGGTTGCCTCCTTTCTGCCCCCCCCCCCCCCTCCCCCTCCCTCCCATTAATAAGCGTCAACTGGTTGCCTCCTTTCTGCCCCCCTCCCCTCCCCACCCCACCCCTCTCTCTCTCTCTCTCTCTCTCTCTCTCTCTCTCTCTCTCTCTCTCTCTCTCTCTCTCTCTCTCTCTCTCTCAACTAGTCCCCAGGTATGTACCAATTGTACAGTAGTGGTGGTGAGGGATAAAGTTGGTGGCGGCGATATTACTTTCCAACGTCTTTAGACCCATGGGATATTCTCGCAGGGCTTAACAGTTCCTAGGGAAAACAGAGCGTCTACAGAGTAAAGGGAAAATCAATTGGTATAGTAAGATTACTATAGAAGAAACACAGATGCACTTATTTAGTATTACTAAAACATACTAGGGATGATTTATATATAGAACTACATACAAAATGATCAATCCAAATGTTAGCACTTCCCTCCTTCTTACAGCCTCCTTTTCTCTCTCCATCTGTTTCCCTTTATGTAAACCTCTTTCCCACCTCAGTAAACATTATTTACCTTGCGCCGCTATTTACCTTGCGGTTGCTAATTACCTTCAGGATACTAATTTTTGTGTTTCGAGACCAACCTCTCTGTGTTTATTTATATTGTGATTTCTATAGTGACATTGTACATTTTATATATGTATTATTTCATGATTTAAATGTTACTGATTCCTGACTAAATATTTATCAGAATTCTTCATTTGTATTGCTTTTACACCATATGATTCTAATTAAGCTCATTTCCCATAGATGAGACTTGATTCATTGCCAAACTTGTACCCTAGCTAATAAGAAATAAAACGTGTGTACCGAAATTGTGTATTCCGTGACATTGGTAGAGATTGATGTAAGGGTTGTAATATTAAAACCAGTTGTGTCCCCGTTGGTGATTTACGGTTCTAAGCTTGACTATGGTGGAAATAACGAACCATTATAGAGCGTGCTAAATTACAGCACTCGCATAACAGAAAACATGGAAAAAATTATAAACACAAATAATTTCCAGATAAAATGTACGCGATAATTGAAGAAAGGTTTACTTATATTTGACTTGGTGGTTGACCTACTGTATTTCGTATTGGGCAAAGTTTAATTACAGTATTTACATAATTCTATGATCAAATGTAGAAAGATGCATACATAAATAGTAAATAATCCATCAAAGAACAGACAATAGAAAACATCGCACAAAACACGTTATATTGCAACAAAGTATTGTGGCTAATATTTGGCAAATAGGCTAATCCAATTATAGGTTTGGCTGTAATTCCCAGTGGAGGTGTAATTATACGACGAGAGTGGCGAGGGAATTTGCAGTTCAGTTTATGATTTTAGTGGCGTGGATGAGACCCATCATCAGCCTCACGTCACCGTTGTCAAGGCAACGGTAATATAAAGAGTGGGAGGACCAATATAAAACAGTATGTATCAAGGATAATCACTATGGCAGTGAGGGTATATTCAATGAACATGTTATATGTCAACAACAACAAGGCATACAATCATAGTTGAAAGTTGCCTCATTATAAATTAACCATTCAAATTACAAAATCACATGAAGCAATCGTAGCGCCACCGTCCCCTAGTTTGCCTCCTATCACCCCCCCCCCCCCCCCTAGGCGGCAGGGCAGTTGCCAAACAGGCAGGTCTGTTTGATATTTCCCTAATTATTCAGTTTCGAAATCATATGTCTCTACGGTTGAATCGTTCATGTTATGTTGTTGTTTTTGTGATGGTGCCTTTCAGTAACAATACAAGGCCAAGTGTCGCTGGTTACCATGGCTACCAAACATTGTGCAAGTAGTGTAAGTAATCCTTTAAGCATGACTGAACATTTTTCGATTAGTAAAGCTACAACACACTTAGGTCTGGGGGAAATCATTATATACACAAATAATACCCTAGGCTTTTTACTTTCTACACAGATATTAATGGAGTTGGTAATATACATTTATATTTACAGAAATATACAGTTTACAAAATTAAAGTTACCTATCACTTGCCCTAAGAAATCTTATACACCTATCATATTTACGAGTTAACTTTAGATTTAAATACAATATCATAATTTGAACAGAAACGTTCAGTCTTACTATAGATTATGCAAGAATATTGTAAGCAACTTTTAACTATTTCCTCATACATTGCTTAGGCCTATGTGATATGTATTTCACTCTCATGCGTTTTAAGAGGCGCATTTCCTGTGGCATATTTAAGTATTTGTTCATCAGCTGTCATGGTCATGCGTTTGATCATTCATAATCTATTTATTGATAAATATTACTGTCGCTATCTTTCTCAAAGTTTTCCTGTCTATTTTCAAATAGTTTTTTTTTTACAGTTTCTCTAAAACAATTATTCTGCCCCTTTTATTGACCTCTCAATTTTTCCTTTATGTCTCTATCTTGTTTATATTTTGTGTTTCCCTAATTTAAACATTATTTCAAGTTTGTGTATAGTCTCTCCACACTGCTGTTGTTGTCACTCCTGTCTTGTTATCTCACCAACTGTCCTCCTGGGTATATACCAATCTCTCTCCATTCCTACCACTTCTTCAACTGATGTCTCGCATGTCAGTGCGTGCCCAGCTATGGTGGGTGACAGACAAAGGGGCCCTGCACTGCCTGCACTCGCTTACCTCACTCCCATGACACATTTATAGCCGGAGTTTGGTGCCCGTCTGGTGAAGGGACCCACAGGAAAGGGGTTATTCTTATTTTCATCATCATCAACATTTGTCTTGTTTCATTGCCTTCAGCTATCTCCTTTTTCCCCAATGTTTGTTCTGCTTACTAATGTCTATACCCAATCATTCTTCCCTTGCGTGATATCCAACTGTCCTTCACATCATATATACAGTATATTTCCCCATTTGATTATCTCTATATTATCTTTCACAAGTGTCTAAATTGTTGTCTTTCTATATACTTCTCTACCCATTATTGTATGTCATTCATATCCACATTGCCTCTTGCTTTCACCTCTATTAATCTTTCCCTTACTAGACCTGTTTTCCCCCGTCGTGCCAAATTAAAATGGCCCAGTCACCTAAAACGTGACCAGACTTACCATTACGTAAATACCATGAGATTCGTGTAAGAAGAACACAGTGGTTTACTACAGCTGCTTACTATGTGATACACCGGTTGTGCCACTGTAATAGAAGGAAATAAGGTTAATGATGGTTACATATTGTAGATGAGGAGGCTTGCATGAATTACAGATAAAGGACATGTGTTAAGAGATATGAGGATTATTGGAGGACGAGGCGAGACAGACAAATATAGGGGAGGAGGAAGGAAGGGGAGATTAATCTGGTATACGTGTGTGGTTAAGATGTTTGTGTGCATGTGATTGAATGGTGTGCATGTGTGTGGTTATAGGTGTGTATATGTGTGTGATTAAGGTCTGTGTATGTGTGTGACTGAGGTGTATGTATGTATGTGGTTACAGGTGATTATATACGTGTGATTGAGGTGTTTGTATGTGTGTGATTGAGATGTGTGCATGTATGTGATTGAGGTGATTGTATGAATGTGATTGAGATGTGTGATTGAGGTGCTTGTATGTGTGTGATTGAGGTGATTGTATGAATGTGATTGAGATGTGTGTATGTGTGTGATTGAGTTGCTTGTATGTGTGTGATTGAGGTGTATGTATGTATGTGGTTACAGGTGTGTATATACTGTATATGTGATTGAGGTGTGTATGTGCATATGATTGAGGTGTGTGTATGTATTTGATTGAGGTTTGTGTATGTGTGTAATTGAGGTTTGTGTATAGTGTGAAGGCACAGGTAACCACAGGAATGACTGGGGCAATCAGAAGCGTAATATAGATGAAGTGTAGGGGGTATATAGGTTGCAATGAGAGATGTTCTTAGGTAGCTATAATATAGATGAAGTGTAGGGGATATAGGTTGTAGTGAGATGTTATTAGGTAAGTATACTACAGATGAAGTGTAGGGGATATAGGTTGTAGTGAGATGTTATTAGGTAAGTATACTACAGATGAAGTGTAGGGGATATAGGTTGTAGTGAGATGTTATTAGGTAAGTATACTACAGATGAAGTGTAGGGAATATGGGTTGTAGCGAGAAATATTTGTTAGTGTTAGGAAAAAACTAATAGGGTAGGGAAGAAGGAGTGAGCCAATAAGCCTTCTGCAGATTTCCATTATTTTCATGATCTTAGTTCTTATGTATGTGATTAAGGTTTGTTTGTGTGTGTAATTGAAGTGTGTGTATGTGTGTACTTGAGGTTTGTGTATGTGTGTAATGCATGTGAGTGTATGTGTGTGATTGAAGTATGAGGACATGAGAAATACAAAAGTTTCTATAAAAATGAGTGTGGTATAAGATATCAATACAGTAGTTATGGGCATAATTAATTAATGTGAAACATAGCAATAGTTGAGCTCCTTCAATTATATTCCACAGAGTAAGGGAGAAGACGTGGAGGTGCGTATCAAAGACGTTTGTTTGTGACCATGGTGTGAATTACAAAGGCTTCTATAATGATCAGTTATGTAGAAGATGACAATAGTGTTTACAATAATAAATTAGCATGAAGCACCACAAGACAAGATCGCCTTCAACTCTATGCTAAAAGGAGTACAGCAGTGGAGAACTACAACTTGTGTAACAACTTCTTGTTATAACAATTCTAAACAAGTAATTATTCAAGTAATATGCCAGCGACATAAATACTACACTCATTTGTTTAAGGCAAAGACAATACGACCCATACAAAATTACTTTAGAATATTAATCGATTCCACAAAACAATAATCAGTTATCCACGAGCGAGAAACAGAGAGAGACAAAGAGAGAGAGAGAGAGTATGTGTATGTGTGTGTGTGTGTGTGTGTGTGTGTGTGTGTGTGTGTGAGCAAGATTGATTATGTTCAAAAATACAATACAATTGACACGGCAAATTTCATAAAGATATGGTACTCTTTAGTCAGAATCTTGGATCTGGGTCCGAGAGCAAGCCAATTAATGACAATATTTAAACTCATACACAGTTTTCTCTTGATATACAACTTTCAATGCCATTCAGTAACTTTTTAACAAACCAACATAATAAGGATGGACATGGAAAGTAACTGACGCAGAACGTGTGTGAGGAAAGTGAGGTAGAAGAGAGGGTGTGTGATGGGGGAGGAGAAGAGAGGCTGTGTGATGAGGGTGGCGGAGAAGAGAGGGTGTGTGAGGAAAGTGAAGGAGAAGAGAGGTTGTGTGAGATGAGTGGAGGAGAAGAGAGGGAGGAGAAAAGAGAGGGTGTGTGAGGTGAGTTGGGGAGAAGAAAGGGTGTGTGATGAGAGTTGAGGAGAAGAGAGAATGTAAAAGAGAAGAGAGTAGGAGAGAATAGGCAAAGGGGGGAGGGGAGGGAGTAATGTGAGGAGAATGGAGGAAACAAGGTGAAGAGAGAGGGGGGGGGGGAATGCTTATAAAAAGGGAAGGCCTGACTTTGCATATATATGTTACCATGGCACCTAACATCCACAACACCAGTACAAGTGATACGATGATACCCAAATGATCTCTCACTCTCTCTATTGACCACTCACAGTAGTATTGTAAACACGGTCACCAAATCAACAATACAATACAGTAGAATGGTTACTATGCCAACTACCAACAACAGCCACAGAGGGTACTAACAACCAACAATAATACAAATAGTCACACTTATAATACTTCAATTACAAGTACTGTCGAGAATTTGAAGGCACAGAAATAATAGTGGCGATACAAAATTATATAGTACAGTCTGAGAGCCCGAGGGGATTGAGGCTGTAACTCATAGAGATTACTGCATGGTGGAGGGCAGGAGTGTGGAGGATAAATAATAGAAGAGGAAGTGGAGGAAAAGGATGAAAATACGAGGAGAAGGAGAAGAAGAAGGATGTGCAGTAATTGTATAGGAGGAGGAAAGGGGTGGAGAAGGGTCAGGTAAAGGAGAAGCATAGATGAGAGGAAGGTGATGTTGTGGAGGTGTACGACAGAGTACGGAGAATATATCGATTTTGAGATGTAGACAAATTAGCATTGGAGGAGCTAACTGGGGGTTAACTAGGGAGAGATAATAATATGTGTAAGAAGAACATACAGGAAAGCTGAAGGTTATGGCACCATACAGATGACGCAAGGTGTAAGGATGAATAACCCTTCTCCTAAAACACAAATACATATACGCACGCAGGAAATAAAACAAAGTACAATATGTTAACAAAACATTAAACATACCTTGAACTCTACCACAAATTCAGAGCATGGGAGAGCTGGTCACTTTTTATAACAAGAAAATCTACTTCTAAACAATACAGTTTAATTATCACTTAATTCCCGGTAACCAAAAAGTGGCTGGTGAAACTAACCATTTTTAATAATTAGTGTTATTGAAACACTACTGCCCCCACTTAATATTACTTAGCATTGAAGATGTAAGTGATAGTTTCCATTACCCTTGAAGAAAAAGTGTGTTATAAACGGGGAAAAAAAACGTACACACACACACAAGCCAATAATGCAACATCATATTCTATTTTTCTCCCCGCTTGAAATATCCGTTGACATAATTACTCGTGAAAATTGTGTAATATGTCGATGCAAAGCAAATTTCTGTCAGAGTTCAACAGTTGAGTGGACTTAGTACAATTCTGGTCTTTTGTGTTGGTCAGCCAATCAACTAACCTTGACAAATTCGAAGTTTAAGTGAAAGGTATCATCAGTAACACCTTTAAGGGGACGTTAATTATTTATGTATTTACTTGTTTATGTTTACCGGCATATTTATTTGTTTCAGTTTGTTTTCTACACCTTTGGCAATCTTAAGACAAATAATACCCCCCAAAAAATTCTTCTAGATAAATTTGTACATTTTTCGGTAGAAAAATGGCTGGTTCCTCCTAAATTTCACCAGGAAAATATCGACCCCTAAATAGAGCGAAAGACTTTTAAATCACCAAATTAAGGAGGCAAACGTCTTGAAATCTCATAACTAATGGGGCTAAATATGAGGGAGAAGGTTGTCCAGAAAACAAATAAACAAATACTTCCCCTAAACCCTTGCAATACGGGAGAATACTTTGTGCGTTGGAATCAGCAACTAGATTGATGTTAGATTGCGTTAGGTGGATGTACCCTGACAAACCTTAATTGATGTTAGATTGCGTTAGGTGGATGTACCCTGACAAACTTTAATCTGTGAAGCTGTCAACCTGCAACTAGATTGATGTTAGATTGCGTTAGGTGGATGTACCCTGACAAACCTTAATCTGTGAAGCTGGCAACCTGCCCAAATAAATTAAGCCCTTCTGTACCGGTGAAGTTTTTATATTTTTTTATTCTAGCTACTATTAGACGATTTTTATATTTTTTTATTCTAGCTACTATTAGACGATTTTATTCAGTTATAAAATGAGCCTCCAGCAATAAAGAGCCTTCGAACTATCTCACTTAGCCTTTTTTACTACCACAGATCGTTGTTAAATTGCTCAAAATATTATAAATATAGCTAAATAATATGTAAACGACGTCGCCGGTACTCGTGTGACACCGCCTACACAGTACATAATACCGAATATCAGAGCTCCTCTATACCTGCTTCGTTGACGTTATGATATTATATCAGTGTCTAAATGCTAGTTTTCATCATATTAAACACAAAACGACATAGTGTATCTCTTGCACTTAATTCCATGACGGCATAAATATGAAGCTATTCATGAGAAGGAGAGGCGGAGGCGAGTAGGATACTTTTTTGGATAAAGGTAAAGAAGAAGTGAAAGGGGAACATAGTATAATATTACCTTAAACATTCAACCACTAAACATACACAAACATTCAACTCTTCACTCAACCTTTTGATTTTCTACTTTGGTATTGTTCTCCTCTTCCCCTCCAAATCTTTATACCCCTACATACAACACCACAATCCATGTACTTTATATATAATATGCAATACTAGTGCATACATTTGAAGAATTTTTGTGATACCGAATGAAACTAAACTGTGTGGCTAATCATAATAAGATGCCTAGTGGAGGTTCCATGTATTATAAACACTTATATAGTATGTAAACAAATTATTTCAATTTTTGCCACCTGTTGCCCAGAAATTCCCCAAACGAACTGGCTTTGTCTTACAAATAATGGGCCATTAGTTTCCTCCCACACCAAGAAAGTTACAATAATGTTGAGTTGGCTGGAGTCACTATTACAGAGACTAAGGAGGAGATGGAATGGCAAGGGAATTTATACGTCACACGTTTACATATGTGTATTGTCACACTATGGGGTAGGTATTATGTTTGGATCAATTCAAATTATATAGTTAAGCCGAGATCTTTGAAAAGTCAGGTAACAATACAGTACTATGATTGCAGAATGTCGGGCTATAAAGTACCCACAGCCCGAGGGAAATGTGACTGTAAAGCTAGATGATTAATGGTTGTGTGTGTTTTGTTTTTGTTTTTTGTTTTTTTTGGGGGAGGGGTGTCTATAATATCGTATGGGTAGATTCAGTCAGCTGGTTCGATTAAATATTGTATTAAGTGTTAATCTTTATATAATTAGAACATAAACATTATCTCTCAGTGAATGTCTATTATATACGTCCACACACTCTCAGTAGCATTGTCAGGAATAATTCAGTGTCTTCAACTCGCTTAGATTCGGACACTCAGGGAACAGCTCAGCATCCAGTGGTGGCTGCAGCAGGCTAGAGGTTGTCTCATTCACTTTTTTCGGAAAGAGGGTTGGCAGTCGTACATTTGTCAATTCTCTTTTTCAAGAGGTCTCTGAGATCACCAGTGCTGTCCACCAGGCTGAAGTGCTGATACTGAGGGAGGGAGGAGGGAGGGACGATGTAAGTCCCAAGGTCGGATTCATGGCGAGTTCTGAATAAATATTTTATTACGGCTATGCACCAACACTTTATATATATAGTGGTGTCAGCAACATAAACATTTAAATAATAATTGCCAATTTGTATTCTGAGGGGATACTAAAAGAATTATAAAAAATCTTGGTATACTCATACAAAGCATAGTTGCGTCAGGTACCGGTATTATGACAGACAAGATGTTAAAATACAAAGTTAAAGGGAAACACACAGAAGGGGTGAGAGGTTAGAGAAAGGTATTTTACAAATATGGACAAGGCAGCTGCATAATTATTACAGCGTGTTCTTATGTGTGCTGTTCAGAGTTATAGAAGAAAGGTTAGAGAGCAAACATGTCAAAATGATAACAAAGTTGCTAATACGCTGATAAACAAAAAGACAGACAGAAGAGGACTGTTAAGACACTGTGAAACTAAAGTCAAACGAGAGGTGACACAGGCGAGAGAGGAAAGATAAAGAAATCTGGAGGAAAAGTTAGAGAAACCAACGGTAAGGAAAACCGAATAAAAGTCTGAAGGCGATGAAGCAAAGGAAAGTGAGAACAAAGTTTAAGTCGTCTCTCGCCACAAAATTCGCCAGAGTTCCTCCCCTGATATTATACACTGATCCCCAACTTGGCTTATATTCTGACCTTTGTCCATTGTGCAATCGTGTTTTACTAGTATGCATCTATTCTGTCGTTCATAACTGGTATTACCCCCTCCCCCCCCCACCCCTCTCTCTCTCTCTCTCTAGACAGAGAGTAGTCTACCTATTTCAAATGTCTGGCTATATAATATATGGTGCTCAACTGCTAATTGATATGTACTTCCATTATTAGTGACATTCTTATGCTACATTAACACTGTTTTAAGTATTTAATTATACAGAGTAACAGTTAAACTTGATAATACTACTGATCATCCTCATGACGGTAATGATGATTCGATGATCATGCTGGCAGTGATGATGATAATCTTGAGCAGAACAGCAATACGAGAAAGAAGAGGAACATGACACAGAAGAAAATGAAGACAAACAAATATGATGCTAGGTTAGTGGAAAATCAAGAAACTAAAATTGAGAAACGCTCTCACTTGACCTCATTTCTTGCCTCTCCTCCCTCCTCTCTTCTCCTTCCACCACATTCTGCCCTGAAGCAAGGAGAGAGAAAAAATCTCATAATGTTCTCCATCCACAACCCCGCTGCAATTTTCCTCTCCAGGGGGGTGGGAAGGGGGTAGGGGGAGGGTGAAACGAGGAGGGAGGGTACTGAACGAAAACGAGGGGTCAGGGGAGTTGTAAGAGGGGAGGGGGTCAGGTGTAGTGTAAGAGGGGTGAGGCTGTATGTGTGGAAGGGGGGAGTTCAGGTGAGGTGTAAGAGGGGAATGTGTGAACGTGGGGGGTGAAGTGAGGCGTAAGATGGGTGGGGATTAACGGGTGGTGGTGGTGGTGGGGAGGGGTCAGGTGAGATGCAGAGGGGGAGGGGGTCATTGTGGGGTTTGGGGGGGGGTAGTAGGTGAAGTGTAAGACGGGACAGGGTTTATTTTATTTTATTTATTTTGTATCTGGGGGGGGGGGGGGGGGGGCCCCTGGGGGGGTCCAGTGATGTATCAGAGGAAGGAGCGTGGTAAAAATGTATCCACATTCTTAACATTCTTGACATTTTTGCGTAAGAAATAACACATTATTAATTTTGTATATTCCTTATACATTAGAATATTGATGACTGTAAGCTTACCAAGTTGAAAATAAAATGTACATACAAAACAGACCCGGATATGATCATCCTTGACTACTTAGCGCCCCATTGAGAGCTTAATGATAACAAATACAGATATTACTATTAGAGAGCTAGTTGCCAGAAATTTACCAGGTTAGTAATTTACATATAAATGGAAAAGAAAGAATATCAAAGAGGAACATGAGTGTCCGTGGTTAATGAAAAGGCGCAACCAAATGTAAACAAAATCAGTAGAGCAAGGAGGGGATTAACCAGACCAACACAGGGTAAATAATGTTCGGTCGTGCAACATTTGGAAACAATGCAATTTTAAAGGGAAACAAGAGGTTACATGAACAAAAAAAACGCTAATCACATCCAGGGGAGCAGGCTGCTTAATCGTGTAGGATAAAAATATGCACGTGAAAATAAAAACATTAACCCGTTCAGTACCGGTAACATCCTTTTCCTTATATTCTGGCCACTACTAGACGATTTTATTCAGCTTGGGAAGGATGTCTACCCATTAAAAGGCTACAGACTATCTCACTTAAGCGTTTTAACTACCATATATCCTTCCGAAGCTTCAAAAATCGTCTAAATGTCAGTCAAGCGAGGATGGATGATAAAGAAGCTCTACCTTGATCACCAGTAATGGACGAGGATACGGCTGGTTCACAGTGGTGTGGTTATGGATGCTAGACATCTCATCACCATGCCATCTCACCACACAAACAAGACGAGTCACCTCAACACCATGTCATCTCATGACCAGACCTTTTCTTCACCAGTCGGTTTCATCACCATACCAGCTCAATACCAAGCCAATTCAATACCAAGGCATCTCAATACCACACGTTGCCACATCAACTGTCTTGTACAGCAATCACGGGTACCCTCCCCCCTCTCTCTCTCTCTCTCTCTCTCTCTCTCTCTCTCTCTCTCTCTCTCTCTCTCTCTCTCTCTCTCTCTCATATCTGTGCAGTAAAGATAGGGATAAAAATTGCTTTCTACCCACTACAGGTAAAAGTGTTCGTATATTTTGACTCACACATCAGGCCTACACGTATTATATATACACTATGAATGATATATACACTATGAATGATATATATATATATATATATATATATATACAGTATATATATATATATTGCAGTACCGGTAATGTGTGTTTTATATTTCAAATATATTTAGACGGCTTTGTACTGCTTAGGAAGAGTCATGTTAGCTAAGGTTCATTGAGATGGTTTGAATCACTATAACTGATAGACGTCCTCCCTAATTTGAATAAGATCGCATAATAGTTAGTAAAATAAAATAATGCGACCGAACTTTTTCATTCGGTACCGTATATTAAATACTTTAAGATATGATAGGGGTTTGTGGTCTATTCGCCCACATTAGGAATTTGTTCGCCCAAACAATGCAGTTCGTTAGCCCACACCTTCAAGTATTTTTGCCCACACATTGAAGTTGGTTAGCCTACCACACTCTAAAATGGCTTCTAAAGGATGCAAATTTTGTGTATAATGTTGACGACAAAATGTTGTCCATTCATAATTAAATAATGCTATGAATAATTTGTGTTATCTCATTTCCGGACTTAACTTAGTTTAAATATATTCAGATTAATTGGTTAACTTTTCATCATGTTCATATTACTAACTCTGTGTAATGTTGAGGCTAAGCATTTTGTTTTAATCCACATTGTCTGACCCATTCAGTACATATAAGACTTCCATATGACATATGAGAGAGAGAGAGAGAGAGAGAGAGAGAACGAGAGAGAGAGAGAGAGAACGAGAGAGAGAGAGAGAGAACGAGAGAGAGAGAGAGAGAGAGAGAGAGAGAGAGAGAGAGAGAGAGAGAGAGAGTATATAGCTCATATTCAAGGAGCAAATCATAAAAATATATATAACAATACTATAGTCTATTTTTTTCCAGCTGAGGTCTAGTTGCCATGTTTCTATCATTGTTACTGAGCTATAAGGTTGATTTTGTAGCGAAATATGATGTTAATTATGAAAACTTGGCATTAATACGCCACAGCCATAGTAGTTTCATATAATTCCGTTAAATATCGAGAAATCAGCTACTAAGAGATTCAATTTACCATCAGCTGGAAAAAATAGAGTATAGTGAAGCATTGTACAACTAGGAATGTCCTGTGTTTTAGTGTGTGAGGAGACTAATGACGTGACCGATTAGAAGGATTAGAGTAGGAGGAGAAGGTATAATAATAAGAACATAAGAACATAAGAAAATGGGAGTCTGCAGAAAGCCGATTGGCCTAAGCAAGGCAGATCCCTGTCCCACACAACCCCAATTACAAAGCCCAATTATAGGCTCAACACTCTAATACCCTGAGGATCATCTTACCAAACCGGTTAGAGATTAACGCAGGATTACGGGGGTCTGCAGAGCGCTGATTGGCCCAACCCGGCTGATCCCCCTTCACACCCAACCCTTCTCGTCCATATGCTTATCCAATTTTTTCTTAAAGCTCCCTATCGTTCTTGATCCCACTAGATCACTTGGTAGCCTATTCCACCCATCTACAACTCTGTTACCAAACCAATATTTGCCTATATCTTTTCTGAAACGAAATTTATCTAATTTGAAAACCATTGGTACGAGTTCTTTCGCTATCACTGAGCTTTAGTACATTTGTCATGTCCCCTTTGTTAATCCCACTAACCCACTTGAACACCTCTATCATATCCCCTCTAACTCTGCGTCTCTCTAACGAATGTAAACCTAATTTCTTCAACCTTTCTTCATACGGAAATTTCCTAATATTATGGATCATTTTTGTCATTCTACGCTGAATTCTCTCCAATGACTCTATGTCCATTCTGTAATAAGGACACCAAAATTGGACAGCATAATCCATATGGGGTCTCACTAATGACAAGTAAAGTTTTAAGATAACATCAGCAGTTCTGTTACTCACACTCCTAGAGATGAACCCGAGAATCCTGTTTGGCCTTATTACGAACGCTTATACACTGTTTTCTAGGCTTCAAATCATTGGCTAACAAACACACTAGATCTTTCTCGCAGTCTGAATTTTCTAATTCTAAATTAGCTAGTTTTATTTAACATTTGTTTGCATCTTCCCTATCTTTAATACCTTGCATTTGTCAATGTTAAACTTCAATCTGCCAATTTACTGACCATGTCATGTAAGGTATCTAGATCCCTTTGGAGGCACTCTATATCGCTATCTGAATCAATTGATCTCCCCATTTTAGTATCGTCTGCGAATTTACTTATCCTACTAGTTATACCTAAATCTAGGTCATTTATGTATATAAGAAACAACAGGGGACCTAATACCGATCCCTGGGGGACACCACTTTTGACTGCTCCCCACTCTGACTTGGTACCATTTATGCTGACTCTCTGTTTCCTACCAATTAGCCATGACCTAATCCATCCCAACAACGACCCTCCTATTCCATGTGCCTCAACCTTTCTCATCAATCTCTCATGAGGGGCTCTGTCGAAAGCTTTACTGAAATCTAAATATATAATATCATATGACTTGTCACTATCTACTGCTTCATATACCTCTGAGAAAAAGCTAAGCAAATTAGTAAGGCAAAACGGAACGTCCCTGAGTGAATCCATGCTGAGAAGAATTTATTAAGTTAAATTTTACTAAGTGGCTTCTAATTTTCCTAGCAATAATTGACTCTAGCAACTTTCCTATGATTGATGTGAGACTAATGGGACGGTAATTGGATGCTATCGATTTATCACCTTTTTTGAAGATCGGAACTACATTTGCAAGCTTCCAAGCTTCTGGAACTAAACCTGTTTCTAATGACTTGTTAAATATAAATGCTAATGGACTACTTAACTCATCTCTGCATTCTTTTAATACTCTAGCATATACCTCGTCAGGACCAGGCGATTTTTGAGGTTTCAGTCTGTCAATTTCCTTAAGCACATCATTTCTACTTATACTAACTGTACTTAACATATTTTCTATACTATCACTATATACCATATTGACTTCTGGAATCTGTGCCAAATTTTCATTAGTGAAAACGGAAAGAAACTGACTATTTAATGTACTGCACATTTCTAAATCATTTTCTGTTATTTCTCCTATTGAAGTTTTTAGGGGGCCTATTACATCTCTAACTTTAGATTTATATAGTTGGTAAAAAGCTTTAGGGTTATTTTTTTTTTTTTTTTTTTTTGAGTCGCTGGCTATCCTTATTTCATAATTTCTTTTTGCTTTCCTGATTTCCTTTTTGACCTGTCTTGATAGAGTCTGATAGTATATATGTAAATGATTTTCACCTTTCTTTATTTTTCGATATATTCCTTTCTTTTTTCCTATAAGATCTATTAGCTTAATAGTCATCCATTTTGGTTGGTTCTGCGTCGATCTAAATCTTCTTTTAGGGATATATTTATTTTGAGCATTGTGGAGTGAAGCAATAAACTGGTTATATGTAGGTGGCAAGTTTAACTCTGGCATATCCTGACTTAATCGCTTAACAATAGGGTCCACCCTTAAGTCTCTTCTTAGCCCACCATTAAAATGTAAAACTTGCAAACTAAACAAACCAAAATTGGGACAAGGACAATATAAAGTCAAATTAAATTATCAAAATCGCTATGTGGAAACAACGCTTACTAAAATGAAAATTATTAAATACAAGAACACAATCCACCACATAGGGTGTACATCACTACATGAGCAAGTTAATCTGTTTCCCAAGCAAACCAATCGCACATAAAACAACGCACTATCGTCACGTTAAAGGAAGTAGTCAAGTTTGGGAAGTCCGGGACGTTCTGGCAAATTTTACTAAACTCTGCATGAATAAAGAAACTACATGTTAAATGTCAAAATATTATTTAAAATCAAATTTGCAACATGACAAGACATTAACAATAGTAAAAAATACAAATATTGATAAGATATCTATACTATTACAAAATAATATATAAAATACAGTACAGCACTCACTAACGATAGTGCTATCGGGTAGGTACCTGTAAGCATAGCATGCCTCAAGTGACCCCTATCAATAACTACCCTACAAATAACCTACATTTATAGCACAAATAAACTAAGGAAATCGCAAAAGTAAGCAATTGATACTATCGACAATGAATACATATAATATAAAGAGAAATAATTGCAAAATATGAAGTAACAACAGATTTAAACAAAGAGTACTCTTTTAACAAGAACAATAAATTTAAAAAATCATCAATATTAATAATAATAATAATAATAATAATAGAAAAAGAAAAAGATAAACAATAAATACAGACAAAAAGTAAGCAGAGGTTATACAAGAAACTTCAAGTTAAAAATATATATAATCGGCTTTTCTGAAATCTGGGATAAGTGTCGTATTCTCTTTAGCATTCCCTGTCCATTGTATATTAAAATAAATAGATTTATGATCGCTATTTCCTAGGTGGTCACCAATCTCTACATTATTTATCGTATGTTCATTGTTACTGAAAACTAAATCAAGAATATTAATACCTCTAGTCGGCGTATCTATGAATTGAAATAAAAAACTATCTTGTACTACCTCTATAAACTCTACTGAATCGGAGTCGCCTATTTGGTGCTGCCAATCAATGTTCGGAAAATTAAAATCCCCCATAATGCACACATTGC
This sequence comes from Paralithodes platypus, assembly GCA_032716605.1. Taxonomy (NCBI): domain Eukaryota; kingdom Metazoa; phylum Arthropoda; class Malacostraca; order Decapoda; family Lithodidae; genus Paralithodes; species Paralithodes platypus. The sequence continues at coordinate 23,323,200 of CM064497.1, read as the reverse complement.
TAAACCTTGATGCTATTTTAATTTCATCCCATAACGATTTTCCGCCATTTCTACTCATATTAGGCGGTCTATATATAACTCCAATAACTATGGTCTCACTACCTTCGTTAACCTCTACCCAAACACTTTCATTATCATTATTTAGTCTAATACCTGATTTAATACAGCTTTTTAATGTACTATAATGATATAGGATTAACTCGGTCACCTTCCCCTGGCCACTTTTCTGGGCAACTATATTCTGGAATATCTAATGTTAACTTTGGAAGCTTCTATATATATGTTATTATTAGAATGTAGATCATGGTCATTATATCATTCAAACTCAGTATAGTTGTCAATTATATACATAATAGCGCCTCATAGTGCTGCCATAAACATAACTGTCGATCGAAAATTTCCAGAAATAGCCTGTACCTGTGCACTGATTCCTGTATACATTTTATGTCAAATACTCTAACCTCAAAAGTCCTACATAATTATTATCAATCATAATTTATTGAAATACTAACAAGAACATTGCTTATTCTCTGGGGTTTTTTTAGGATTTGAATGCTCAGTAATTTTTCAATTTATGCATTTTAGTTATCACGGTCAGTTTCGTTATGTGTTGACCAGTTGACAAACAAAGTTTTTGAAATATTTCACTCTTTTATCAGTATTACAACAATCAGTGTTCTTCAGAGCACTCTCAGTGCATACCCCTTCTCCTGCGGCGAGTGTGAGGCACCCGCCGTTCAACACAGTCCCACTCCTATTCTGTCCAGTTCTCCAATTCAAGAAATAGCAAATGTACTCGGTCTTTCTTCTACTCAACAAACTCTCTCCCTTAATTAATCTTTCCTTCATATTATGACTTAGACTGCTTTATATTCCGTGTGTCCAGGCATTATGACCCCAACGACCATTGAATTTGGCTCTGTCACTCTTTTGGCTTTGGGGAGACACTCGTTACAGGCAGCCTGCCGTTTGTCTCCTCCATAAACACATAAGGAAAAATATTTATTGAAACGTTATGCTGTCTTCCAAGTTGTATAAAATAACAACAACATGAGTTGAAAAATATTCATCTACAATACATAGGCTAGGCCTATACCGATATTAGAAACACGAAATTAATGATATACAACAATTCACATGAAACAATTATATGACAGGACAACCTATCACATTGTTTTTGTTTTTCATAATACAGTATGAAAAACAAAAAAAGGGGAAGAGAGGTGAGGGGAAAAGCTACAGTGTAGGTTAGGAAGGAGATGTAGAAGTGAGAAGGGGAGGAGAGGTAAGATGTTGGGAGGGGAGGAAGGAAGGAAGGGAGGGAGGGAGGAGGGGGAGGGAGGGAGGGAGGGAGGAAGGGAAGGGAGGGGAGGAAGGAAGGGAGGAAGGGAGGAAGGAAGGAAGGGGGAAGGAGAGGAAGGAAATGGGAAGGAGAGGAAGGAAGGGGGAAGGAGAGGAAGGAAGGGGGAAGGAGAGGAAGGAAGGAAGGGGGAAGGAGAGGAAGGAAGGAAGAGGGAAAGATAGGAAGGAAAGAAAGGAAGAGAGGAAGGGGGAAGGAGAGGAAGGAAGGAAGGGGGAAGGAGAGGAAGGAAGTAAGAGGGAAGGAGAGGAAGGAAGGAAGGAAGGAAGGGGGAAGGAAGGAAGGGGGAAGGAGAGGAAGGGAGGGAAGGAGAGGAAGGAAGGGGGGAGGAGAGGAAGGAAGGAAAGGGAAGGAGAGGAAGGAAGGAAGGAAGGGGAAGGAGAGGAAGGAGAGGAAGGAAGGAAGGGGAAGGAGAGGGAGGGAGGGAGGAGAGGAGGGAAGGAGAGGAAGGAAGGACGGGAGAATGAAGGAAGGGGGAAGGAGAGGAGGAAGGGGGAAAGAGAGGAAGGAAGGAAGGAAGGGGAGGAAAGAAGAAGGAAGGAAAGAGGGGAAGGAAGAGGAAGGAAGGAAGGAAGGGGGAGGGAGAAGAAGGAGGGGAAGGAGAGGAAAGGAGGAAGGGGAAGGGGAGAAGGGAGGAAGGAAGGAAGGAAGGAAGGGAGGGGGAAGGAGAGGAAGGAAGGAAGGAAGGGGGAAGGAGAGGAAGGAAGGAAGGAAGGGGGAAGGAAGAAGGAGAAGGGAAGGAGGAAGGGGAAGGAGAGGAAGGAAGGAAGGGGGAAGGAGAGGAAGGGGGAAGGAAGGAAGGAGGAAGGGGGAAGGAGAGTCAGTAAGGGGGGAGGAGAAGCAGAGGGGGCGGAAAGGAAGGGAGGGGGGGGGGGCAATAGAGAAAGGAAGAGGGAGTGGGAGGGATGTGAGATAGAAGGGAGGACAGGAGGGGGAGTAGGGAAGGGGAGAGGAGAGAAAGGAAGGGAGGGGGAGGGGGAGCCAGGAAGAGGGAGTAATAGAGGGAAAGTGGGAGGGAGGTGAGGTAGGGGAGTAGGGAATGCAGGAGGGAACCCTACACTTCAAAACCAAGCAAGACCGAAATGACACGATGACATAATAAACCATTAACAATTATTCATACGGCCACAAATAAAGCTCACATAACGATGCCTTCACGAACTTACCTAAAGGTATACGGAAAGCAAAGTAGGGTTGAGTCCATTGTCACGTAGTCTCCCTCGATGTAGATATCACGACTCCATTAACACTCTTCTAACGATTTCGGACATCTCCAATCCTTCCCAGTCTTCATAATTAAGCAAGCACACACACAATACCGCGAGTAACACACAATAATAACACATTATCCGCACAAAACCGCGAGAAAACACGAGAACAATACAGTATCCATGCAGAGGCCGGCGAAGATGGACGGTGTGGCTGGCCGAGTGAGGTGAGCTGTGTGAAGGTGGGGGGAGAGGAGAGGGAGTGAGGGATGCCAACATTACAGTACTATATACCATCTAATGACTAACTCCGTACCAGGACTGTAAATGATCTAATTAAACAACAATATTACAGAAGAGTACACTAATATAATATATATTTTGCATCTTAAACGTGTCTGTGATATCGTACATATACACATTATGCACTAGGTATTATAGGAGTGAATTACGAGAATGTTGGCACCCCTGTTCAGCTGGGCATGCACACAACAACAACCAAGCTTATGTTACTCTCTCATCCTTTAAAAGCGCAAATTAAAGGCCATGGGATAGAGCTCTTTAACCAGTAAAGGACCTATTACACAAACATAGGAACCATTCACCAAATGTAAATGTTTCTTCTTTGTATATTTGTTGTATTAAATGTATTGCGGAATAATAAGACTTAAATATATAACTCGGCACCTGCATCCTAGCCAGATGCGCGCTTTCGTTTCCATCTACATACTTATACACATTATTTATATACATTTATGTTTTTGTTTCCTCCCCAGACCTCAATCAAACATAAAAACAAAAATCCATTAGATCCCCCTACGAGATTAATTTATACATTTGTCGGTAGAGCAATGTCACGGCCGAAGGCCGGTTCCTCCACAATTACAGGCTCGCTATCGCTTGCCAGGAAACAAAATCGACACCTAAAGGGCATGAAAGGTCTTGATATTGACACAAAAATGGTGCGAAAGTTATTAAAATCGAGAAGATAATGGGGCAAACGTCTTAAAACTTCAAAACTAATGGAGATAAGCGTGAGGAAGATAGGGGACGAGAAAAACGGTCCATCTTCCCTCAATATCAATTAAGGGGCCAAAAGTGAGTAAAGTAGACTGTGAGGCGAGGAACTGAGAAGGTAGCCTGGAGGAAGGAAGGGCAGTGTGGCAGATGGGAGAACAGAGGTGCAGATATTGTCACCGAGGGAAAGAGCAATGTTATAATGGCTATGTACAGTCGCGCTAAGAAGTGATTCTCGGCACCAAGTATGTTTTGATCAATAATTGGTATCAGTAATATGTAAGCTTTATTTCTTCATGTCGAGTGAAATATACAAACATGTTCCTACACTTACCCACCCTATCCAACATCTGATAGACATTAATACAAAACAGAGCAAGCCAAACGTAATGACAGCTGGGACATGACTTATTAGCGCGACCGTACAACATGAATATCCAATCCGAACTTTCTTTTCAGCTAAACTAGTAAACAACCACCCCTAGAAAATCACACTATTCAGAGGCTTTGTAAGAAAACAACGAATACATTAGTTCAAGTACTTACCTGGTCATGGTTTCAAATACTCTGCCTATTACTTGAAATGCCAAGAAATAGTGAGGTCCTGTTAAATGTTAAGGCATTATGGTAAACATAGCACAGTTGTGGTTATACATATACAGTAATCAATGTTGATCTGCTGTCATTTCTTCTTGCTGACATTTGATTACAAAATATATTATCTTACCGAAATTCTCTCTCTCTCTCTCTCTCTCTCTCTCTCTCTCTCTCTCTCTCTCTCTCTCTCTCTCTCTCTCTCTCTCTTTCTCTCTCTCAACTCCGCCAGAAATTCAATATATATATTTTCTCTTCCCAACCCTTTGTTTGCAGTTGCAACGAAGTTACTTCCTTCTCTGGCTTTTCTGAGCTTTCGATTATTCTGCACGTCATGACAAATCTTTCTCGCTCACTCCGCATATATATATATATATTAACAATTGCACCTCACAACTTTTCCATTTTGAGTTTGAGGCCTATTGGTAAATTAAAATCAAGAAGGTAAGTAAAAAAAAGCATACATATAAATAGTAGTATATCAAAATAAGAATGCGATATTGTTTTTTCTTGAGACCAGGGTGCGTACAGTACACGTAGAGCAATGGGAGTATGGAAAGTGAAGGAGGCAGGATGGAGCAAAAAAAAAGTGTAAAAGGGAACGAGGAAAATCTGGACGAATGGGAGAGATATGGGGAGGTAGTGGTGGTGGTGCAGAGAGAAATGTATGGAGGAAGAGGAAGGAGAAGGGTTGTAGGGGGAGGGGGAGGGGTGGTAGAGGTGGTGGTGCAGAGAGAAATATATAGAGGAAGAAGAAGGAGAGGGTTTGTAGGGGGAGGGGGAGGGGTGGTAGTGGTAGTGGTGAGATAAATGTATGGGGGAAGAAGAAGGGTTGTAGGGGGAAGGGGAGGGTTGGTGGTGGTGGGGAGATAAATGTATGGAGGAAGAGGAAGGAGAAGGGTTGTAAGGGGAGGGGGAGGGGTGGTAGTGGTGGTGGTGGTGCCGAGAGAAATGTATGGAGGGGAAGGAAGATGAGGGGATGTAGGGGAATAAGACAGACAGGGAAGAGGGCAAAGTATAACACGACATAGACAAATAGATTCATGATACATAAGAGAACAAAGATAAATATATGAAATATACAATACCGGTAATGGAACATAAGAAGAAGAAGAGGGTTGGGAGCGGTTATAGTCGCAAAGAATTACTAAGTATCTGTACACACACACACACTCACACATACACAACATTACAATATATTAATTCCTTCTTAGCTGTTTGTCTCCTTACCCTGACCCCCTCACCCGCCCTTCCTCCCTCCCTCTGGTCTCATCTTATTTATTTATCTTGTAACCATAACTGCCCTCACAAAAAAAAATATATATATATATATATATATATATATATATATATATATATATATATATATATATATATATATACTGTATTTATATATATAAAGCATATCTCAGAAGGTGTTTGGTGTTGCGAGTGAAGTTTATTAATTATATTATTTAATATAGAGTCATGGCAAGAGTACATGCCTTAACCCAATTCACCACATCGTGAAAAATAATAGCTAACCATTTCCTATTTGCATTAAGGATATGGGTAAATATTACTTGGAGAAAATATTCTATCCCATACCAAGGCGTTCTTCGCTTTTCATTCACTATTTGTCTTTGTCAACCCCGTTCCTCTCCTCAGCTTCCTGTCTCTGTATTGGTTCTGGCTGCATAATACTGTTGACTTTAAGGGGAGATGGGCCGTTTTGGGGGTCTATTAATTTGTGTATTCCTTTATTTCTTAGTTTCCTCGCTAGACCTCCATCAAACTTTGAAAAACACCCCCTAGACCCCCTATCAAGATAAATTCCTACATTTTTCGGTAGAAAAATGTCCCGGCCGAAGGCCGATTTCTCTTAAAATTTCAGGCTCGCTTTCGCTCGCCAGGGAAAAATCGACACCTACTGTAAATGGCATGAAAGGTCTTAAAAATGACAACTAAATGGGGCGAAAGGTGTTAAAATCGCCAAACTAATGGGTCTTATAACCTCAACACATATGGAAATTAATTCGAGGGAGAAAGAGGACTAGAAAACCGGCCCATCCCCCATTAATGTGTGTTTCTTAGGGAACTTGAACTTTGATATTAATGGTGAGTGAAAGATAAATATAAAAATGAGTGTGAATGGAGGGGTTTGCGTGGCAGAGATAATGGTTGTGGTATGTTGGGGGTGAGGCTTGGGTTGACAGGGTAAAGAAGGCTTAGAGGGTTGTGGTATGTTGGGGGTGAGGTTTGGGGTGACAGGGTAAAGAAGGCTTAGAGATTGGGATGTTAGAAATACGCTGATATAATTACGAGAGCACAGTGTGAGAATGACGAGTTAAGATGAGGTGTGTCTGTGATGTGTGTGAGTTAACAGGTTGACTAACTTAAGACATGAGTGTGAACAAGTTCAGGTTGGGTTCTTATGCACTATGATTTTCAAGAAAAACTAAAATTTCCCAAAGATTTCTCTTGGGTGGTACTAGCATAGATTCCATCACCTGAAACAAATTAAAATGGTAAATACAATCTCAATTTATTTCCCTCCAGATATTAAACCAGAATCGCATCTTTTCCTTACCAATATCTAACTTTACTTGGTTTTATTTGAACCTTCATCTTACCATTTAGTAAGTGTTTTCCGTTTTTACTATCCTATCCTCTCTTTCTTTTCAAACTGTGTAAAATATAAGTCTCTCCCCAGACACAAGATATCTATTTCCGGTGAATTCAAGCATTGGACACGATAAAGTATACCCCAGACGGCATGCAGTTGGATCGTCACTAGTTTATCTTCCCAACTAGCCTAGGCGACACCATTCTGTTTACCCATCTTAGTCTCATTCACTCACACGCCACTTACACTGCATATTTTGAATTTGTGAATACTGAGAGAAGATATTTTCGAATCTTAGTTGCATTCAATCACGCGCCACTTATACTGCATATTTAGAATTTGGGAATACTGAGAAAATCTATTTTCGATTAAGTCTTTTCAGCAATATTGCTAGAGATTGTATATAAAGCGATGGTGAAGGTCGTATTGATGGTAATGGTAGATTTGGTGTTGGAGGAGGTGGTGATTTTATTTATAGTATCCGCCTGTGATTAATAATTGTGTATGGGTAGATAATTATTATATTTGTTTACACAAATCAACTTCACATCTAAACTCAATTAATGAAATCAACAAATACATGTGGCACTCCGTGGACTCAAACCCAGGATACTCACATCGAAATTCCGCGCACTATGTATTACGCTATCATGACAAGATCAAATATAGATGGATGGGAAAATAAATTGAGAATCTAGTTGAAAGGTGATGGGTGAGTTGGTGGGGGGATGGTTGTGCAGAGAAGGTGAAGAAAATATAGGGTTTTATATAGTTGTTGGGGATCGAATGGTAAGGGGTGAAGGGGAAGATTACGTATGGGAGATCAATGTAAATGATAAAGTAAATGAGTGTTTTGGTAGAAGGGGAAGATATAACACGAGGGAGCAAGGGATAAAAGTGAAAGCAAAGAAGTCAGAATGTGGAGTCAAAATTATGTTGCTGCGTATTCACTTTCGACAATAAAGTACCTTGATGACATTACAAACATTGACGGTTATAACATGGTAGAATATTTGACGAAACTAGATATCTCCCTGATTCAATTAGACGGAAGTAGGTATCCTGTAGGTTGAAGTATGATCTATTACAGGTAATGTTTGAGTGAGTGTGTTATTGGTAATAAAAGATGACACTCACTAACCTATAATGATAATAATAATCTCAGGTCTTGTATTAAGTGCCATATCTCTCCAACATCGAGGAAATTCAATAGCACTGTAACAGCCAACAGAGACCATTACCCATCCCCTTGCGTGAGACGGCACACAAAAGAGTTACTGAAAAAAATAATTCACGCTTGAACGGGAACGAACTTCCGACTCCTTGGTAGGAAGTCAATACGCTCTCCGCTAGACTAGCTGACTACCTGTTACCACAGTTATACGTTAACACAGTAGGCCTATACTCCGTGGGTCAGGGTATAATTTGGTACCTTCAGAAAGGAATGTTAACGACGGTTATAATCTACAGGACAGTTTTCTTGCTGTTGTGGAGATGTTATTTCGACATGATAACTTTGGTCAATGAGCTCCGATATTTAGTAGCCGTTGTTTCGAGATTATGCTGAAAGTTTGAACCCCTTTGGTTTGTATCACTTGGTGCAATTTCAGGATTTGGCTTGTGGGCTAGTGTCAGTAAACTACGACACACACATGTAGTACCAACACAGTAATATCAAGGCGCGAGGAAAATAGATAACTGATAATTATAATTGACCTCACACACACACACACACACACATACACGGTACAGAGTTAACAGGTATTGGGAGAATGAGTGAGGCCATATGTAAATCCGAGTTGTTAGTGTTGTGGATTTATGGTGGTGCTGTGGAGCTTCTTGGTGACCGAGATTGATTAATGGGCCATGGTGAGAGAGAGGGTCTCTCTCTCTCTCTCTCTCTCTCTCTCTCTATATATATATATATATATATATATATATATATATATATATATATATATTATATATATATATATATATATATATATATATATATATATATATACCAATTGGGAGGTGTGGTGGAGTGGTCTTGCCACTGGCCTGGTAATCCAAAGGTCCCGGGTTCAAATCCCGATGTATCAATGGGAAGATATTATTGGGATGGAATTTGTGCTGTACCTAGTATCAGTGCATTACCAAAAGCCCACCGAAATGTCAATAAAATACCCTCGTTGTTCCCTGATTAAATAGCAGTGTATGAATATTCCCATATTCAAAATATGCTATAGGGGTGCAATGCCTGGTGAGTTATCTGCTCAACAGGTGGCGTTGTGTGTGTGTAAGTGTGAGAGTCCGAGTGTACCGGGGGTGAGACAGTGAAGCACGGGAACGAGATGGCTTCAGAGATGGGGTCGTTTCGGGCCATGAGTGAGCACCGTGCCTCATGTGAAGGCAAGATGGCAGGTGCTCGTTGTACTCTACGTGCTTCACATGTCTCACTCCCTAGACTGGAACAAGACCTCACGGGCTTCACTGTTCATTGTAAAGCGGTGAATGTTAAGGCTCTCAGCCTATGCCCGAGAGGAAGTAAGTTGGAATATAGAAAAAAAAAAAAAAAAAAAAAAAAAAAACAGTATATATCTGTATCTGTATCTCTCTCTCTCTCTCTCTCTCTCTCACGGATGTGTACTTGCAGGCGTGTGTGTTAGTTGACGATTGATATGATATTCCAAGTACATTATACTGTGTATGTGGTTGTATGTACAAAGGAGTACAAAGGAAATCAAGCAACAACAGATCTAGTGACCCTTCTAGGTTGCTTGTCCTCCAAAACACTGAGGATCAAGTGTCCAAACAGTGGTTTAGAGTGGGTAAGGGAACATTGGAAAGGGAATTACTGCCCTGGAACTAATGTCCGTGGCAGGATTAGGAAGTTAGTAGGGGACAGATGGGTTAGTAACTGAGGGGGGATAAAATAAAGTTATTCATTTACAAACGCAGTCAGTCGTGGGTTTGATGCGAGATATTTGTCTAGGCGGAGTTTAAATGAATCAACGGTGATGCAGTCTATAAAGTTTCGGGGAAGCCCATTCCACAAGTTGACAACTCGATTGAAGAAGAAATTCTTAGATTCGTGTGAGTTAAAAGATTTACCAATAATTTTGCAACCGTTTCCCCGCGTGTAATTAGATTGGTCGATAGTGAAGTACTTACTACAGTTCATATTGTCGATGCCTTTGATGATTTTGAACACTTGAATTAAGTCACCTCTTAATCTGCGCTGGGTTAAAGGAAATAGGTTTAATTCTCTAAGACGCTCTTCGTATGGTTTGTTCTTTAGGCTAGGTATCATTTTGGTAACTCTACGTTGAACTCGTTCTAGCTTGTTTATATCTTTTTGGTAATAAGGGCACCAGGATTGAACGCAGTATTCCAGAAGAGGGCGGACTAATGAATTGTAAAGGGTTAGGATAACTTCTTTGGATTTATGCTCAAATGACCTGCCTATAAAGCCAATTATTTTGTTTGCCTTCTTAACAACTTCTGAACATTGTTGACTCGGTTTTAGGTTACTCGATATTGTTACTCCCAGATCGGTTTCTCTGTTTACATTCTTAAGCTGAGTGCCATTCATCGAATAGTTTGCTTTCTCATTTAGGTATCCGATATGTAGTACTTTACATTTATCCGCATTGAAACTCATTTGCCAAATTTGGGCCCAACATGACAATTTATCTAGATTGTGTTGCATATCGTCAACTTGTTCTTTTGAGAGTACGCTATTTGCAATTTTTGTATCGTCAGCAAATTTTGAGATTGTACAGGTGAGACCCTCATCTATGTCGTTGATGTAAATTAGAAAGAGAATTGGTCCTAGTACCGATCCCTGGGGTACCCCGCTACTTACATTGGTCCATTTGATGCCTTACCGTTTATGACTACTCTTTGCTTTCTGTCGCTGAGCCAATTTTCTATCCATTTCAACACACCGTCTTGTATTCCATGCGCTTTAGTTTTAGCAGTAAACGTTTGTGGGGAACTTTGTCAAAGGCCTTTTGAAAATCAAGGTATATAATATCTACAGCTTTACTCTCATCGTAGAGGTTGAGGATATCGTGGAAGAAGTCTAAGAGGTTTGTTAAACAGGAACGTTTTTTACGAAAGCCGTGTTGAGTATCTTTAAGTATGTTATTTTCCTCTAAGTGATTTACGAGTCTGTCTCGTATGACCGTTTCTAGCATTTTACATACAACTGAGGTTAAGCTAATTGGACGATAGTTACTGGGTAGGGATTTGCTGCCTTTTTTGAATATCGGTGTTACGTTGGCTAGCTTCCACTGATCGGGCATAGTTCCAGACTGCAAGGATTTATTGAATAGTAATGTCAGTGGTTTAGAGAGCTCATCCTTAGCTTCCTTTAGAACTCTAGGCGAGATTGTATCAGGTCCAGGCGTTTTATTTACCTTGAGTTTATCTAAACAATTCAATACTTCTCTCTCTGTAACGGTGATATTGCTTAGAACATCTGAATTATCAATCTGAATCGGCGATGGTGTAGGGATATCACTGAGGTCTTCTGTTGTAAAAACTGATGCAAAGAAGGTATTGAGGGCATTACTCATTTGTTCTTCGTCTTTGGTGTATTCTCCATTTTCATCGACTAACGGTCCAACAGTTGAAGTAACGACTTTTTTCTTTCTGATATAACTATAGAATTCTTTCGGGTTTGTTTTACTTTGATTCGCAATATGTAACTCTAAGGTCTTTTTACTTTGCTTAATTAACTTTTTGGCTTTGCGTCGTAGCTCTACAAATTTCAGCCGTTCTTCGTCATTTTGTGAGGATTTTAATCTATCATTAGCAAATTTTTTAGCAAGCAGGCAGTTTGAAATATCTTTATTCCACCATTTGGGCTTATTATTATGGCCTGGACGCCGAGTTTTCGATGGTATGCAGTCTTGCACTGCTTTTAGGTAAGTGGCTTCGAATAACTTCCAAGATGTATTTATGTCGTTATTGTGAATTAAAAAGCTCCAGTCAGTTTCTTTAAACATAGCTCTAAGTTTATGGAAGTTTGCTTTCTTGAAATTAGGGACTTTTTCGATGCTACTATTTGGTTCGTTACTAGTAAACTTTAAAGTGAAAGTTATCGTACGATGGTCGCTGTTACTGAATTCATCACCAACATTCAAATTCTCTATTAATTCTTCTTTTGTTGCAAGTACAATGTCAAGAACGTTATTACCACGGGTCGGCGTTCCAACAAATTGATAAAGCGAACTCTCTTGCAAGTTCGTATACAAGTCATGTCCGGAGTGTGAAGTAAGAGTATCGCCCCACTTGGTCACAGGTAAATTAAAGTCACCAAAAATTACGGTATCTTGTGAGTTACTTACATCTGCAATTTGTTCGTAAATTTCTCGGTCAGTTTGCACTGATTGAGCTGGAGGTCTGTATATTAATGCAAGTATTATTTTTGTACCTTTATTATTTTTTATTAGCACAAAAGTGCTATGTGTATGCGTGAAAGTGTGTAAATGATTATACGTCAAGGTCTATCTATTGCCGGACGCCTTACTTTTCTTTACGAGGGTGGCCATACATAAAACGCCCCCAAGCAGACATAACCCCTGTGAGAAGGACAACCCGTGACAATTTACTGAAGGACTTACAGGATTGACCACTCAACTTAGGGTCCGTCTGACTCTGAGGCCTTCTATGTATATTTTTAGCACTAGTTTTCTACAGTGGTACGCGGCTAGTCCATCCACTAACCTGCTTCACCCTTAGGTGATCAGTGCGGATTTGTATAAGGTTAACTCCCCTAGACAGGTTGCCGACCAAAGCTGACGAGTCCCGTCCACCTGGAAAGGTATGAGAGGCTAATTAACACAATACAATTTTTTTTGCTACCAACATACAATGTTTCGTGTTCATAGGTTTTCTTTGTCAACATGTTGTCAGCATACTCTACAGTTAAATGAGTAATTTTGTTTCACTTATGCAATATTATAATAATACCGAGATAAAACAAATCTAAATTAATGTGACCCATTTTGTTAATGTCCTCGTTTTTTCTGTAGTTTACACGTGTAAGTTTACATCGGTAAATATACAGTAGAGCGATTTAGTTCAGTTTAACGAAAGACAAGAGAGAAACAAGTAGGCTACAGGGCAAGGAGAGACACTGGAAAGCAGAATGTATGAGGAAAGCCCTGCAGAGAGAGGAGGGAAGACATGGTGGGAAGTTGGAAGTAAAATAATAGGTTGAGTTGGTCGGGAGTTGAGAGTGAGATAAGAGGAAGAGTGTTGCCTTTGTGTGGGTGGGTGTGTATTTATATATTTTTTGTTTTGTTTTATACGAATATCTAGTACTGCAAATATTATAAAAATGCTAACTAAGTAACAGTTAACTTTCGATTCGACAAATGCATTTTTTCTCATCCCGTTTTCTTCCTCAGAAATATAAAACATTTAAGATAACACTGTTGAAGACTGTATTCGATATATCATTGGCAATGCTTAATTATATTTGTTACATCGTGGTGCTATGATTTCAATCCTGGCATTGCTACATTTATTAACAGTCATTCAACTCAATAATGAGCAAACTACAGACAAGAGTTATTCAGGATACTTTGATCGAATATTGATGATGATAACGTCCTGTTAATTTGTCAGTGTATTGTTCGATTATTCTACGAATGATAACACTGCCTATCTGGGCTCACAGTCAATGAAGCATGGTCAAATGCTGATAACAGACGGTTATTACGCTAGAGGTGACACAAGCAAGATTAAAGATTAAGAATTCTGGAGGAAAAGTTATACATACCAACAATATACAACACACGTTCACTTGTGAGGGTGAGAAAGTGAAGAGACGTGCGAGACCAGAAAGAAAAGCTTAATTCGTCTTCATCCACAAATTTCATAACCACCTTCAACAGATGTTCGACGATTTTCAGAATGTATATAAAGAAATGTTCTCGTCCATGTTATGATTTATAAATATTATAATGTCTTCTTACATTCAGCCCCTAACGTCCCCCCTCTTCCCCTCTCTTTCTCTAATGCATGCATGTGATGTGTCTGCTTCATGATTTCCTCCCTTAGGAGAGAGAGAGAGAGAGTGTGTGGCTCTGTGTGTGTGTGTCTGTGTAGTATGTGTGACTGTGTGTGTGTAAATAATGGTTTAATTCGAGGCCAAAGGTAAGAGCTGGGACTATCAGTGCATCATTAACTATTGTACTATTTGTTATTAATTGTCATGTTGGTGTATACGGTGACAGGTCAGTTGAACCAGTGCCACTTCAACCAGTGCCACTTTAACCAGTGCTAACTCAACCAGTGGCCACTTCAACCAGTGACCATTTCAACCAGTGACCATTTTAACCAGTAGGTTATGTTAGGTTAGGTTAGGTTAGGTTAGGTTAGGTTACTGGTTAAAATGTTCACTGGTTGAAATGGTCACTGGTTGAAGTGGCCACTGGTTGAGTTAGCACTGGTTAAAGTGGCACTGGTTGAAGTGGTACTGGTTCAACTGACATGGAACCGGTATATACATTATATAGTATCCAATTTAGACCAATTTTGACAACACTAGTTGTTATCAATATAACTGAATACCTTTACTTTCTACATTTTATTTATTCCCGTCCCTGTACTTTACTTCTATTCTTGTTCTATCCTCTATCCTTTCCGTATACTTATATTTCGTCTTCTTCTCTTTCTCTGCCCTGCCTTTACATTTTCTGCCTGCTCCTTCTCCACCGTCTTCACCCCCTAGTAGTCGTTTCTTCCATACAATAACGCAGGAGTGAAATCAAGTTTTAGGGCGTCTTCAGCCTAACAAGCGAAAGGGTGCCATCTGAAGTCACACACACACACACACACACACACACACACACACACACACACACACACACACACACCAAAGATCTCATTAAATTATCTTGCTTTCTTTACACAGTATATTATTTTAGCTGTAGACTAGCTGATTTATATAGGATATAAGAAGGGGCGATATTTTAACCCTGTGATGGGTAGATGTCCTTCTGAAGCTAAATAAATTAGCTCGACTGACGGTAGCTAGAAAACTAAAAACTGAAGGGGTTATTGTTGAGAGAGCATGACAAAGACCTGGTCGAAAGCGATGCTGAACTGTTTCAATATATTAGGACGTACTTAACACTATTTTGTTAAAGGCAAGATGATGCAAACGGACAATATACTATGTTGAATACGGCAATCCAGGTAACGAAAAACCTGTCAGTATATTTAACAAAATAATAACGTAACATGTTTGCTAATATTAGTGAAGATAATATTTCCTTGCCTTACCATTATAGCTTCTTCACAAAACTAATGACAGCCAGACTCTCTCTTTACCGTCCCTTGAATCACCACCATAACCTTTCCCTTTTCTTTACCCAGCACACCCCCACCAGCAACATTATCATCAGAATACAATAACCCTCTGCCAGACCTTCCTTTATTACCTCCATCACTCGGGTCAATGATCATAATAAGTGTCAGAATTACTGTTGGTGCGGTTCATTAGTGGAACTGTCCGGCATTAGTTACATGATTATAATGGTGGACGTGTTACTGAGAACTATCGTGATATAGCCGACCATCTCTCACTATCACTGAAACATTAACAATAATGTCCTTGGCGTAATACATTTACAGAAGGAGATAATAACAATAGTACTAAAGCTTTAAATTGCTAAGGACTCTTCAATAAAACTTAGTTTTAATCGCTCTATGTCAATGTTGTTCCGCTAAACCGAGATCAAAAGGAAATAATGACCATGCTATATATTTAGCAATGCATCCTAAGCTATCATACATTCTTCAAAGTGTATGGTAGTTAATTTAAATTAAGATACAGTATAATAAACGATAATGTGTATACATTGTACTGTAATGCGACACAAGTGAAGATACAATATAGTTTGCTTCCAAATAAAATGTGTTGTCTACTGCGCAACACGTTTACATAATAACACAAACAACATGGACTGCTGCACCGCACCTCCGTCACCACATACTCTCACCGAGCCACACTAAACACTATAATACATGGACTGCTGCACCGCACCTCCGTCACCACATACTCTCACCGAGCCACACTAAACACTATAATACATGGACTGCTGCACCGCACCTCCGTCACCACATACTCTCACCGAGCCACACTAAACACTATAATACATGGACTGCTGCACCGCACCTCCGTCACCACATACTCTCACCGAGCCACACTAAACACTATAATACATGGACTGCTGCACCGCACCTCCGTCACCACATACTCTCACCGAGCCACACTAAACACTATAATACATGGACTGCTGCACCGCACCTCCGTCACCACATACTCTCACCGAGCCACACTAAACACTATAATACATGGACTGCTGCACCGCACCTCCGTCACCACATACTCTCACCGAGCCACACTAAACACTATAATACATGGACTGCTGCACCGCACCTCCGTCACCACATACTCTCACCGAGCCACACTAAACACTATAATACATGGACTGCTGCACCGCACCTCCGTCACCACATACTCTCACCGAGCCACACTAAACACTATAATACTGGCAGTGGAACGTGCTATAAAATAGAAATTTTCCCGTGAATATCTATATTATTCTAAAATTACGTTTAATGTTTACAGTATTCAAAGTGATGATGACGATTATGTATGCTCATACTATTCAATTAAGCCAGAGCCTTCATAAGGTATAGCCATCCACAAATGTAAGATAACAGTATGAATTATTTATAAATATCATAATTATATTCATATTATTGGTAAACTCAAATGTTGTTGTGAAGAGAGTATGGAATATAGTGATGCAAAAACGAAAACACAAGATATACAGTACAATAAAATGGGTCTATTAAGGAACACCCCGTTCTTAACATTATGCATCCATTACAAACCCCAATGTACTTGAATAAACCAATGAAAGCATATGGTCCTTCCGGGATTCGAACTCGGGACACCACACCCAGAACATAAGCATATAAACCACTACACCACCAACACATTAATGTTTGAGTACGCGATCACGATGAATACACACTTTCGAATTTTGGATATCAATCTAATCATGTACTCAGACTCAACTGCATTATGGAAAGCCTAATGTTCTAGTGAGAGGAAAGAACAATGAAAGGGGCCAAGATCACTAAGGACCGTCCTCGCTAAACATTAGCTCATGAACCTATATAAATTAAGGAACACCCCGTTCTTAACATAATTCATCCATTAAAAAGCCCAATAATTGTTATTATTATTATTATTATTATTATTAGTATTATTATTATTATTATTATACAAATACAGAAGTCTCCCAGTGGAAAGGACAAGCCTACAAGACCATGGGTGGCCCCGCTGGGAGACATACTCTACGGGGAGAAAAACAAAGGAAAACAGGAAAACAATGAACACAGTTAATGTACTTGAATAAACCTATGAAAGCATATGGTCCTCCCGGGATTCGAACTGAGTGGACACCTTTGAAGAGATAGAATAAATACAATATAATAAATGGTGGACAGTGTTGTTCAAATAAAGACAATACAAACAGAGCAAGGCATAGCAGTGCAAACAAAATAAGAATATAATTTTTGGGAGCATTTTTCAATATACAGTATATACTGTTTTGTGGACTGAACAACAGAAACATCATTTAGAGCCTAGCTGGCAATATTGGAAACACCAAGATAGGTACGGTATTGATACAGCGGTTTAACTTTGAGAGAGAGAAAGAGAGCATGTGAGAGAGCGAGAAGGAGAGAGAGAGAGTTACATAGATACACAGACTACACAGACCATTTTGTCTAATTGTGGTGATCCGGCCTTAACAATTACCGATAACTAATTCATTTGCATATACTGAAACAGTGAAAGAAAAGGAGAGAAGAGCGTAACAGATAGACTGTTACAACAAAAGATACAGGATACAACAAAAGGTATTCCTAATACCAGTACAGAACTATTCTATAGGTGGAAGGGGAGCAGACAAAGCGAGAAATACTTTGAAACAATAAAAACAAAGGTGTAATAATCCAACACTAATGCTTGTATTAGCTAATACAGCTTCTCTTTAAATAACCTAAATTATATATATATACAGTACATTGTACTGTATACACGCACACAAGGACGCGCGCCTCCTCTCCCAACAGAGAGAGAAAGAGAGGTCAGTCTGAATTGTATTGAAGAATCCTAAATAAACGTCACTCTCACTGTCAATAAATGCCGTCAACAGTTCTCACGTCGCATCAGTTAAACACCCAGGGTATCATCCCAATACCAATGTGAATACATTTTACCTCGATGTAGTTACTGTAGCCACGATAAAATGCTTAGTTTCACTATAAAAGAAACACCAAGTTCTTGACCAAGGGTGCTCATATTCTGCTTCAACACATTAGCACAATCAAACAGAGTCACTACTCATCCTAGGTGAACATAATATTATCAAGCAAGAAGAATGATGATCAAAGAAGCTTTCTAGTTTAACAGTGAGCAAAATACCGAAAGGTAAAAATAATTAAAACATGAATAGGGAAAGCAAGTCTTGCATTGCATCCAATATGAGAACAGTATTTATTTTAATCAATTAACCAGTCTCCATGATCCCCTTCCCCAACTCCCACTATAACTCCATTGACCTCTACAAGTATACCGTAGTTGTTTATAATATGTGTTTGTTCTATCTTACCCGCCTCATTAATGTTTGTTATACCTTTAGCTACTTCATTATTGGATATCATTTTATATCCGTTGCAGTGTTTTTTTTTTACAATTATTTTATATGTACTATATATTTTCTTGTATTCAACCTAATTCACAGAGACGTAGCACACTCACGTAAGTTCTTTAATTAGTATCATAATAGGGCTGCCTGGTATGTTAACATTAAACTAAAACCGCATATGTATATATACAGGTATATATATATATATATATATATATATATATATGTGTGTGTGTGTGTGTGTGTGTGTGTGTGTGTTGCATGACAATACTGGATATCGTGAAGTCCTTACGCATAATATGCTTGTATTTTCCCCTGGCTTATATGAGATGAAAACAGGGATAATGGAAGTGAAGGAGGAAAACAAAGTTGTTCCACGTACTCGTCGTCCTTATTCAAACCCCTTTGTTCTCTTCCAATTATTCCATCAAAGAATTAAATGGATGTGGAATAAAAGGTGAGGAAAACACGTTAATAAATATATAACGGAAGTATGCTAAGGAGGAAATAAGAGAAAGGAGGTGGATAACGTATCTTATTTTAGTAAAATATAAATAAATAAATCTACCTATTAGTAGACATTAATAATATAGCAGATACAGCACATAATAATTGTCCATAAATAGCCAAAAGATGATGGGGTTAAATAGAAAACAAAGGGTTACAGAGGATAGGCGTGTGTGTGTGTGTGTGTGTGTGTGTGTGTGTGTGTGTGTGTGTGTGTGTGTGTGTGTGTGTGTGTGTGTATGTGTATCTGTGTGTGTGTGTGTGTGTGTGTGTTCTAGTCAGAGGATATATCAAGAGAAACTTTACCCCATAATTTACGGAAGTCTGAAGGACAGGAGATAAAAACCTACAACAAACTCCAGCATCTTGATATAAAAGACAAGTTGACCTTACAAGTTAATCGACTTTACATTATCTTGCGTGAGAGTTTGAGAGAAGTTATCGGTATGAAGTATATACTCAGACTGATAACAGAATAGCGCACGAGAGGAAGACACACATAATTACATTATAAAGTAGGAACTAACAGCAATAATCGACGACATATACAGTATATCATAAAATATCGGCGTGCATAACAAGTGATACCGGTAATCATTATAACAAGAAAAACACATAACAGTACAACTAATATGTACAATAGGTCAGCATATACTATATTATGTAAAACCAAGCGATCAGAAATTATTTATTTCAACTGAAGAAGGCCTTGGATAATTTCATACGGAAACCAGGCTAAAGAAAACATATATATACTAACTTACTCTCAAACTCGCTATCTTTATATATTTCTCCCTTCAGCTTCCTAGATCCCGTCTTTCTCTATTCAAAAGTTACAATGGGGTCCAGGTTCTCTTTGGTCAAATTACACTTTTCACCTCACTAAAGCTGACCATCATGTGATATTTCCTAGTATGATATATCATTAAGAGGGCCGCTTAGAAATGGAAAAGGGAAAGAAACGAAGAAGTGGTAATAAAGAGTATAGTGGAGAAATAAAGAAGTGGTTGTGGTTCAAACTCGTGATTACGATACTATGTATCATATTACCAAATATAATCTCATATAGTATTATTTTTTATAATATGAGAACCAGCTTGATGGTACAACTTTCACATTATGTAAACATGAAAACAATCTCTCTCTCTCTCTCTCTCTCTCTCTCTCTCTCTCTCTCTCTCTCTCTCTCTCTCTCTCTCTCTCTCTCTCTCTCTCCTCTCTCTCTCTCTCTCTCTCTCTCTCTCTCTCTCTCTCTCTCTCTCTCTCTCTCTCTCTCTCTCTCTCTCTCTCTCTCTCTCTCTCTCTCTCTCTCTCTCTCAACACAGTTAATTCCTTCATCATCCTCCCATCAATATTCTAAATAGTTAAATTAAATGTTCATCTTATTTATGATGTACCCAGACGCAAGAATATAATACTTAGACAATATGGCTAATACCATGAGAGAGAGGAGAGAGAGAGAGAGAGAGAGAGAGAGAGAGAGAGAGGGAGAGAGAGAGAGAGAGAGAGAGAGAGAGAGAGAGAGAGAGAGAGAGAGAGAGAGAGAGAGAGAGAGAATAAATGTTGAAAGTTTGTGATAAAAGAGACAGGCAAGTAAATGGAGTGAACAGGAAAGAATGAGACAGAAGGGAAGAGAGAAAAATGTGAGAGAAGGGAAGACAAAAGTAACGAATATATGAAGAACACAGGACTAGGGGAATATAAGAAGAACACAGGACTAGGGGAATATAAGAAGAACACAGGACTAGGGGAATATATGAAGAACACAGGACTAGGGGAATATAAGAAGAACACAGGACTAGGGGAATATATGAAGAACACAGGACTAGGGGAATATAAGAAGAACGCAGGACTAGGGGAATATATGAAGAACACAGGACTAGGGGAATATAAGAAGAACACAGGACTAGGGGAATATAAGAAGAACACAGGACTAGGGGAATATAAGAAGAACACAGGACTAGGGGAATATAAGAAGAACACAGGACTAGGGGAATATATGAAGAACACAGGACTAGGGGAATATAAGAATGGAGAGAAAAAAAAGCACTAAACTTAATAAAAGCATAAGAATTCGAATGGGAACTATACTGTATATACAACTATACTGTATATACAACTATACTGTATATACAACTATACTGTATATACAACTATACTGTATATACAACTATACTGTATATACAACTATACTGTATATACAACTATACTGTATATACAAACTATACTACTGTATATACAAACTATACTACTGTATATACAAACTATACTACTGTATATACAAACTATACTACTGTATATACAACTATACTGTATATACAACTATACTGTATATACAACTATACTGTATATACAACTATACTGTATATACAACTATACTGTATATACAACTATACTGTATATACAACTATACTGTATATACAACTATACTGTATATACAACTATACTGTATATACAACTAGACTGTATATACAACTATACTGTATATACAACTATACTGTATATACAACTATACTGTATATACAACTATACTGTATATACAACTATACTGTATATACAACTATACTGTATATACAACTTGAAAATCAATAGATTTATACAAGTATATAATTATATGCATAAATATGAGGCATTGATGTTGTATAAAACAATGTAATGGAAAATCAGGAAAAGGGATTGGAAAACAGTTCATAATGGGAGAGGATTGTTATGCTTCCTATTGTATAATTATGTTCTCCTCAACAAAAGATCATATATTTGATCACAAATGGCCCACAAATAAGCCTTAAGGGGAGATTTCCACTTGAGGGATTTTTTTTTTACCCCTTTCTTCCTCATGTTTAGCCCCATTGCTTTTGAGATTTTAAGACGTTCGCCCCATTAGTTTGGTGATTTTAAGAACTTTCATCCCATTTATGTCACTTTTAAGACCTTTCGTGCCACATAGGTGTTGATTTTTTCCTGGCGAGCGATAGCGAGCCTGTAATTTAAGAGGAACCGGCCTTTGGCCGGGACATTTTTCTACCGAAAAATTTACAAATTTATCTTGAAAGGGGGTCAAGGGGGTGTATTTTCAAGCTTGATGGCAGTCTAGGAAACACACTAAAAACATCCCTTAACCCTAATACCCCGTTCAATTGTGTTGTGGACACTACATCTGAAACTCAATAAACATGTACGAAATCAGGTGAAGAACAGATAACTTTGATTTTTTCTTCCAGGTGGTTATGAATAGGGTCAAAATCATGGTAATCGTTTTCTTCCAGCTTTGCCAACTGTTGCAAATTTACTTGCAAGGTGATTATATATTGCGTCACAATCCTGGCATTTCATCCTCTATCATCAATGCCAAACAGTCGTGACGTTCAGAAATAGTGGAGAGATCGCTATACATTGATAGAGTTTTGAAATGCATATTGTACTGTAATGGCAATATACTGTACTTATCTTGGATATGCAATATTGCAGCAAGTTGAAAACCATTGGAGAGTAAACAAGAGGAGTTGAATTGACAAAGTGAAACACTTTGTAAGGACAAAGAAAAACAAAACAAAATTAACACAAAACAATATGCCAGATACTTTACAAATTAACTATATTATTTTCAAAGACTCACGGATCACCAACCTTAGTTCTCTGACGTTCCTTATCACGGTGTTGTGGGTAAATAAGCAGTCACTGGTGTATACACTCATTGATTCGTGGGTTGAATCTCCTGAAGAAATAAAGATATGAATGTATGAGGGATGCGAAAAGCATTAAGAATATATATACAGTATATATAAAACACATGGGTTGCACAATTATAATATGCAAACACTTATTAAGCATTGGTAAATTAAGGAAATCCATATTTATTATTTAACAAAATAATAAAACACACATATTATATAACTAGGTAACAACAATATAAATGTAGAGGGGCACTTGGTAGAGCACATACCTCCGCCTACGCTGGATGGTTCTTTACCATTATTATCATAGGTCAAAATTGTGTCCTGAGTCTGAATTCCCGAGTACTATCCGGATCGCTTCCTAAATTGTATCACTCCTTATACTATCTGCCCGCCAAATTTAATGAAAATCGGTTAATAACTTTGCGAGATATCTTGTTTACAGACAGATATACAAGCAGACGAGGCTAAAACAACCTCATCCAACTTCGTTAGTGGAGGTAATAATCGAGCTGCTGTTGATGTATGGATATGGAAGTTAAACTCACTATTTATGTTAATGGAGGTAATAATCGAGCTGCTGTTGATGAATGGATATGGAAGTTAAACTCACTATTTATGTAAGTGGAGGTAATAATCGAGCTGCTGTTGATGTATGGATATGGAAGTTAAACTCACTATTTATGCGAAATGTGCGATAATTATAAGTTTGACTAGTTGACAAAATGTTGGTAGATCACGTTAACGATAGACGAGTAGTTATCCTTTGTATTTAAATATTACAAACCATTTTAAATAAAATACGAAGATTTCTTGTCCAATTAATAGCCAGACCAAAGATTGGTAAACATTATATTATTCGCTAATGTACCATGTAAAAAGAACAAAAACATAATGACAAATTAGGCTATCAGACCTACTTTCCTACCAAGCAATCAGGAGAAAAATAAGTGAAAAGAGAGAGGATCAAAGAGGGAAATGAGGGCATCCAAGCGTAATGGTCTGGCATATAAAAAAAAATAGAAACACAGAGGCAAAACGTGGTGGATGGAACATAGGGAAGCCGAGGGTATCAGGCCGGACAACTGTGATGTTGAAAAAAGTTGCAAGTTAAACACAAACAAAAATATTAGATGGACAAGTACTTTTAGAGTATCCTGGGCCGCAGACTGCAATGGCGTGCAAGGGAAAATATGCAAGTTAACCCTCTCACGTTCTTGACGCAATTTTGAGCCTATTAGGGATACTGTACATCCTTTGTTACCATCAGGGGTATTTAGAAACCTTTAGTTTAGTTACTGTAACCTCTGCAGTTGTCTTTGAGTTAGCTGTGGGCAGAAAACTAATTTTGGAGAGGTAATTATAAGAGTGAGGGAACTCTATTTTGTATTGCTAATCTGGCAACCTCTGCGTCATATGGTCGTGAGAGGATTAAAACACAAATAACCTTTTAAGCGTGTTGGTGCGACTGTTGAGGCCGTCACTCACTGTCAGTCAGCGAGACTGGAGGATAAATAAGCTAAATGTTGACCCCAGTAATGGACAAGGTGACGGCTGGTGTGGGCAGCATGGAGTCTGTTTACCATTACATTAACAACAGTTACATTGAAAAGTTTACCTTCAATATTAGTGAGTTTTGGAATTTCTTGAAGGAACACATTATCATGAGAAGACGATGAGCTGAAGTAAATAGTGTCTATAATGGGTGATTAATTTTTGATGAGGGTTGTATTATAACTAAGTATATCATGCGCAGGTTATGCAAGTTTTTAAACAGGTGTAGACCTACACTATATGGTTAAAAACGAAAGCAGAAATTGATACTGGCATTTATTTGTATTTTAATATGATCACATTTATGATTAAAGGGATTAAAGGAAACTTGGAAGAGAGGACGGACATAATTATACAGTATATGAAAGGTGGAGTGAAGTAGTGGATATAACTAGAATGCTGTGTAGACGAGGGATATAGTATGTAATTCTGACGGTAAATAGGAAGAGTATTTATACACCCAGTAATATAAATTAAGATGCCTATAATTTTGTATTAACATAGCCTCTGCAATTATGGTACTGGGGACAGAGTGTAGGGTGTGTAAGTTTATCCATGAAATGGGATCTCGCAAAGTGGAGAACAGCAATTATTAGTATTGGACATTCGCTCCTAACTTTGAAATTATAGATTTCCCTTTGGTCTCGGGCAAGGGCGGACCAAGGCTTCTTGCTCTTTTCTTCCTCTGCTTCTTTTCCGGGGTTCAGCTATAGCCTCATCATGGTGCGTTTAAAGGGGTCCCAGTCTTAAAAACTCACAGGTCCCAGCTATTTTAAAATTCATGCCACCGCCCACCTGGGCACATTTGGTGCGTTATTGCTTTGTTTAAACATTGTGTACCTCCATACATAACATGAATACATTGTTACATCAAAGATCATAGTCATATACCTTCATTCACTTTGAGAATGGTGGAAACTCCATGGTTTTACGGTGCTATGTTCCTGGTTTATCACCGCGAGCAACATTCCACTCTTCAAGTGTAAATGGGTATACAGGTATATGTGCGTGACTGAAAATCAATTGATGCTCATCAAAATTATCAGAAATCCTCGATATGAAGAAAAGCAAACGTCACGACCAAAATTAATGGAATCTTCCATTGCAAACGTATATAATCTCTTACCTGGCAATGTAAGACAAATTATCATAGTGCATGATGCGACTTGGCTAAAGATGGAAGAACAAAGGCAAATGAGTGGAATATACACACATTGGAGAGAAGGGAAATGTATCAAATACAATTATGCTTATTCAAACAATATTGGAGAGTGAGTGACATCACTAATCGAATTGCAATGTTAATATATAATTAATGTTTACATATCTAGGTACATAAAGAACAGTTGATCACGGATTTGGATATCAAACTAGGTGAATATATACACCATGTATCGCAATCCATTGATCTATTAACCCAATGTACCCATCCATATCTATATAACCATCCACTTCTGTTCTTCCCCCGAATACATACACACATACGCATGCACTACATATATATATATATATATATACCTTAAAATCCAGTTCAAATTATTCGAGTAATGCAATTTGTTTCGCTAAATTGACGACTGGAATTTACCATAATCTAAAAATGATGGTAATTTATTATCAACTACATTATGTACAGTAGATACACATAAATAGGGCCACAACACACATTATGTACAGTAGATACACATAAATAGGGCCACAACACACATTATGTACAGTAGATACACATACATAGGGCCACAACACACATTTGTTCTGTGAACGGTGTTACAGTGAAGTTTGTGGATTATATAATATCTATGAAAAGGAAATATTGCAAAGCCGGCAGTTTTTATTAAGGGGGGATGGTTCTGCACTTTTTGGGGGATTTTTGAATGTATTCATTATTTTTCTAGTTTCCTCCCTAGACCTCCATCAAATTTAATAAAAACATCCATTAGATCCCCCTTCTAGATTAATTTGTACATTTTTCGGTAGAAAAATTTCCCGGCCGAAGGCCGGTTCTTCCAACATTACAGGTTCACTATCGTTCGCCAGGGAAAAAATCGACACCTAAATAGCACGAAAGGCCTAAATATTGACGAAGAAATGGGGCGAAATGTGTTAAAATCCCCAAACTAATGGGCCGAACGTCTTAAAATCTCGAAACTAATGGTGCTAAACACGAGGGAAAAAGGGGACCAGAAAAACGGTCCATGTCCCCTTAACATCTATGGCGGTATGATGACAATCGAATCAAGTTCATTATGACGATATTTTGATTTTTGTTATTGAAACAAAATGGAGGGTTAGGTACAATCAATCAATCTCTCTCTCTCTCTCTCTCTCTCTCTCTCTCTCTCTCTCTCTCTCTCTCTCTCTCTCTCTCTCTCTCTCTCTCTCTCTCTCTCTCTTGGTGTCAATAGCAGCGGCAAGAGAGAGAGAGAGAGTTGGTGGTGAAGGCATTACCGTCCAACTTCTAAATACCCAGGAGGGAGTCTTTACGGCTTAAGGGGAGGCAGACCGTTTCTGGACCCCCTTCTCCCTAATGTTTAGCCCCACTAGTTTTGAGATTATAATGGGCCATTAGTTTGGCGATTTTAACATATATCGCCATATTTCGTTGTCAATGTTAAGATCTTTCGTGCCATTTAGGTGTCGATTATATCCTGGCAAGCAAAAGCGAGCCTGCAATTTTAAGAGGAACCGGCCTTCGGCCGGGACATTTTTCTACCGAAAAATGTACACATTTATCTTGAAGGGTGGTATAGGGGGCGTTCTTCTAAGCTTGATGGAGGTCTAGGGAGGAAACTAAACATGAATTAATAGACCAAAAAACGGCCAGTCTCCCCGTAACAGGACCAAGGGGAAACGTACGAAAAGAAAGAGAGATAATCTAGATACCGTACGTATACTTAATAATAATGCGCTAGGATATATGGAACTTGATTAAAATGTTAGTGATATAAAACTACATACAATAATGATTAACAAACACCATAATTGACAAGAAAACTACACACACACACATATATATATATATATATTGTTACGACCGGGACTCGTATAAAACAAGGGCTCTTAATCATTGGACTAGAAAGGCACACAGCCACAACGGTAACACTAGATCCAACCCTCGAACTTATAATGCCGGCGCACAAAAACACCTATACCCTCCAGAGTTAAATCTGCGATAACGGGGTATCCTATAACTCGGTATAAATGCACTACTACTACAGGCTGATGATCTCTGATACAGCCTGATCACAACAACATACAATTACGTTAATACTGTATACAAGAAAAAAGATAGAGAGCTTAATTAAATCACTGGAATGATTTAATGCAAACAAGAAGAAGGTATAATTAAAGTTACTCTAAACAATAATAAACTGTCACTCCTATATTAAAGAAAGTGAATTAAAGTCCTAAAGCATCGAACGGGAATCTTCTGAAGAAAGTCTGATGCTGCTTAAGATGATCGAATCGGATTTTGAACTGTTATATAAAGCAGGAACAAGATATGACAAGTGTAGGGACATACAGTGTCAACTGGCACGGGAATAACGATAAATGCGCAATAGTATTATCTCCAACAACAAAAGAAGTACTTCCTCAGGCAACGCAAAACCCTGCTCGGGTTGTGCAACTCAATAACAACCAAGGCTTACAATCAACGTGAATAAAAATGCTGCATACATAACATAAGAGCTTATAATCCTAATCGGGTGTCTGCTAGGCGAATAAAGTCTAGCTGGGATGTCATAGTCTAGGAAACAATGGCTGAGCAAGCGGCTCGTAGCCTAGCGAGGTCCTTAAGACTGTACGGCCAAATTACGTTAAATGACGGGGTGCTCTCTTGAGAGATCCAGATCGCTAGTATCTGGTTCTCTCCTGGCGACCCTCTTCAAGTCAAAGCAAAACGAGTTAGCACAGTGTTGGGTGGCAGAGGCAAAAGCCCTCACTCGCAACACAGTGCTAAACTCACAAGGTACACAGTCAGAAAGACAACCTAGGCTTCCCACGTATCCGTTGCGATTGTACAAGTTCAACAAAACCTGGTACACATCGGAAATCACAACATCAATAGCCTCACCCCAGTCTAGCATTAAATAGCCCAGCAGACAACCAAGAAATAGGTAGGGGGACACCGTGAGTGTGTCGAACCTCTACAGACAAAATGTTAACCCCTCCAAAATGTCTAACTAAGCATGAAATATCTGAGAGCTTCAGCATATAATACGATGGCCGATATATGAAATCGTGCAGAACCAAAGGGGAGTTATGATATTAAATAGATTAGAAGCATAAGAGGTAAGAAGTTAAGAGAGAGAGAAAGTGTTCTATAGGTAGAAGTCGGGGACAGGTGGCAAGGGAGGTGTGAAGGGTATGCTGGTCAGGCAAGCTCTGAGGAAGGTAGCTCCTCGGGACCCTCAGGATCACACAAAGGCATGGTGGTCGGCCAATCACAGGCCGATACGTCACAAGGCAGCAGGCCTCCAGAAGGCGCCAGGAACCACCAGCCAATCAAAACCGAGAGAAAGACCACGCGGGCGAGCAACTCCTCCGGGAGGGAGGAGGGAGGAGGAAATCAACACTCACTGCCCCCATGCCGCTCGCTCGCTCTTTCTCTCTCAACTTCACTACAATGCATCTTATGTTCTACTCATGATATAAAATGGTTCCCGTTGTCACAGACGAAAATAAAGACCACCACGGGACTGTCTGTAACAACACGAACACTATTAAAGAAAGAACATTCTCTGATAACTGTAGCCCATTTCACTGCCCTGGCGAGCGCTAGTGGCTACCGGGAGGCGATTCTGCCAACGCTGGTAGGCGTCACAATATATATATATATCTCTTTATTGCTGGATGCCTTTACTCCCCTTAATGAGGGTGGCTGTACACAAAATGACCTCTAGTGGACCAATCCCTCGTAAGAGGGACAACCAATGCCAGTTTACTGAAGGACTTACAAGATTAACGACACAATTTAGGGTTAGTCCGACTCCGAGCCCCTCTATGTATCTTTTTAGCACTATTTTTCTACAGTGGTGGGTGGCTAGTACATCCACTAACCTGCTTCACCCTTAGGTAAGCAGTATGGCTTTGTATAAGGTTTTCTCCCCTAGACAGTTTTCCGACCAAGGCTAACAAGTCCCATCCACCCATATATATATATATATATATATATATATATATGTATATATATATATATAGAGAGAGAGAGAGAGAGAGATGGAAAGTTGAAAATCATTATTTAACAGAAGCTCTAGGAAGGCTCGAGGGAGCTTTAATGGATAACACAAAAGGACCGGGAGAGGGAAAACATGGACAAATGTCAAGATAAACAAACAATATGTAGGACACATTTCTGGAAGGCATATACTTTACAAATTGAATTCGTAAATGGCAGTACAAAGCAAAAAATTACAGATAGAACGTGTCCAAATAAAAATAGCTTGGCAAAACAAAACTAAAACTGTCAAACTACATAATATCTTGATTGTTTATAATTATATTCTGACCAAGCGTTTTATATGAAACATCGTCACCCATTACACATAGGTCTACTGGTCGGCGAACGTGTTCCTACATTCCTACACTCACTAACACACACTCACTCTCACTCTCTCTCTCTCTTTTGCAAAATTCCACTTACCGCCGGCAAGATAGTGCTACAAGGGATGGTGATGGGGGGACGCGTTCGAAGATGGTAGATAAAATTAGGAAAGAATGGAGGACAAAAGAGTGTAAAGTGTACATGATGAGGCAATATATAAACACGATGATGGAATTAAGTTGAACAAAACAACTCTCCCCGAACACACATGCACATAGAGGAAGATAACACTAAATATAACTAAACAAAGCAATCAAATACAAAATTGGTAATGAACTGCACTGCGAGATTATTTTTTATTTTTATTTTTTTAACGAAGACTCGTTTAACGAACTATGAAATATTTTTGACACAGTCATCTGTTACGGAATTTTGATGAACTAAATCACCGACATAAATCTATTTTGCCGTTCTAGCTATCGTTACGTGCTTTAATTAAGGGGAGACTGGCCGTTTGTTTGGTTTATTAATTAATTTATTCATATATTTTTTTAGTTTCCTCCCTAGACCTCCATCAAGCTTAGAAAAACACCCCTTAGACCCCCTTCAAGATAAATTTGTAAATTTTTTCGGTAGACAAATTTCCCGGCCGAAGGCCGGTTCCTCTTAAAATTGCAGGTTCGCTATCGCCAGGAAAAACTCGACACCTAAATGGCACGAAAGGTTATAAAATTGACAACGAAATAGGGCGAAAGGTGTTAAAATCGCCAAAGTAATGGGCCGAACGTCTTATAATGTCAAAACTAGTGGGGCTAAACATGAGGAAGAAAGGGGTCCAGAAAAACGGTCTGCTTCCCTTTAATTTACTCGGCTCGTGCATGCAGTCTAACTCAACGATTCAATACTTTACTGCAACCATTCTATTGTTGCTATGGCTTTGGTTAAATGCAATGGTATTATATTATACACTTTCTTAAGGGGAGAAGGTTCACTTTTTCGGCAATTTTTGCATGTATTCATTATTTTTCTAGTTTCCTCCCTAGACCTTCGTCAAATTTTAAAAACACATCCATTAGATCCCCCTTCTAGATTAATTTGTACATTTCTCGGTAGACCAATTCTTCCAACATTACAGGCTCTCTATCGTTCGCCAGGGAAAAAATCGACACCTAAATAGCACGAAAGGTCTAAATATTGACGAAGAAATGGGGCGAAAGGTCTTAAAATTTACTAACTAATGGGGCAAACATCTTGACATCTGAACACGAATGGGGCTAAGCATGATGGAGAAAAGTGACCAGAAAAGCGACCCATGTCCTAATACTGGTAGCCATTTACTGTACAATTTCTTCGGACATAATTATGAATAATTCACAACCGACACTATATAACAAAGCTTGTGACTAAAACGTTAGAATGTTCTTAAGTATTGTTTGTCTTTACCAAAAAAACGCGGTTATTATTCTTGCTTCCATTTCATCATGGCCCTATAGATGCTACCTTTCCCCTTTAGGCTGGGAATTACGTTCGGCCCATTAGTTTGGCGATTTTAACACCTTTCGCCCCAGTTCGTTGTCAATTTTAAGACCTTTCGTGCCATTTAGGTGTCGATTTTTTCCTGGCGAGCGAAAGCGAGCCTGCAATTTTAAGAGGAACCGGCCTTTGGCCGGAACATTTTTCTACCGATAAATGTACAAATTTATCTTGAAGGGGGGTCTAGGGGGTGTTTTTCTAAGCTTGATGGAGGTCTAGGGAGGAAACTAAAAAAAAAAAATGAATAAATTAATTAATAGACCAAACAAACGGTCTGCCTCCCCTTAACGTATGAAATTACTTAGAACATAGTGAAAATCGCAATAAGATTCAAGAATGTTTCTGAGAATATATGGGCTATATTCTGATAAATTAATTAATGACTGATAATGCAATTAATTATTGTATTCCATTTATGCAAGCTGTTACCTCCACCCTAAACATCACTAAGTATACTGTGGGACGGTTACATGCATACAATAATCAGTAAGTATATATACTGTGGGACGGTGACATGCATACAATAATCACTAAGTATATATACTGTGGGACGGTTACATGCATACAATAAACACTAAGTATATATACTGTGGGACGGTTACATGCATACAATAATCACTAAGTATATACTGTATACTGTGGGACGGTTACATGCATACAATAATTACTAAGTATACTGTGGGACGGTTACATGCATACAATAATCACTAAGTATACTGTGGGGTGGGACGCTAACATGCATACAATAATCACTAAGTATACTGTGGGACGGTTACATGCATACAATAATCACTAAGTATACTGTGGGACGGTTACATGCATACAATAATCACTAAGTATACTGTGGGACGGTTACATGCATACAATAATCACTAAGCATACTGTGGGACGGTTACATACATACAATAATCACTAAGTATACTGTGGGACGGTTACATGCATACAATAATCACTAAGTATACTGTGGGACGGTTACATGCATACAATAATCACTAAGTATACTGTGGGACGGTTACATGCATACAATAATCACTAAGTATACTGTGGGACGGTTACATGCATACAATAATCACTAAGTATACTGTGGGACGGTTACATGCATACAATAATCACTAAGTATACTGTGGGACGGTTACATGCATACAATAATCACTAAGTATACTGTGGGACGGTTACATGCATACAATAATCACTAAGTATACTGTGGGACGGTTACATGCATACAATAATCACTAAGTATACTGTGGGACGGTTACATGCATACAATAATCACTAAGTATACTGTGGGACGGTTACATGCATACAATAATCACTAAGTATACTGTGGGACGGTTACATGCATACAATAATCACTAAGTATACTGTGGGACGGTTACATGTATACAATAATCACTAAGTATACTGTGGGACGGTTACATGTATACATTAATCACTAAGTATACTGTGGGATGGTTACATGTATACAATAATCACTAAGTATACTGTGGGACGGTTACATGCATACAATAATCACTAAGTATACTGTGGGACGGTTACATGCATACAATAAACACTAAGTATATATACTGTGGGACGGTTACATGCATACAATAATCACTAAGTATATATACTGTGGGACGGTTACATGCATACAATAAACACTAAGTATACTGTGGGACGGTTACATGCATACAATAAACACTAAGTATACTGTGGGATGGTTACATGCATACAATAATCACTAAGTATACTGTGGGACGGTTACATGCATACAATAATCACTAAGTATACTGTGGGACGGTTACATGCATACAATAAACACTAAGTATACTGTGGGATGGTTACATGCATACAATAATCACTAAGTATACTGTGGGACGGTTACATGCATACAATAATCACTAAGTATACTGTTGGATGGTTACATGTATACAATAATCACTAAGTATACTGTGGGACGGTTACATGCATACAATAATCACTAAGTATACTGTGGGACGGTTACATGCATACAATAAACACTAAGTATACTGTGGGATGGTTACATGCATACAATAATCACTAAGTATACTGTTGGACGGTTACATGCATACAATAAACACTAAGTATACTGTGGGACGGTTACATGCATACAATAATCACTAAGTATACTGTGGGACGGTTACATGCATACAATAAACACTAAGTATACTGTGGGACGGTTACATGCATACAATAATCACTAAGTATACTGTGGGACGGTTACATGCATACAATAAACACTAAGTATACTGTGGGACGGTTACATGCATACAATAATCACTAAGTATACTGTGGGACGGTTACATGTATACAATAATCACTAAGTATACTGTGGGACGGTTACATGCATACAATAAACACTAAGTATACTGTGGGACGGTTACATGCATACAATAATCACTAAGTATACTGTGGGACGGTTACATGCATACAATAAACACTAAGTATACTGTGGGACGGTTACATGCATACAATAAACACTAAGTATACTGTGGGACGGTTACATGCATACAATAAACACTAAGTATACTGTGGGACGGTTACATGCATACAATAAACACTAAGTATACTGTGGGACGGTTACATGCATACAATAAACACTAAGTATACTGTGGGACGGTTACATGCATACAATAAACACTAAGTATACTGTGGGACGGTTACATGCATACAATAAACACTAAGTATACTGTGGGACGGTTACATGCATACAATAAACACTAAGTATACTGTGGGACGGATACATGCATACAATAATCACTAAGTACACTGTGGGACGGTTACATGCATACAATAAACACTAAGTATACTGTGGGACGGTTACATGCATACAATAAACACTAAGTATACTGTGGGACGGTTACATGCATACAATAAACACTAAGTATACTGTGGGACGGTTACATGCATACAATAAACACTAAGTATACTGTGGGACGGTTACATGCATACAATAAACACTAAGTATACTGTGGGACGGTTACATGCATACAATAAACACTAAGTATACTGTGGGACGGTTACATGCATACAATAAACACTAAGTATACTGTGGGACGGTTACATGCATACAATCTTATCCTCTAATATATTTGTTGTCTTTATGTTTTAACCCCTTCAATTAGGCAATTAATCTTTGCTTTAGTAATATTATTTCTAAACTAATTTCTACTAATCTCACACAGGACCCTTGGCGTTCTGACAGTCGTATTATTACCACCTTAGATTATACAAACCCAAACCTTTTAATAATCTCCAGTACGTCTACAACCTCCTCCTCTGTTACCACTACCTTTGCCTTGTACAACCTCCTCCTCTGTTACCACTACCTTTGCCTTGTACAGTACCATACCATTTGTCTTGGTCCATGGTCCCTGCCTTATTGTCTTGCCTTTCATCCTAATCCTCACTTCCCCTTTCATCCGTTTAGTCATGCTTATATGTTTGCAATTTATTGTTTAAAATATTGTATCATTATAGTATTAATTCTTCTTAATACACACAATACAATATAATTGTTATATTTCAATATCTCTATATATAAATTATGCCCTAGTATATTGCAAAAAGTGTTTGGTAAAACAATATGTGAAAATACACTGCACCTGAAGGCAAACGATGGCCAAGATATTCGTATATTATAGTGGAGGATATTGTAAGGTTTAGAAGGGCCAGAGAAGGAAGCAGATTCATGCCTACTGTACTAGAGGGACTGAGACAGAAATACCATAGATCGAATTTCTGCCAAGGTTTGAGAGAAAGTGTGTGTGAGAGAAAGAGTTAGAGTTAAACTATAGCAGAATCTACGTAATACACGTATTTAACACTACATAATTATTAACTCCTGTGCTGTGTTCCTCCGGATTTGCAAGTCATTGTAATTCTAAACTAGCGACAACACAGAATTCCTCATAAACGCAAACATATTCATACACCTATTTACTGTACATGTAATGTGTTTTATCTCTCTCTCTCACTTTCACTCTCACACTCACTTTCATTCTCTCTCATACACATTCGATAAAATTCCATATTTTGTTCTAGTCACTGTTTATATTTGTTCATGAACCTGCTTCCTCCTCGACCCCTTTTGAAATGTCCTATATCCTCCAGTTAATTATAAAAGCCTCTGGAAAATATTAAACACTTTATGCTGTGTAACTCATATTGCCTTCCACTTTTCAAAGCTTAATACTGTTCGGCAGAGAGCCAGAATTAATATACAAGGACAACAAGTATAAATATATTAAAAGCTATAAAAGACAAAACAAACAATATTATATTCCTATGTAGACCAAACACGTGGCAGGCAATTCAGACAAAGGTAGATAATACCATTGAAATATGAAAGACAAATTCAGACAAAGATAGAGAATACCATTGAAATATGAAAGAAAAATTCTTCTAAGGAGAATGGATGTTTAACAGTCATGAATAGACAACATAAAATAACAAGATTTTATTACAAGCAGTGAGTGATATCAAGACTTAGTAAGAGAACAAAGGAGAGACCAGGTGTGGAAAAGGTGGAGTGATAACAACAGAGACGAGGTAACGAGGTAACCACGAGAGAAAAAGGTAACATAAAATCGAACAACAACGTTTTTCACATGGAAAGAGAGAGAGAGAGAGTGCAAGAGAGTCAGTCAGTCTGGCATCTATTTTGTCTTAAACATTACAAGGCGTATTTTCACGATGCAGTGGAACAATACTGAAGATAATCATTTTGTCCACACAGTTGTAAAGAACAGAATCTTATGAAAAGCAAACAAGAATTGATTTACAGTACTGCAGTATCATACATACGAAAAAACTTATATAATAGCAACTGTATAGCTATTATAAAAATACAGTTCTTTATTCAATCTATCCAATCGCCTCACATGGATTATCTTGAATCAATATATAGTTGTGAAAATGTGTTGTGTTTTGGAAAGAAGCTGTGGTGTGCTGTGTGTAGTGCTAAGACGAGGAGGTATTTGTGAGAGTTATCTGGTGTACTCTCTGTGTAGATGAAACACAGTAAGAAAAGCCAGACAAATGAAATGAAACAGGAGTTCACATAACTGACCACATGCTTCTGAATTGCACTGCTCGATTTGTGCTTAAAATATATCTTTCAGAATAATGTAGGAGAGTCCAGTTAGTGATAAGGTCCCAGATTTGTGCTTAAAATATATCTTTCAGAATAATGTAGGAGAGTCCAGTTAGTGATAAGGTCCCAGATATATAGCCATTGAAATCTAGATGTGCTGCCATATTCAACTAGTAAAAAGCTTATTCTGACTATTTATTTTGGTGTTTATAATTATACCTTTGCCTATTATGTCATGAAGAATAATACCAAGAGAAACGGTCACAATAAATCTTAAACAAGGAAAGCAGCTATATGAGTGAATATGTGGAAAAGTTAAACAGAAATATTATCTTCGCTGCACGAGCAAGTAATTCAAGAAAACTGATCCTTCCCGATGTAATTTTCTGTGACTATGTCATTGAGATTTGTGCTGCTTCAACATCACTCACTACATACACAACAAATAAAAGTTCATGGGTTATGAGTGTCCGCAATTTAGATACATTCCGTAGCGTCCATTTATCAATCTCAAGCCTCAAGTTTACCAATGCAACTCTGCATATCGGAATTTTATGTCACCTTCGTCAAGTATGTTCAGAGCAGTTGTGAATACATGGCTGCTTTATTTATTTATACTTTATTGTGGCTCTTGTTTTGGTAATATCCCACATAACATTTCTTACTATGAAAAGAGGAATATTACCAAGAAAATTATCTACACAAATATTTAAACATGTCAAAGTGTCTATATGATAAAACTTTATGTTGAAAAGCTAAACATAACTATCCTCTTCACATGTCGAGAGAACTAAGCAGCTGAGGGCAAGCAAACAATTTTTGTAATAATACGTTTTTTTAGAATAGAAAAATACAAATACAAAACTCAATTATACATATAAATACCTCCTTCATTATTATATAAGTCGCCTACGATGCAAATTACCGTACTAATAAAAACTTCACTACCTCCCTAACGTTGCCAGTTACGGTTTTTCGTAACTAAAGTTCAAGTTTGAGATCTCAAGCCATTTGGAACTCCCGACTTTCATCATTACGGGAACTTTTCCGCTTCAGAACCTTACAGCGGCAAAACATACAAGATCCTGCCTCGATCTCTCTAAATTTACAATATTTCCGTAACTATCGTGCTTTCACTAAACATATAATTTGTTCATCTTCTTTCACATTTTCCTGTTCCTTTTTCTTTCCATTGTTCATTCCACAATACTGTTACTATGTCATTCACCTTCTATTATTTATATATTTCAACTTCCTACATAAAGTCAAATGTATTACTTATACAGTTCACCACATGAGTTCGTATCAACTACAATGTTTTTGTTTATACATAGACGAAATAATAGAATGATTGAATTACTAGTTTAAGTGGTTATCTATCTATCTATCTATATGCTCTGGCCCAATCCCCATTTTGGGGGTAGCCGACTCAAGACAGAGCAAGAACAGGGAAAACACAAAAACAACATAAAACAAAAAATAAACACAGATAAAAAACACAAACTCTCACACATCCAGGTCACCCAGGAGAAGACCCAGAGACCAGGGTTACCAAGGTCGCTCCAGCACTCCCCCGGCCCCTGACCACCCGGAGAGGTTTCGATCTCGGCAGGCAGACATGCAGCGGAGCCAAAGCCACAAGCCCTCCCACCACACTTCCAGGCACACCCTTCATATTAATCGTCTCCCCGGGCCAGGTGCCTGATGGACTATTATCTAGTCCAACTTGCGCCCGACCCCTTACTCCAAATGACCACGTGTTCACTCAACTATTCACAAGCATTCTCCATTCACTCCTGTCCACCACCACTTCCCCTGCCTGATCTATAGTCATTCCTCTATCATCCAAAGCCTTTCTTACACAGTCTCTCCATCTCAATGGGGGTCTTCCTGCCCTTTTATCTCCCCTTGTACCTGACTCACATATTATCTTTGTAAGCCTTTCATCTCCCATTCGTTCAACATGACCATACCAGCTCAGCACCCTTCTGTCCACTCTGGCTGACAAATGTTCCTGCTGCCCCACTCTCCTACGTATCTCTTCATTCCTCAATCTGTCTCTACGAGTAACTCCACACATACTCCTCAAGCAGCTCATCTCCATCACATCCAGCCCTCTTTTCTCCTTTTTCTTCAGAGCCCATGTCTCAGCCCCATACATCACTGTTGGCACAACAATTCCTTGATACAGTGCACTTTTTACTTTCACTCCGAGATTTCTCGTCTTCCACATACTTCCCATTGCTCCGAAAACCTTCCTTCCTTCACACACTCTCTTTTTTACCTCCTTAAGTGGTTATATATTAGTTAAATAATATGCTCAATTAATGGGTTTGTAGACATATACACATCTTTTCAGTCAGTTATACACTTATAGCTTCAATATATA
Source organism: Paralithodes platypus (assembly GCA_032716605.1). NCBI lineage: Eukaryota > Metazoa > Arthropoda > Malacostraca > Decapoda > Lithodidae > Paralithodes > Paralithodes platypus. The sequence continues at coordinate 23,284,390 of CM064497.1, read as the reverse complement.
ATATCACAGAGTGGGTCGAATTAATGTAGTCATGTATACAACTTTTATGTTATATCCTAAGATATATATATATATATATATATATAATATATATATATATATTTGTTCGCCGGCATTAAGTTCGAGGGTTTGGATCTAGCGTACCGTTGTTGCATAGTGCCCTATTACTAGTCCAATCATTAAGTGCCCTTGTTTTATTCGTAGCCCCGGTCGTAACAATATATATATATATATATATCTCTTAGGATGATATATATGATTATGAAGCATATATATATATATATATATATATATATATATATTGTTACGACCGGGGCTACGAATAAAACAAGGGCACTTAATGATTGGACTAGTAATAGGGCACTATGCAACAACGGTACGCTAGATCCAAACCCTCGAACTTATATGCCGGCGAACAAAAACACCTATACCCTCCAGAGTTAATCTGTGATAACAGGGTATCCTTAACTGGGCATAAATGTACTCTACTTCAGGCAAACCTACACTGGTATAGCCTGATAACAAACAAGATGCAAGTTACGTTAAAATGCATAAACAGGAATCTATGGAAAGATCAATTAAATCACTACAAGATTTAATACAATAAAAAGATGCTTCAATATAGTTACTCTAAACAACAATAAACTCTTCACTCCTATCTGAAAGAAAGTGAAGTATAGTCCTACAGCATAGACCTGGAAACTTCTGAAGAAAGTCTGATGCTCATAAGATGCTCGTATCTTAAATTATATAAAGGCAGGAGGCAGGACACCACACGTGTAGACTGAATACACTAAAAGATAGGACATATAATGTTAACTGACACGGGAATACTATAAATGCGCAATGGTAGCAATGCTCGACAATAAAAGAAGTACTTCCTCATCAACGAAATAGTCTGCTATGGTTGTGCAGCTCAACAACAACCTAGACTAATAAATGCTTGTGAATAATAATGCATACATATCAAAGAGCTTATATTAAATACTAATAAGTGTCTACTCAGTTAATAATGTCTAGTTGGAATACTCTAGGTAAGGAACTGTGGTTGAGCAAGACAGGCTCGTAGCCTAGCGATGTCCTTAAGACTGCATCCTTTAAGTTACGTTAATTGACTAGGGTGCTCTCTTGATAGATCCAGATCACAAGTATCTGGTTCTATCCTGGCGACCCTCTAAAGACAAGCAAAGAGGCAGCAAAGTGTGGAACTGGAACAGGCTAAAACCCTCAGTCAACACAATGCTGCACTTCGTAAAGAACGCAAGCGAAAAGACAACACAGGCTACCACAGGACCGGTCGAAGTCGTGTAGGTATAAGCAAACCATACACACATCGGTGACGACGACTACAGTTACCTTATCCCAGTCTAGCATTAAATCAAAGAGCAGAAACACTAAATCAATAATGGAGACACACTAAGTTCCCAACCTCTACTAACTAAGAACCCTCAAAACCTATTCTAAGTACATGTAAATATCTCAGAGAGCTGGTGCTGGTAATACGGCTGCCCGACTATGGAAGTCGTATGCAGAACCAGAAGGGATAAGTAATTGAATAAAGAGAGAAGTATGAAAACGAAGAAGTTCAGAGAGAGAGATAGTAGTATAGAGGGTTATATGGGGGAAAGATTTCTAGGGACGTCTAGTACCACGCACGCTGTGCCAAGCTCTGCCGGAGATACGCGGGAAGGAGCCCCCCCTAGCACCAACAAAGGCAGCGGCACCCAATCACAGACCACTACGTCATGAAATGCTAGCATCCTTGGGCCGCGTCAGGATCCACCAGCCAATCAAGGGCGTGGGAAAGCCAGAGCGAGGGAGGAAAAACTCCTCCAAGCAAGGGAGGCAACACTCACTACCCCTTTGCTGCCCGCTCTCTCTCTCTCTCCTTAACTTCACACTACAATGCATCTTACATTCTATTAATGATATAAAGTACTTCCCGTTGTCACAGACGAAAGCAAAGACCACCACTGGACTGTCTGTGACAATGCGGTTATTAAGAAAGAAAGAACAACATTCTCTGACAACTGTAGCCCATTTCACTGCCCTGGCGAGCGCTAGTGGCTAACGAGAGGCGATTCTGCCAACGCTGGTAGACGTCACAATAAATATATATATATATATATATATATATATATATATATATATATACATATATATACAGTATATATATATATATATATAGAGAGAGAGAGAGTGAATGAGTATGTGTGTGTGTGTGAGTATGAGTATGTGTCATTATAATGGTCACATTCTCAATGGTGTTATTAACACCTTACGAGCGGCCTAGGCGGTAATTTATATGTACCGCCCAGCCGGGTGTTTTTACCCTAAATAGGGTTGTTTACGTGATCATTTTCATGCCTAAATAAGACCCAGAGCGTAAAACAAGTATCTATCCCTGAAAGGGCATAAACAGAGCTTTCCAATGACACCCCAACCATCCTTGTACGACCACTGGTTTTCTTGCAACGATCGCGCAACACGAGTGCAAAAACCATGTAATTAGGTACTTTCCCTGCATAATTCCCTGTGTAGCGAGTGTGAGGGGGGATGGAAGGGTGGTTTTCACTTCAGTTGGCCCACCGCGGTGGTGGGCGGCGGTCATAGCCTTACTACGCTCCTCACACCGCTCAGCTCTCTCTCTCTCTGCAACATTACGTGCTGAAAATGGCACACGACATAAGTTGTGAACCGCCACTTAGTCCAAATTTATATCACACGACATAAGTTGCGCGCCGCAAAAGAAGGGTTAAGCGAACTATTGTCAACCTGCATTGAATGACTCTCAACTGCCTCAAGCAGTTATATATACAGTATATAATTATAGTGATTTCTTGCAAAATCACCTCAAACACACTATACAGTATACAGTATATCTCTTGGGAGCCTATCATGACGCCAAACTAAATGTACCGGGTATAGAGAGTTGTGCTGAGGAAATAAAGCGAGAAAAGGAAGGTGTGGTGAAGTGGTCTTGCTAATATGCTGGTAACCCTTCCCTACCAGTTATTCCCAGTAAAGGTTTAATAGTATGTCAAGAGTGTAGGAGAATATCTGAATACTGATTAAGGGGGGTCACCGGCTTATTTGTTATCTTTCTCTCCTTTTCTCTCTTTCCCTGGTTTGTATCCATTCGGCCCCATACAGCCAACTGTTTTAATACGTTTATCCCCATCCAGGTGTCGATTTCTTCCTGGCGAGCGATAGCGAGCCACCATTGTATGGAGAAATCCAGGTTCGCTCAGCTTCGCTGGAGACATTTTTCTATCGAAAAATGTACACATTTAGCTTGCTGTCAAAACAAAACAAAATATATGCTGGCTCGCTACCGCTCGCCAGGAAAATGTTGACACCTGGATGGGGGTAAACGTCTTAAAACAGTATGCTGAATAGGGCCGAATGGATACAAGCCAAAGAGAGAGGGAGAGAAAGAGAAAAAAAGCGAGGTGGGCCCCCTTAAGGATTATGGTGAAGCTTGTCAGTTTTACCATCAGCCTTCTATCACCGGCACTAATATACCACCACGATAGTTCATAGCATTTCTTTGGGGATCAACATATATCTCGTAGTCAATTCCTATTTGTTTTTGAAAGATTTTTCCTCTTTGCTTTGCTTCCTATTTTCCTGTTTCCATTCATCTCAGCCATATCCATCTTCTCTCTGTACCCGGCTCCTACTTATAGAGCTGAAAAATACTGTACAGTATAATAATACCAGTCATAGGTACACTCAGATGCCATAGTCTCTGGCCCACTCATACAAATTAGTGGACTTTACCTATTTCTAAATATGGAAGTATATATCTGGAAACCAATTTAGGAATATAATTTTCTATAAATCAACTACTAAACTCTATATACTATTTATTGTTAAGCACGTTCTATCCATAAATCAATCCAGATAGCTATAATTTCATACAGAAACAAATATGGAGTCCACGAATTCCTATGAGTGGGCTAGAGACTATGGTATCCAAGTGTACACTGTTCATTTTTGCAGGAGAGTGGGTAATCGCGTGTACATTTAGAGAACAAAGAGGTACGGTACTACACACTCAATTTTAGTTAGTTATTTACAGACAAACACAAATTATACGTCACTTCAACACCCATTACCAAGTTCACCGAAAACAGGCAGTTAAACTACATCACACACAAACAAGCAATATTGTATCAGGTATACCATTGTAGGTCAGCATGGCAGTAATCTATCGCTCTCTCTTTTCCTCTCATACACACAATACAATATTCGTAGCCCCCTAAAGAATCATTCAGACCCATTGAGATAATAGTGGAAACGTCTATTGTGTTGTCTTCATCCAGCTCCACCATCACGTTGCAATGTTCTCTCTCATTCATTCTCTTCCATTCAGAAATACGGTATCAGGAATTAATGCCCAATAATCCAGTCAGTCCCTTCAGAGAGGATAATGGAAGCATTTAAGCTAAATCGTATACTCTCTTCCTCACACCCTAACGTGTATATCTCACTCTCTCCAACTCTTACTCACACTATATATATATATATATATATATATATTATATCTCTTACACACACACCGAGGGTAAGGCTGTGTGTGTGTCTGTGTATATGTGTGTGTGTGTGTATATGTGTGTGTGTGTGTGTGTGTATATGTGTGTGTGTGTGTGTGTGTGTGTGTGTGTGTGTGTGTGTGTGTGTGTGTGTGTGTGAATATTGTTGGACCCTTCTCACCATTACTTAACACATCCATACCCTCTTCTTTCTGTCACCAACCTCACTATACTGTATAATAGCCTTGATTGTAATCAAATAAAGTATATATCCGCGCCTAAACTCAAAATGTATACACGATTTTGAATGTTTAGCACCCTAGGATTGCTCAGGCTGAGCTTTGGTCAGTAGCAAAAATAATTCTTAATTCTAAGAACATTTGCACTCAGGGCAGGGCTTTGAAGTTTGGCATTTTCGACAATTGTGCAGTACATTAGCTAACAAAAGGCGTATGCAAACCCTAATCGACCTTATACTTCCTCAAATATCTAGGTAGATGTCCTTCTCAAGCTGAAAAGGGTTGACTACAGTATTCTAATGCTATAATCTACACGAAAGCAGGCAGAAAACCGCAGAAGATGCGATTCATTGGATCTCCGATGGAGGCACTGCACAAAACTGACATTTACGCAAATTCGGATAATGCTTGTTTCTCAGTATACCAAATATATGTTTTTGTTCATTGTTGCACTTTTCTACTTAGCACTATCCCCCAAGTGAAAATTCACGGCCAAATTATTTTTCAATAAACCTTCGAAAATGCGATATTTCCACAGTTACGAACCTGTGGACATTTTGAGCAGTCAAATCACGACCGACGAAAGTGAGTTGCGTAAACCTTAGGGTTGCTCAGGCTGAGCTTAGGTCAGTAGCAACAATATTTTTAATTCTAAGCACATTTGCACTCAGGGCGGGCTTTCAAGTTTGGCATTTTCGACAATTGTGCAGTACATTAGCTAACAAAAGGCGTATCCCTCATTATTATTTCAACTTTTGAGTTAATTAACTCGAATCGACAATGGTGCCTCCATCAAAGATAGTGTATTGATTATAATTGTTACAGGTGGCTGTGTGTGTGTGTGTGTGTGTGTGTGTGTGTGTGAAGGAAGATGGACTAGACTACTGCACACGACTTACAAGGCTTGGTTAGTGCCCTACAAAAATTATGTTCTTCAGATAGGTCTAATAGGAGCCAAAATTATATATTGTAATCGCTCCTGTCCGTACTTTTTTTTTTTTAATGAAGAAGCATGTCATAGGAGCCATATGAAAGAGACGCACTGTTCAGTACATGCCAAATGTTCAATATGGATTTTTTTCCCACTCATATTCCTGGTTTTCTTCATGATTAATTACTTGTTTTTGTTACATAATATATATATATATTTATCTATTCTATCTAAGCTATTTATCAATATCTATCTATCTATTTATATGTCTGTCTGTCTGTCTGTATCTATTTATCTATATATCTATAATGTATACAGTATATATTAAATATAATTTGTGTGTCGCCCTTGCCTCTTTCTTAATATTGTTATATACTTCAATTTATCTTATGGTTGTTGTTGTTGTTGTTCCCTAAGCTGGTTGTAGGTGTTTGTAGATTTTTATTTTATAACTACCCCCTCTTATCCATTTTCTTCAATATTTATCTTTCCCTTTACACCCTGGATATTCTTGTTTTATCTCACTAATTTTCCTTCCCTTCCCTCTCTCACATTTTTCTCTCTGGTCCTTCTGTCTCATTCTTTCAGGCTTACTCCTATTGCTTTCCTGCCTCTTTTACCATTGGCTTACAACACTCCAATTCTCATTCTCATTCTCTCTCTCTCTCTCTCTCTCTCTCTCTCTCTCTCTCTCTCTCTCTCTCTCTCTCTCTCTCTCTCTCTCATTCTCTCTCTCTCTCTCTCTCTCTCTCTCTCTCTCTCTCTCTCTCTCTCATTACTATCATCATCCTGGTGGGAGAGATAGGTGACGTTTTAGTAATGTATATGAATATATATTGGTAGTGGTATACAAGCTGGTCATATATTTTAGTGGTTGATATAATATATCATGACGCATTTCTTTAATAATATATTCTGACTAATATTAGCCGATTCTATTCAGCTTAAGAAGTATTTTATATCACACAAGCGGATATAATCAATCTTTTGACTTCCAAAAGTCATAATACAATATATACTTCTAATGGAATCCATAATATACATAGGAATGGTGTTAACGGATACTGACTGTTAAGCTGGGTTAAAAACACATACTAACCATTTGGTCATAGTGTCAGTTAGTGTTATTGTTCTTGAACTCGATATGTAAACCATCTATTGCTGGGGTCACACATTCACGTATATTGCTCCCCAGCTCCCGTCCGGCGTATCGCCAATTTATGTAAAGACGCGAGTAGTTCCTGCCGTTGAACGCCCGTTCTTCCACGTCTATTGCACTTCCCGACAGACGTTAGCGTAACGTGGCCAGTGTTACGTCAGACGTAATGGAGTGGTATTGAACTACGTACGTGTTTGCGACGTGCGTAAGCATAGCCCCGTTCGACCTCATGGGCTGCACGATTGATTTGCGGGAACACAGGCCACGCCCATGCCACGCCCCCTCAAGACCGGCGAAGCTGAGGCCGCACGTCTTGGGATTTGTTATGTCGTACCTGGACCGGTTCTGGCCAATCGTAGGCACACCCCGTCTGACCAAACACAGACAAAGACAGTCTTTGTCAACCACGTAGGTCTGGGTTGGAATCTGGGAACTACAAAAGGGCAGGAATGGCCACACCATTCCCATTCCCAGTCCTTCATCGGCACCATGAACAACATCGAGGAATTCATCCTGGAGGAGTTACCCGCTGAGTGCCAGCCAATTTTGACATGTTATTCTGCCAGTGCCAGAATTTTTTTTTTTTTTTTTTTTTTTTTGGCTAAATCTATTAAGTTGGGAGAGAAAGGAAGGATAATGATACAAAAAACACTCCCCTCGTCAGAAATCAGGTCCCCGATGGTCCCCCGAAAGTAGCTGAAAAGACACTATAGACTACAGAGACTTTTATGGTATCGGAATGTATGGGTGGGAGGGTGGTTTTGGGGTTGGTTGGGGGAAGGTAGAAGGGTAATTGACTTGTGTTACACATATGAAGCCGATTGGTGAGGTAGTTTCGCCACCACGGATTTTCCTTTTTTTCCTTTTCTTCGTACGGATACGCTAGAAGTGGGTGGTGGGAGGCGGTTGGGGGTGTGATGGGGGGAAGGCAGAAGGGTAAGAGACTTGTCACACAAATATTGAACCGATTGGTGCAGTCGTTTCGCCGCCACAGATTTTCCTTTTTTTTTCCTTCTGACGGGACCGACAGTCAGCGAGTGGGTGGGAGGAGGGATTTGGGATTTTTGTGGTGGGTAGCCTAAAGGGTAAGGTACATGTGGTAAAAATATGAAAGCCATAGGTGCAGTCGTTTCGCTACTACGATTTGTTTTCGGCAGGGTGCAGAGGGTGGCAGGGTTGGCTTGTTGGTTGCTGCTCCGGTGTGGTGAGAGGTGTGACTGGAGGGTCCCCCGCTGGTCCCGTTGTCCCCCGTACAACGGTGCCGCGTCTTCCCGCCAACCCGCAGTGCGGCAGTTCTGCCAGATGCGGCCTAACTAACGTATACTTCCACGTTCGACTGGAACTTTCTACGATTTGGCGAGAGCAGCTCTCGTCTGACGGGGTAGCTGCTACGTCTGACGAGGCTGCTCCGGTCAGACGGCCGTGGTGGCCAGGTCGGTCGTAAGTTTTCCCGTCTTTTGACATACGTGAGGGCGAGCCACGTTTTTTATTCCACTCGATTCAACAACCGCGCGGCCTTGGCCGCACCCACAACATTCCCGACCCACGTGGGCTACTCGTTTCTACTCGCGCCATGCGTGAGTACCCCCCCGACTGGCCGCAATTTCATTTACGTTTTGCGTATTATGCCCTTACGTTTTACGTAATCGGTTGCCAACTACCAATATTCGTTTACAACAGACGGGAGCTGATGGGAGCAATATACGTGAATGTGTGAACCCACCATATGTGTGTGTGTGTGTGTGTGTGTGTGTGTGCATATTCCGATAGTTATAATCACCCTCAGCTTGCATATATTCTTGGCATAAGATGTCTATGACCACGGGAATGATGACACCCAATATCTCACCAAGGTGACTTAGTTCGTCTTGGTAAGGCTACATACAGTATATGATGAAATGTGCTGTTGAATGTGATTGTGTCGTTGGAGTACTTGTGGTTGTATGTTTAATTAGTAATCAGTTGTGAGTTATTTATGGATAGATTATGAAAATAATGTCCTAGTATTTACATAGGCCGTTGGTCTACTCCACTTTTGATGTCCACCAAACCAGAGGGGGATTAAGAGGCCAGTGACGATAGGTATTAAAAAAAAAAAAAAAAAAAAAAAAAAGGGGGAATGGTGCCAGAGTACATACATACATACATACATATATAACATATCATTGATCCATTAATCTGAACTGATACCGCATTCGACAGAACAGTCCCCCTGCTTCACACAGGCTCCATGTTCCAATATAACCAACCATTATTCTGGCTTAGTACTGTTAACACCAGTAATACTGCAGGATTGAACTGTGAATGTAGTGTTCATTTTTGGTGGGTGAAAATCTGTCCCGTTGTAATATGTCTATTTATCTATTACCGGACACCTTACTCCCCTTTATGAGGGTAGCCATTTACAAAATGCCCCCTAGCGAACCTGTCCCCCGTAAAAAAAACCACACAAAAAAAAAAAAAAAAAAAAAAAATGTACCAGTTTATTCAAAGACTTACAGAAGTGCCCACTCAATATGTATTAGGGTTCGTCGGAAAATGAGGCCCTCGATCTATATGTAGATTTAGCACTATTTTTAATAGTGGGTATTCCACTCACCAACTTGCTTCACCCATAGGTTAGCAGTAAGGATGTTAGCCTCTGAAGTACTAATATTAATGCGGTTTGCCGACCAAGGCTGACGACTCTCATCCACCTGGTAGGCCTAGTAGGCCTATGTAATTGAATGTTTTAGGATGATGTCTTTTTATCAACGCTACAAGGCTACAACGTGGACCATGATATTAATTTTTATGACTATATATATATATATGTATATATACAGTATAATTTTATATATATATATATATATATATATATATATATATATATATATATATATACAGTATACGGCATATATATATACAGTATATATATATATATATATATATATATATATATATATATATATATATATATATATATAATATATATATATATATATAAAAACTTCAGCATATATTTAAAATACCAATCAAATTGTCATCTTAATCCAGCTTCATCTACAGGATTATAACCTTACCGGTTATTATTATGTCAATATTATTTATTAAATCTAGCCACACGTTAATATAGTAGAGTAGGTAAAACTAACATTATTCAAGGTATTTGCTTATTGACTATTTGTCATATTACAATTGCATTCAACTCTATATTAAACCAAATCAGTGGCTCATTAGATCCTCCTCCACCATGTTACCTTGTAGTCCTAACCACGCTCACCTTTCTCTCTCTCTCTCTCTCTCTCTCTCTCTCTCTCTCTCTAGTTTCCTATTACGTGTCGTCTAGTGTGGAAGGCTGAATCAATTTAATCCTTTACTGTGTCGCACTAGATTATCCTTCAGCACATACCCGCGTAATGCTAGCCGTCTGCCCCCCCCCCCACCCCCTCCCCCCTCCCTCTTATATATCTATCTATATCTATCTCTCTCTCTCATGGATTCTGCCATGGCAATCCCTCTTGGGGAGCTTCCTCTGGAAACAAAGCATCAGCCCTATGAATGTGTGTATGTATGTATGTATGAGAGAGATGATGATCGAGCAATACACATACGAGTGCTTTATGTAATTTATGATCGTATTTCAAGGTAATTATAATTAAATCATCAGTAGAGACAGCATGCATTTTATCGAAATTGCAGATAACCAGCACATAACAAAATCTTAAATCGATGATAACCTTCCCAGGGTCAATATGTTTGTGTTCAGTTAAAAAGAAGGATTCACAGAGGTGCCATCTGATCTTACCCTAAGTTTATATATTTACTGCAGGTGTCTGATGAAGACAGTCACTAATATTATTATTTTTTTTATCCTACATTCATATAAATAATTTCCTCAGTAAACGAAATTGGATAGAGGTTATGTTTTCGCCTCGTTTGTCTGTTTGTTTGATTGTAAACCATATATCTCAAACAGTTATGAACCAATTTTAGCTACATTTGGTGACCAGATAGTATATGGGCCATGAAAGAAGTGATTACATTTTGGAGTCGATCCAGAGATTTTCAAGAACTTTGGTGGGCATATTTCACAAAGTTATGACATGATTTCACGAAACTTAGTGGACAGACAGTATATGGCGAAGGAAGAAGTGATTCAGATCAAGAGGCTATCCGGAATTACCCAGATCCAGAAGAAAATATAGGTTTATGATATTAATGGTAATGAACAAACCTATTCATGTGAGCAAGGGGTTCTTTCCTGTTTTTAGGTTGATTAATATAGAAAGACTTTGTTTTGGTTATAAATCAGAAAAATGCACATGACTGCTCTCTGCAATCTATTTTTGTTTCCCTTTTCACTTTGATGCCGTCCCATTTTCCGCTCAATTTAATCCCGTTTAGTGAAGATGTGAAAAATTGTCATGATGATACCATGCTTCCAGATGTTTGGTAATGTGTTGTATGAATGCTAGAATGCCTTGTGGTCCCAGGTGTCTAAGGTGTATGTTACTTATGTTGTCTTCAGTGTTGTATTTAGTGCTCAGACAGTGTTTTATAATATATGACGACTAAAGCAACGACATAAATACTGTACTAACTATAGTTTTTTGAAGATATGACACTATACTCATAATTTTGCTATTTCACCTGAATTCAAGCATATTGTCTACCAAAACGTTTCATGACACAAACACACCCAAACAAGAAATCCTAATACATAAAGAAAATAAAAAAAACTTCATCACAACACAATTTTTTTTTTTTTTTTTTTTCTATGTGATTGAGGGAGGCAAAAGGCATAACTGCCTATAGCGAGTGCCTCCCCCATAGTTGAAAGAGTGACAGGGCCAAAATCAAGGGACGTTCGAGCCAAAATGCCTGGACACACGGAGTTTGAAGCAATTTAAGTCATAGGAAGAGGGAAAGACTGATTCTGGGAGAGAGTTCCAGAGCTCAGATGTTGAGTAGAAGAAAGTTTGAGAGTAATGTTTCACTCTTGGGTTGGAGAGTTGCACAGAGTAGGGGTGGGATTGAGTTGCAAGACGGGTACCACGTGCCCTACGTAAAGGAGGTGGTATGCACTGGGATAGCTCTGAGGAACACTGATTATTATAGTAGCGATAGAATAGCGAGAGAGATGCAACATTGCGGCGGAGAGAGAGAGATTGCAGAGAGTTGGTGAGTGGACGGGAGTTAATGATACGAAAGGCCTTCCTTTCAACCTTGTCTAGGAGAGCGGTGTGAGAGGAACCTCCCCACACATGTGAACAATACTCAATACAAGGGCGCACTATGCCCCTGTACAGAGCAAGAAGCTGTGCAGGGGAAAAGAACCGCCTAAGGCGGTTGAGCACACCCAGCTTCTGGGAGGCTGCCTTAGCAAGACTGGTAATATGGTCCTTCCAAATGAGAGCAGAAGAAAAAGAGACACCAAGAATATTGAGAGAAGATGAAGGGTTGATTTTTGTATTGTTGAAGAATAAGGGATAGTCCGCTGGGAGATCCTGACGGGTAGATAGATGGAGAAATTGGGTTTTGGAAGCATTAAAGTTAACAAGGTTTTCTCTGCCCCAATTGGAAATAGTATTTAGATCAGAATTTAAGAGTTCTATGGCTTCATTACGTTTGTCGTTGAGGGATTGCTGGCTGGGGCGTTCTGAAAAACTAATGGAGTAGTGTAAAGTTGAGTCGTCTGCGTATGAATGGATGGGAATTAAGGTACAGTTAAGGAGATCATTTATAAAAATTAGAAAGAGAATAGGAGATAGGACAGAGCCCTGAGGAACACCGGAGTTTATAGGGTGAGGAAGTGAACAATGGCCGTCCACAACCGCAGCTATGGAACGGCCAGAAAGGAAATTAGAGACAAAGGCACAGATGGAGGGATAGAAACCGAAGGAGGGTAGTTTAGAAATTAAAGATTTATGCCAGACTCTATCGAAGGCTTTCGATATGTCTAGTGCAATAGAAAAAGTCTCACCGAAGTCCCGAAAGGAGGATGACCAAGAGTTAGTAAGATATGAAAGAAGATCACCAGTAGAGCGACCCTTAAGGAAGCCATACTGGCGATCTGAGAGCAGATTATGAGAAGAGAAATGCTTAAGAAATTTGGAAGCAAGAATAGTTTCAAAAACTTTAGAAAGACAAGAGATAAGAGCAATTGGACGATAGTTGGAGGGTTGAGAGCGGTCACCCTTCTTTGGGACAGGTTGAATGTGAGCAAACTTCCAGCATGAAGGGAAGACGTTAGAGGATAGACAGAGACGAAAGAGTTTGCCTAGGCAGGGAGTCAGCACGGAAGCACAGTTTTGAGAACAACAGGAGGAACACCGTCCGGACCGTACGCCTTATTAGTGTTAAGCCCAGAGAGGGTAGAAAGTACATCTTTAGAAGAGATTAGGATATTAGGCATAAGTAAGAGAGAGGAGGGCGGAGAGGGAGGAATAGCACAATATACTTATCTAGTCACAAAACAAACATCCCAACAAAAATATATGAGTACAAACAACATCGGAATATAGCACACAACCTTACCATAACTCCAGATAACACCACAGACGAACACAATCGCACTGTAAAACTTTGACACTATCATTCTTATTACATAATGAAGCCAGAGTCCCTTTGCATGTTAATGAGGTTGTGATGGTGTCGTTGGACTAATGTGGTGCTTGGTGGGTACTGTGGTGAATTAAGTCGATTGGTGTTGTAGTGGGGGTGTGGTGATGTTATGGTGGTGGTGTAGTGGTGTTTTGGAGGGGATATGGTGGTGGTGTAGCGGTGTTATGATGGGGTGTTCTCTTTGTATTTACAGTAATTGCATTTTTTAAATAGGTATACTTTCAGTTATGACTGTTTCTTTCATTTTTAAGGATTATACAGGAGCTGTCTTGTCATTATTTTTAAAGTTGTGAATAATATGGACATAAATAGACGTTATATTAATAATGGGGTTAATAGATAGTGAAGCCATTTGTAATCAGCCTGATACCCTATGATGGCCCTTACTTGACCCCCTCCTCATTAGGGGGAGGCAGACCGTTTGTTTGGTCTATTAATTAATTTATTCATATATTTTTTTAGTTTCCTCCCTAGACACTTCATCAAGCTTAGAAAAACACACCCTAGACCCCCCTTCAAGATAAATGTGTAAATATTTCGGTAGAATAATTTCCCGGCCGAAGGCCGGTTCCTCTTAAAATTACAGGCTCGCTATCGCTCGCCAGGAAATAATCGACACCTAAATGGCACGAAAGGTCTTAAAATTGACAACGAAATAGGGCGAAAGGTGTTAAAATCGCCAAACTAATGGGCCGAACGTCTTATAATCTCAAAACTAGTGGGGCTAAGCATTAGGGAGAAGGGGGTCCAAAAAAAAACGGTCTGCCTCCCTTTAACACATTGACACCCTCCCCTCTCACACCTGACCAGACCCCCTTCCCCACAACTTCACTCCCGTTATATACACCTTACCTGACAACCTAATTCCCCCCCTTCCCTCCTACGCCTCACATGACCCTTCGTTTCCATACGCACCCCCCCCCCCCCCATCATCGGGGACGAAGAATATTAGCTTATAGGTTTTGTTGTTCCTCTTTGATGATCCAGAGCAGAAGGTTGCTTGGAGGAGAGGACGGGCTGGAGGCAAGAAAGGAGGTCAAGGGAGAATTGTTCTTAATTAGTCTTCTTCATTCTCCATTGACCTAGCATAGTATTTATTATATTTCTTCCCCTTCTGTACCTTCAAACTCTCCCTACTCGTGTTACTTTTCAGGTATGTCATCACTACTAACAGTATTTTCATCATAGATGCATCATTACTATTTTGATTATCAACATAATATATTATGGGTAAGCAAAACAGTATTATTAAGACTTATTATACATGGTGCTCTGTATAACCAAATACCTAAAACAGTGTAGATGTAGCGTAAGAGCCTAACATGGAGATATATGTAACCCTTCCTATTCCTTCAACAAACAAACAACAAAGGTAAGGTAAACAAGCCGTCAAGGAAAAATTGCATGTTGTATTATCATGTGGCATCAATTCACAACAGGTCGTTGGCTGGTTAGTGAATTTGTTCAAGTCTAAACACAGGACATTTACTGTTTCACACCATAGCTATAGCGTATAGCTTTAACTGGGCTTGCTACGCTGTTACGCAATATAGTATACCACTGATTTACAAACACATTTGTTTACTATAATGCAGTGAGTTTCACTATGGATAACAGCCAAACTTATATATTATCAACAAAATTGTCTTTGATTGTATTACAGAAGCCTTAGTTCTCCTTCTTAGAGATATATCGGACTTGCAGGAGCCCTTCTCTTGTGATGCTTCACTCTAATTAATTACTGTCAACACTATTGTTATCTTCTATCAAATTAATCATTATAGAAGCCTTTGTACATTACCCCTGCTTCTGCTCTAATAGCTTAATTACAAACATACACACCGGCACCTCAGCCACACACACAAACACCTTACACACACACACACACACACACACCTCAAACCATGGCAGCACTCGCCTTGTAAAGTAAGCCTGTTGCAAGTGATACATCTAAAGATTAGGAAGTATAATGATCACCTTGTTATAAGCTTGGATTGTATAATAATGTGGTCTTGGTACTGAGCTTGCATTATTTCTTGTTTCATACTTCATATATTTGTTTGTGGCTTCATCATATTCGGCATAGTTTTTGTTTCGTGTTCGTTCCATGCTCTCGTCTCTTCCACTACATTGTTTCTTGTTCCATACTGCATATATATTTGGTGCGCCTTTAAGGGGAGTCACCGGCTTTTTTTTTTATCTTTCTCTCCTTTTCGCTCTTTTCCTGGCTTGTATCCATTTGGTCCCATTCAGCCAAGACGTTTATCCCCATCCAGGTGTCGATTTCTTCCTGGCAAGCGATAGCGAGCCAGCATTGTATGGAGAAATCCGGCTTCGCCGGTGAAATTTTTCTATCGAAAAATATAAAAATTTAGCTTGCTGTAAAAAACAAATATATATGCTGGCTCGCTGCCGCTCATCAGGAAAAAATTGACACCTGGATGGGGGTAAACGTCTTAAAACAGTAGGCTGAATGGGGCCGAATGGATACAAGCCAGGGAAAGAGAGAAAAGGAGAGAAAGAGAAAGAAAGCGAGGTGGGCTCCCTTTAACACATTCGGTATAGATATTTTTTCGAGTTCGTTCCATGCTCTCGTCTCTTCCACTACATTGTTTCCAATGTTTGTGTTGACATCCCTCCCTTCACTCTATACCGGGGGAGTTTTTGTCACTTGTTTTGTGGGGAATTTTTTTGTGGACCTGTGTGTGTGTGTGTGTGTGTGTGTGTGTGTGTGTGTGTGAGAGAGATAGAGAGAGAGAACATTATTATATAGTACATAGTAAAAGATTGTTAAGTGAAGTCTTGTTGCTGATACGCGATAATACCGAGTGTTGTTATCTCCAAGCCCAGCAGTGGCCCCGCATGTTTCCCTATATGTTCTCCTCTCCTGCAGTTATACCTTTATTCTCCACATTTTCTCTTTGTAGATTTCTGCTGTTGGATCTTTATTGTATTTTCCTCCCCTCATCCTGCCATTTGTTTTCTAGCAGTTGTCCTTACCATAATTGCAAATAGTAGATATTGCGATAAAGTTCTGTAGGTGGGGAGGGGGGAGTGGGGTTGTAGGAGGGCTATTATGTAAATTTTGGCAATCCGAAGACATCTGTGTCTTCTTTTGATTTGTATAAACTGTTCACATCACTTAAATGTTTATCTGATTGTCGTTTATATTATGTTAGTTATCACTTGTGCTGTGGTATAATATAGGTGTAATATTGGTCAGGTGGGATGGCGTGGATTTCGATCAGTGGCATTTATTACTTCTGATGAAATAACCATGAAACACAATTTATTTAATTAAAAATTGGCTTAGTACAAAACTGCAAGTTTGATCATAATTATACCGTATATGTGTGGGGGACTGACAGTCCTCCACACGAGTTGAGGTTGGGGAGGAACAAATGTAGAAGTACCGACAGTCTCCATTTAACCTCCGTTGTGGTATAGTAGAGAAAGCTACTGCCTGCATAGGTTCGAATCCTAGCCAAAGTTATTATATTTGCCATCATATAAACAACTTGTCATGCTTAGGAGTGTTGGATATTTATTTAAAGACTGCCAGTCGTCCATACGAGTTGCGGTTGGGGAAAAACAGAGGTAGAAGTACTGAAATTCTCCTTTTAACCTTCGTAGTGGTATAGTGGACAGAGTTCCTGCCTGCATAGGTTTGAGTCCTAGCCCCTTCTGTACCAGCGGCGTATTTTTCTATTGTCTTCTAGCTATAAATTTGACGATTTTGTGCAGATTAGGAGGGAAAGGGAGGAAGAGAGCGAAGACACATTGAAGGGAGATGTAATTTAAGCAATACGAGAAGGGCGGAGCGGATGACCGACTGAACATTTTGAGAGTGAGACGCATTTTGTTAGGGCAGATAAGTACTCGGAGCAGGTTACATGATTTTCAAATACTTCGGAACTTTGGTGTGTTAATGTAAACAATCAAGATACATTTATACATGTCGTCGTTACATAGTGAGCGAAGACGTGGCCTGAGACAGTGCCTCATATACGGACTAGTAACAAAAGTAAGTCGTATATTTGGCGAATTCAACCTACTTCACATCCAGACGGATAATATTTAGGGACTAGGCATTGCATTACAAAGTATGATCAAATTAGTTAACGATAGTTTCCTAGTAATCAAGTAAGGGAGAAAATAGTGTTGATTAAATAATAATAATAACACTACCTTCAAAATTTAATCTCAGAAATTGGAAAATTTCTAACTGGTTGTGACCACAATCACATAATGTTTCAAATCAAATTGATTGCTTTCTGCTCAATCTCCCCCGAAGCAAGATCACTAACAGCTTACTTTATCGTCTCATAGATTTATTTCAAGGAAATATTATTCTCTCGTAGCTCAGTAACAGTTGCGGGTGACTATCTTTTATGTACAGTTGCCCAAGTAAGCTTTGTTCCTCGTCGTGATCTTATGTATGAACATAAATATAGTATGAATGAATTGCGAGTGTGTTTTTTGTTCTTCAATTATTCGTTAATTAGTCAGATAAGTTAAACACTGCATAAGAAACTACACTAGCAATTCAATCATGCGCCGTATATTTCCATGTATAAGATCACGAAGAGGAACAAAACTTATGTGGACAACTGTACCTAATGTACTTATATTAGTTTACCGGTACTACCCGATTTACAAATTATAGTAAGGTATCCAATTTGATGTCAGTGGACAATTAAATTTCAACAAATATCAAGAAGTTACCTGTTAATTCACGTAAACCCAACAACAGAAACATTTACATGAAGTTCAATTTATTTCCGGATAATTGATCAAAACTTTCAGTAATAATGCCAGACATTTGTTAGGGTTCCCGGACATCTCAACCAGTAGTCCATTTAATCCAGTAGCTCTCAACCAGTGCCAAATCAACCAAGACCAACCAAACTAGTGCCAAAATATAGTACTAACCTAACCTAACCTAACCTAACCGTATTGGTTGATTTGGTACTGGTTGAGAGCTACTGGTTGAAATGGCCTACTGGTTGAATTGTCCGGTCACCATTTGTTAGGTATAGTACAGTTCCCTGCAATGCTGTCTTATAGAGGATCATCAGCTTTGGTGACATCTAGCAGTTCTGGGTTTGATATTGCTGTTTGATATTGTTAATTCTAAGGTGGCTATTTGTGTTGTTCTTGTGCAGTCAAATAATAATAATAATAATAATAATAATAATAATAATAATAATAATAATAGAATAAAAAACAGATAAAGGCGGAAGTGCAGGAGATTGTCCATGAACAATACACAGAGAATAAACACTCTTACACATCAATAAGCTCCCTCGTATAATGTTATGTAAGTGCAATAACACTATATTTATTCATCTTGGAAATGTTTATTACACCACCTTCCAATATAGCACCCCCACTGTAGCCTTAAGGGAGCCCACCTTGCTTGTGTTCTCTTTCTCTCCTTCTCTCTTTGGTTTGTATCCATTCGGCCCCATTCAGCCTTACTGTTTTAAGACGTTTACTCACATCCAGGTGTCAATATTTTCCTGGGGAGCGGTAGCGAGCCAGCATATATATATTTTTGTTTTGACAGCAAGCTAAATTTGTAAATTTTTCGATAGAAAAATTTCTCCGGCGAAGCCGGATTTCTCCATACAATGCTGGCTCGCTATCGCTCACCAGGAAAAAAATCGACACCTGGATGGGGATACATGTCTTAAAGCAGTAGGCTGAATGGGGCCGAATGGATACAAGCCAAAGAGAGAGGGAGAGAAAGAGAAAAAAAGCGAGGTGGGCCCCCTTAAGACAATATCGAGAGGAGAGCCAGCCGCCAAAGAGCACTAAATACGCTCATGAAATCAGGATGCAAGAGGACGTAAGCTTGTGGGTAAGTACATAGGCGGCGAGGCATTCTTGTATATTGTGAGTGAGAGAGAGCTACATAGAGCTACATAGATACACAGACCACGCAGACCTCAAGGTCCCTACTAGGCAGTCCGGCCTTACAAATTTTTTTTGGTTTTCATATCACCCCATTCCCCTCTAGATAGAGGTCAAGCCTTCCCTTGAAAGCGTTTATTGTGTCGCTCTCCACCACTCTCGTTGATAGTTTGTTCCACTCTGTCACAACACTGTAGGTGAAAAAACTCTTTGTGACGTCTAGGTTTGCCTTTTTGGTTTTTAATTTTATTCCATTTCCGCGAGTTTGAGTATTATTGTTTAATGTGAATAGCGCATTTCTATTGACTTTGTCAAAGCCTTTCAGTATCTTAAAGCACTCAATAAGTTGACCCCTCAACCTCCTCTTTTTTTAATGAGAACAGGTTCAATCGTTTAAGTCTTTCTTCAAATGGAGAGAGAGAGAGATGTAATATGAGAGGAATTATTCACACTGAAAAATGGAGGGTGATGTAGGAGGGAGAGTGATGAACAATGTGAAGTGGGAGAGAGAGAAAATTAATTACAAGGGTAGAAGAACGGGACATAATATGAAGGTTGTAAATGTATTGTGAGAAGGGAGGGTGTTAGTCACGTTGATGAGAAATATTCATTCTTTGTTTTATTTATTATATTATTATTAATTCATTATTATTATGATTATTATTATTTTTGTTTAATGAATCGAAATATTGTCATTCTGAGTAAACATGTCATCTAGTTTTTTTCACATATATGGGCGACCTAGATGTGTATGAATTTGTGTTTTTGTGTGTGTATATTTGTTGTTGTGTTGTCCCTATTCGGGCTCTGCTTCGAGTCGGCCACCCCCAGCTGAAAAAAATAAAAATAAAAACAAGTATGTGCATGATAATACAGATAGATAGATAGATAGATAGATGATCCCTTAGGGTCGGCATAAATTATTTAGATAAAGAAAAACATGAGTGTGTGATCAAGTAGGGTATTTACATTTTCAGTACCGGTACCGGTAACATTGTTTTCATTATAATTTGACAATTAATAGAAGATTGTACCCAGCTTAGGAATGACGTCTACCCATAAAAAGGCTACAGACTATCTCAATTTATCCTATTAGTTACCATATATCCCTCCTAATCTGAACAAAATCGTCAAATTTATAGCTAGAAGACAATAGATAAATACGCCGCTGGTACAGAAGGGGCTAGGACTCAAACCTATGCAGGCAGGAACTCTGTCCACTATACCACTACGAAGGTTAAAAGGAGAATTTCAGTACTTCTACCTCTGTTTTTCCCCAACCGCAACTCGTATGGACGACTGGCAGTCTTTAAGTAAATATCCAACACTCCTAAGCATGACAAGTTGTTTATATGATGGCAAATATAATAACTTCGGCTAGGATTCGAACCTATGCAGGCAGTAGCTTTCTCTACTGTACCACAATGGAGGTTAAATGGAGACTGTCGGTATTTCTACATTTGTTCCTCCCCAACCTCAACTCGTGTGGAGGACTGTCAGTCCCCCACACATATACGGTATAATTATGATCAAACTTGCAGTTTTGTACTAAGCCAATTTTTAATTAAATAAATTGTGTTTCATGGTTTTTTCATCAGAAGTAATAAATGCCACTGATCGAAATCCACACCATCCCACCTGACCAATATTACACCTATATTATACCACAGCACAAGTGATAGCTAAACTAATATAAACGACAATCAGATAAACATTTAAGTGATGTGAACAGTTTATACAAATCAAAAGAAGACGAAGAAGTCATAAACACGAAAACAGTAGTATCGGCTATAACATGTGTTTAACTTTTATGTGGATTATTACAGAAGTAGTTATCATTGGTAATTGTTACACTGTAGTACAATCATTTGTATGCCAGGTATTATTAGAATACCTTTAATGTCTTCGGATTGCCAACATTTACATAATAGCCCTCCTACAACCCCACTCCCCCCTCCCCTCCTACAACCCCACTCCCCCCTCCCCTCCTACAGAACTTTATCGCAATATCTACTATTTACAATTATGGTAAGGGAACTGCTAGAAAACAAATAGCAGGATGAGGGGAGGAAAATACAATAAAGATCCAACAGCAGAAATCTACAAAGAGAAACTGTGAAGAACAAGGGTATAACTGCAGGGGAGGAGAACATATAGGGAAACATGCGGGGCCACTGCTGGGCTTGGAGATAAAAACATTCGGAATTGAATTGTCGTGTATCAGCCACAAAATTTCACTTCATAATCTTTTACTATAGTCATCCTCCTATGAAATGAGCTACAAGGTGGTGTCCCTCGCCCTCTGTGCGGTGTTGTCAAATATTCAAAGCTTTAACAACAAATGTTAGTTTTTCAGGCTATTAACAAATTAATTTTAGCTTTTATGACTATATATATTATATTACAATTTTTAAAGGTTATGTGGTGTTAAGAAACATATCATTTTAAGGATATATAGAAGGAATTTATACAACATATGGCACGCTTTTAGAACATGCTGCCATTTTTCTGGGGACAGCTATAAATAGATTTAAGGAATGGTAGGATATGCGAGGTTGCCAAGTAATGTCAATGCGGTTCTGTTGGCTACGCACGCACTCACACACACCCCTACAGATACACACACAAACACACACATACATACACAATCTCCAAAATGCAATATAGCACAATGTAATCCCATCAAGAGAGAGAGAGCTGGATACGAGTAATGGCAACGCTTTAAATGGCCTCAAACTACGACAACATCACCCAGGTCAGATGGTCACTAACCCTCATTCATAGCGCGACCACCATGGAAGGAAAAACTCGCAAAAGTTACTCTCATCTTCATAGCCAGGCAAGGGAGATGCTGTACAATGTAAATAGGTATATACAAATATAGCGTACCTATTATTTCGTTTCTGTAACTTTTATACAAGAATACCAATAACCCTTCCAGACATAAAAACGTCTTTTACATTTATTTCAAGTTTCCCTTCTAAATGTGGTTTTCCTTGGTTTCCCGTTTTCTAAAAGGTTTGTTTTGGTAGAAATCTGGCACCACCGCACAGGGCGACCTTGACCTCCTTGGAGCTCATTTCAGTTGAGTTTGACTATAACCCGTGAACCAAAGTTTCGGCACCCCCTGAACAGGCAGTAAGACGAAGTCAAGGTTGAAGACAGGCTGGGCGATCGAAAAGACTCGTAGCGAAGCTGAAGTGAGGTTCACATTCCACTAACTGAAGTCTCAGCAACAATGAATAAATATGAATCCCCACCACCATATATAAAGCCGCTGGTCGGTCAGTTGATGTAGTAGGAAATTCATCTGTGCTTGAGGTGAGTGGCTTGGAATTTTTCGTATGAAAAGTTGTCTGCCTGTGTCACATAACTGCACTTGCATAAAATTGTCTACTCTTTTTGGACACATTAAAGATAGTCATTATTTAATTATTTCCAGGGGAATTCCCTCCCTTGTTTGTGATTGCGTGATTTGGATGGCTACTTATTCCTCCAAACAGTGCCACAAAACCGATCCTCGGTTAATAAGTGTTGTCACTTGTTGCTTAACACCCAAAGAGACAGATCTCCGTTAATAAACACTGTGTGTTCTCTTACCAGAAATGGACATTCGCCAAGGCCGTGCGTGGCAACGCCCACTTAACACTCAAGCCAATCGCCCGGAGGTGATAACAAGAAGATCCCTGATAGTGGGCCACTATCAAGCTGGAACCACAATTAGTGAAATAGGCCGGCTCATGGGGATCAGTAAGAACACTGTCAGGCGATGGGTAAGGAGGTTCGAAGGTGAGCATGATTCGAGTAATAGCACGTAATATTATTTAATGAGAAATTAGTTAAATGTCATTTCAGTGACAACTAAAATTGTCATTTCAATGGAATTCGGAAATAGCTGAATGCTGGATTATCAATAAATACCTTAAGAGACTTCTCAGTGTAAAATATAATATACAGTATTAGCATGAATGCGCAGCTTAGCCTAGGTAGTGTAGGCACTCAAACCGGGGCGGTAAGGTGCAATAAGTCTGTTATAGTTTGAATATCTTTCGTAATTCTTTGTGTTCCATTCCTTCCGGCTTCTAAACCCCCTCCCGTCTCCCATACACCCCTCCCCCCTCTCATCCTCCCTTCCACCCCCCACCCCCTCTCATCCACCCTTCCACCCCCACCCTCAACCCAATTCCTCCTCTCACTCCCGCCTCCCGCTCCTGTCTCTCCTACACCCCCTTCTCCCTTACTTCCCCCTCCCTTCTCCCCTTCCCCTTCTACGAATCTTTGCTAACCTTTCTACTCGCGTGAACTAGGGAAAATAAATTTGTTTCATTAATGTTGTTTAATGTTCTGTTTTTACATCTAGATGATTAATTAGGTTTAAACTTCCCCAGGAACCTGTTGATTCCATAACAAATTATTGTTTGGGGAATATTTCCACTTCGTTAAGTGGGAGAGGAATAGTCTCAAACGACCGTCGACGTGGGCACTCCACCAAGAGTGTTCCTTTGTGTTCTACACAAGATGACTGTTCGATAACATTAGATTAGGATGGTTTGATTTATTAGGCAAAATTTACTGGAAAACCGAATGCGATTAATTTTAAGGAGTATCCTATATCCCAGCCTAACCTCGCCAAGCTGTAGGTGGGGACGTGTCAGGCAGCCTCTGTAAATTTCTGTGACAGACTGTAAAAACGGCACTTCCCGCTAAATCCTCTTTACATATTAACCCTTTCACGATCCTGACGCCATTTGACGATGTCTTCTGGCTGTCATTAGCCGTTTTTATTGGAAGTATCTGAGGGACTTGAAGGGGTAAAGAGTATCACCATCCACCATCTGACTCCCACATCCCCTTTCTAATCTGAATAAAATAGTCCAATACTACACAGCATAGAGAAGAGAAAGGCGTCCTCGGAACGTGCAAGGGTTAACTAACCAAAGCTAGCTATCCTTTTCTACAGTCACGAACAATTTTTTTCAAAGTGTAAAGCGATTGTTAACGCTCTTAGGATCCGAGGACGCCTTTCTGTTTTTCTTTCCTGGTTATTATTAGACTATTTTATTCGGATTAGGGATGGGATACGGAGGTCAGAGTGAATGGTGATACGCTTTACCCTATAATTCCCTCAGATCCTCTCTTAACTGTATAAAAACGTCAAACAATTGGCAGAAGAAGATGCCAAAAGGCGTCAGGATCCTGAGGGTCATTTTACAACTATAATACAATATTACTTATTATATTGAAACTGATTAATAATTTTTTAATCCCTGCAGGTGAGGGGCATGTTAAAACAAGATCGAGATCTGGCCGCCCTCGTGTCACTTCCCAAGAAGACTGTGAGCGCATCCTCACTGCTGTCATCCAGGCACCCAAATCATCATCGGTAGCTCTGACAAGAGACCTGGGCCTCAACTGTCACCCTATAACGGCGAGACGCCGGATGCGTGAGGCGGGACTGAACTGCCATGTTCCAGCCATAAAGGAGGTGCTGACAGAAGCCAACAGGAGAGCAAGACTACGATTCGCTCAACAGCATATTCAGCGTGGCCGTGGCTTCTGGCAAAATGTTATTTTCACGGATGAAAAATGCTTCTCCTCTGTGACACGGAACGGGCGGCAGTGTTGGCGAGCACAAAACACTTGGTATGAGGCCAGGCATATAAACGAGAAGGGAAGGAGTGGCAGAGTCACCGTGTCGTTTCATGGTTGGATGTGGTGGGGTGGTCCTGGAGAACTGGTTAATATTGATGGTAACCTTAACAGCGAGGAATACATTAATATATTGGAAACCTCTTTACTGCCATCTATTCGCGCATACGCCCTTCCAGAGCCCGATATCATCACATAGGTGCACGATTGGTCTCCCATTCACACCAGCCGAGCAGTCACACAGTGGTTCGCACAGCACCCGGAAATCCAGTTGGTAGATTGGCCTCCAAAGGGATGTGACTGCAACCCCATCGAAAATCTTTGGGGGATAATGGTTCAGGAATGGAATGTTCCAGAGATGACCAAGGAATGCGTAGAAGCAAAGGCCAGAGAAGTATGGGAGGGCGTGAGACGACGCCCAGACATTTGCAGCAAGCTAGTAGACTCGTTACCGGCTCGTCTGCAGGAGGTTATTGATGCAGAAGGGGGATGGACAAGTTATTAAACTGCGGAGACATTGAATGTTACAACCTAAATGCATATGTTGCCATATTAAAAGCCCACTGTATTCCATTATCTCTCTGCACAAATAAACTTTATAACAATGTAATTGGTAATATGTATAGCAGATGCTTTAAACAAGGGCTTGATAAAATAAAAAATAAACCACATATGAAATAGAATATGTTTCTAACACCTACTTGTTCCATTATATTTAGTACCCAAGATATAGTTAACGGCTTATTATGTATTATTTTAATATTAATAAATTATGCGTTACAGTCTATGACCATGAAATAGATCGCTCTATCACATGCATAAAAAGAAAACTAAAACAATCTTTCGCTCAGATAATTATAATCCGTTTGTGAGACTTATTATTTATTATAAAAGAACAAGCACCATGTTAACTAGGACTTTATGGCACTGTGAAGCATGGTTAAAATGAACATGGGAGCTTAGCATAAAAAACTATATGAAAGCAGTCTTTTAACCCTTTTAGGATTTAGATGCCTTTCAGCAGCTTCTCCTGACTATCACCATACGAATTTGTACAGCTTGGGAAGGATCTGGGGATCTTAAAAGGCTACAGACTAACTCAATTGACCCTCTGACTTTCA
Source organism: Paralithodes platypus (assembly GCA_032716605.1). Taxonomy (NCBI): domain Eukaryota; kingdom Metazoa; phylum Arthropoda; class Malacostraca; order Decapoda; family Lithodidae; genus Paralithodes; species Paralithodes platypus. The sequence continues at coordinate 23,258,231 of CM064497.1, read as the reverse complement.
TAAACCTTTCCTAATCTGAATAAAATCATGTAAAAATAGCCAGATAACAGATGTAAAGTGTGATGCCGGAGCATGAAATGGTTAAATAAGGGACAGAAGACAGGTATGGCAAAGAAAATGCATAAGCCTGTCGGTGGAAAACGTAGGTGACTCACATAATTATGTTTTGAGACTTGGAGCTAATGAAAAGCGAACCTCGGTCTCGTTGCCAAGCCTGGTACACCAGCTTGTCCGAACGTCTGTTGTATCTGCAACCTTGACTTAGCCTTAATACCTGTCCAGGGGGTGCCGAAACTTTGGTTCACGGGTACTATATAATTAAATCTCTCTCTCTCTGTCTCTCTCTCTCTCTGTCTCTCTCTCTTTCTCTCTCTCTTTCACACACACACACACACACACATACACACGCTGGTCCATAAAAAAATTCCCCACAAAACAAGAAACAAAAAGTCCCCTGGTATAGAGTGAAGGGAGGGATGTCAACAATAACACTGGAAACAATGTAGCGGAAGAGGCGAGAGCATGGAACGAACTGGAAAAAACTATACCGAATGTGTTGAAGGCGCACCAAAATATATATGAAGTATGAAACAAGAAACAATGTAGTGGAAGAGACGAGAGCATGGAACGAGCACGAACAAAACTATACCGAATATGATGAAGCCACAAACAAATATATGAAGTATGAAGCAAGAAATAATGCAAGCTCAGTACCAAGACCACATTATTATAACTTCCAAGCTTATAATAAGGTGATAATAATGCTTCCTAATATTTAGATGTATCAATCTGCCGCCAAAATGTTAGGTGTATGTGTGTATGTGTGTTAGAAATATCAAACACAATTAAAACATAAGCATTAATGAATACCAGCATAAGCATGCTTTATAGGAACTCGAATCAATATTTCTACATGAATCATACATTCTAGAAACAATCGAACAGAACAGAAAAAACGATGTGATTTGGAAAAGGAGGAGGAAATGTAGGTTTACATGGATTGCATACCGGTACTTGGTTCTATCATATTTATATATTAAACATATATACAAGCTACGAAACAAAAATATTCTCGACAAGATGCGACAAGATTGCTCAAGGGATACCGGAGTGAGTAGTTGGTATTATGGTTAACAACTGGTGGGGGAATATTGTGGAAGGTTGGGAGTGGAGGATGACACAAATGATAACTAATGATAGAACCACTTGATGGATGGTGGTTGGAGGATGAATTATACACAAGGACGATGATGTGGAAACGGAATAAGACCATAAAAGGATACTGAGGATAACAACAATGCTAGATATAGGAAGCCCACATCATGTTATCCTGAAGGTTAGTGCCAAATAAATAACACATGTGGGAGGTAAAAGGAGTATATCTATTGGCAGTCAGAATATGAGCCAGGACAGGAGGAACATTGGTCACATGGGGTATGAGGAAGAAGGGAGGGGAAAGGTGGAGTATTTATAGTGTTGGGTAGCCTGGTTGGTGAAGAGAACGGGGTGAAGTGAGAGGGTAGAGGGACGGGTTGGAAGAGACTACAGGAAAGAGTATGAAGTGTTGGGTTGAAAAACATTATTAGGGAGAGAGTAGAGAAAAATTATGGATTGGACGAGTACTTGGGCAGGGAAGTGTTAGAGAGGAGAAGAGTCGGAGTGCCTGTGAGAGGTAGGGAATGGGAGTGTTTAGAAGATAGGTAAGCCAGTCGTGCAGTAAAAAGAGGAAAGCCGAAAATGCAAGGATGGTGAGGGTAAGTGATGAAGATAGGGGAACGGAAAGGTGTTAGAGAAAGTAAGGGAGGAAACAAACATAACATTAAGTTGAAAGATTGTAAATGTGATCGGCATCGATAGATCTTGACGACACAAGTGCAAGCATGAATAAGGAGAGGAGATAATACTATGGCACGATGAAACGACATCAAAATACATGAAGATACAACAGCAAATGATGCATGCTTTAGGAAACCACAAGGATAATACAGATCCCTGCAGCCCCAATCTTGCTGTTATATAATTCATATTTGTTCACACGAATGCCAGGGTGTGGACCTCTCCACCCCACCCGCAGCCCTGTGGAGGAAATGAACACACTTATTGAGGCTTAACATTCTTAGTCACTTGGGTCGATTCATCTGAGGGGAAAAAATATGATAAGTGTGAACATAAACACAAAAAGGAAAGTAACACAGATGCCAATGGCATATGTATAATTGACAATTCAAACACACAGCTTAGGCTAACTATTCAGAAAGGAATACCGAACAACAAAAAATAGATATACAAATACTGAATATACCTTTTGGGTTTGTAGTAAGTATAAGGTATTTGTGAGCGAGATATACGTGTTCGAGTGATGTGTGATGGAGGTGTGTGTGTGTGTGTCTGTAAGGTGTGTGTGTGTGTGTGTGGCTGAGTAGCCGGTAAGTGTGTGTGAGTGTGTATGTTTGTAATTAAGCTATTAGAGCAGAAGCAGGGGTAATGTACAAAGGCTTCTATAATGATTAATTTGATAGAAGATAACAATAGTGTTGACAGTAATTCATTAGTGTGAAGCATCACAAGAGAAGGGCTCCTACAAGTCCGATATATTTCTAAGAAGGAGAACCAAGGATTCTGTAATACAATCAAAGACAATTTTGTTGATAATGAATATGTTTGACTGTTTTCCATAGTGAAATTCACTGTATTATATATTAAAACATGTGTTTATAAATCAGTGGTATACAAAAGTATATTGCCTAGCAATGTAGCAAGCCCGATTAATGTTAAGCTATAGCTATGGTGTGAAACAGTAAATATCCTGTGTTTAGACTTGAACAATTTCAATAACCATCCAACGACCTGTTGTAAACTGATGCAATATAATAATACAAAATGCATTTTTTCCTTGACGACTTCTTTACTTTACCTTTGTTGATTGGTTGTTTGTTGAAGGAATGGGAAGGGTTGTAAACATACCGAAAGTCATTGTTTGCATAGCAATTGCCTAGTACTTACATACTTTAAACATAAATATATACGTTGGTTATGTAGAACGTATTAGTAATAGAACATACTGAAATATCAACAATTTACATTTGAGGAAAGGAAAACTAAAATAATTTAGGTGGGAAAGGTCCAGACAAAAGAGAAAATGGGAAAAGCACGAGTACCTATTAACATTTATATAATATATAATGGTTTAGCTGCTAAGTTACATGTATCTCAATGTTAGACTCCTAAGCTACATCTACACTGTTTCAAGTATTTGGTTATATAGAACACCATTTATACCTAATAATACTGTTTCTGATTCCCCAAAATATAGTCTGCTCATAATCATAATATTAATGATTAATCGATGATGATAATAATGTTGGTAGTGATAATACGTGAGAAGTAAGACGAGTAAGGAGAGGGGAGAAATAACATTATTTGCATGCTATGTCAATGGAGAATGAAGAAGACAAATTAAGAACACTTCTCCCTTGACCTTGTCTCTTGCCTCCATCCCGCCCTCTCCTCCAAGCAACCTTCTGCTCTGGATCAAAGAGGAAGAACAAAACATATAAGCTAATATTCTTCGTCCACCACGCTGGGAGTGAAAAAGGGGTGGGAGTAGGGGGTAGGGGTGGGGGGTGAAAGGTAGGGGTCAGGTGAGGTGTAAGAGAGGTTGGGGGAAGGATTTCAGGTAAGATGTATAACGGGAGTGGAGTTGTGCGGAGGAGGGGTCCGGTGAGGCGTAAGAGGGGAGGGTGTCAATGTGTGCAGGGGTAGGGGGTCAAGTAAAGGCCATCGTAGGGGTATCAAGGTGATTACAAATGGCTTCACTTTATATTAACCCCATTATAAATTTAACGTCTATTTATGTCCATATTGTTAACAACTTTTAAAATAATTACAAGACATATCCTGTATAATCCTTAAACATGAAACAGTCGTAACTGAAAGTATACTTATCACAATAACACCGCTACACCACCACCACATCCCCTCCATAACACCACTACACCACCACCATAACATCGCCACACTCCCACTACAACACTAATCGACTTAATTCACCACAGTCCCCACCATCACCACATTAGTCCAACGACACCATCACCACAGTAACACCAGGGTCCTGCCTCATTAACATGCAAAGGGACTCTGGCTTCATTATGAAATAAGAACGATAGTGATAAAGTTTTACAGTGCGAGTGTGTTGGTCTGTGGTGTTATCTGGTGTTATGGTAATGTGTGCTATATTCCGATGTTGTTTGTATTAATATATTTATGTTGAGATGTTTGTTTGGTGACTAGAGGAATATATTGTGTTGTGATGAAGTTCCTTTTTCTTTATGTAGTAGGATTTCTTGTTTGGGTGTGTTTGGGTCATAAAGTGTTTTGGTAGGCAATATGCTTGAGTTCAGGTGAAGTAGCAAAATTATGAGTACAGTGTCGTATCTTCAAAACACTATAGTTAGTACAGTATTTATGCTGTTGCTTTAGTCGCCATATATTATAAAACACTGCCTGATAACACTAAGTACAACAATGCATACAACATACTTAGCATAGACATAAGACACCTGGGACCACAAGCATTCACACACTCACCAACATTTCAAACTACAGTTATTCACAGAACACATTACCAAACATCTGGAAGAATGGTATCATCATCACAAGCCCTAAACCCAACAGAGATCTCATGCCCCATCACTCTCCTTTTCACCCCCTCAACAGATACTAAATGCCTTTTACTCCAATTTATCACACCTCAAATTCCCTTAGATACACAACACAGATTAAGGACATTTACAGGCACCCATCTTACAGACCCCACACACATTTGTTGAAGACATCAACTCAGTTAGGCCAGCACATAGAACAAATCTCATTGCAATTGTCACTAGTAAAGCATATACAAACATGCACAGCACCATAAAAAGATGGCTGGTAAACTATCTAGTAGGCAGGTGGAAACTATTATCCAGTAAGATATTATAGCGACAGTTATTTAACAAAAATACCTAAAAGTATACACCTAATCTTAGATTGTCTTACTGTATTCATGTGTTCAATTTGCGCCAAACCAAAATCTTGGAGCGGAGGGAAAGAAGGGGGGGAGGGGGGGGGGGGGGTACAAAATATCAACGAGATTGGAAAACGGAAAAATACACTTCCTCAGAAAAAGACAAAAGCGTCGATGGAAAATATTATGTAAAATGAAGTTGAACATTATAAAAGCACTAGAAACATTATAATAACGGGGATGGCGATGGATGATAAACTGTGTATAAAGTATTAATGTCCACTATTGTATTTATTCAGTAATGCCAACTTCTCATCCTATTTTAGTGTTCACTCTCTTTTCCTTTCTTTTTTGCGTCTGACAATTAGAAGCCATACGAATCCTCCAAGACCGTGATCTTGGACCCTAATGTGGCCATTATGGTGGTGGAGAGGATGGGGTGGGGTGGGAGGTTGGAGAGGATCGTATAAGTACAGGTATTACAAACCTATACAGAGGAAAATTCATCATGAAACAAGAAATAGATTAGACTAAGCATATGAATAATTATAATCAATCTTAACTAAGGAAAGTGGTTAAACATTATAACAACTAAGATGTAATATATTGATAGACATTATAAACATAAAGAACGTATAAGAAATTGCATAGTACGGTAGAGAAAGAAACATATATAAGCCTACATGACATAGGAAACTATGATTCATAACCACTGGTGAAGCGAGAACTAGGTAATGATCCAGAAACAATCAAACATAATAGTACACCACTGAGTAGGAAAATTAAAATATAAACAGAAAAGGAAGGGAAAGTAGGATTTACAGTACTGTATATTGTACTACAAAGAAAAGTATGACCAACTGCATTTTAGATACATAAGAAAAAGGAATAACAAACAAAACAGCTGGAATCATTTAATGTCTCGAAATAAATGAGGTCGGTATTGGCTAAATATAAAGAAAGGATGGAAGTGGAAAGATAAAAAAAAAAAAAACATAGACAAACTAGATCTACTTAAGCCTCTCCCCATTTTTCCTCCCAATAGCCGCACTACCTGTTAGTATTTACAATGAGAACACGAGATATAAGAATATACTCAAAGATCTTGAACTGGCTCGGGAATGAAATATTATGTTAATTGTACTCATTTTGGTGGGAACTGTATGTATTATTAAAATAACAATGTAGTGGATGAAAGCGACGAAAAAAAAGGATTATAAAGCATAACAGACTTACTGATCCACATCACTTGGTGAAGCATAAGGCATGGTTATTTGTGTGAAAATACATGGTAAGTGCATTACCCCTATTGTAATTTGAATTATCTGTTGTGAAATACTTTACGGCATCTAATAGCCGGAAATTTCGAAAATATTAAAATGTTGTTGTTGTTGTTGTTATTGTTCCCCAAGCTGCCTGGCTGAACAGCCCCAAGGCCCCGAGCAAGGCCAAGGCCATAACCGAGCGCCCCCACAGAACCCTCCCTGCCGACCACAATAAAGCCTGGGTGACCAAAGCCACTCCATGGCGGGGAGCTGAGGAGGGTGCGGAAACGCCCGGGAAACCAAAGCCCTGTGCCCCTCAGCAATTATGAAGAGAAAGTTGAGGGGCAAAGGAAAAATGTGACGCTTTGGCTTCCAACCTTGGTAGATTGGGAGATCAATCCACGGAAGAGACCCCGTTACTTGAGATCTAGAAAATATATAAGTAAAAGGAACAGTCAGAGTAAGCTATGGGTATGGCAGAGATCGCTCAGTTCTCACTCTGATAGACCAGCCCATCACCACATGACTAGAACCCAATCCTCTCATCATCAGCTAGGAAAGGCCCTAGAAAGCCGCCTTTGGCGGGGGGGGGGGGGGGGATAGCTTCCCTATTTCAACCCCTTTCGGGGTTGGGCACCCGCCCATACATAGGCACTAGTCATGCATGGAATTACTCCTGGGGAGAACATTAGGTGGAGTATAAGGTGTGCTAGACATCCTGTTTCGCCACTTGGCTTCCTTTGCTGCTCTTTTTCGTTATGCCTCAGTTACACAAAACACTATTCTGGCTTGACTTTTAAGATAGACACACTCTTGCTTTTTTTAAATAAAACCACAAGCGCTATACATCCCACACTAATTTAACTTATTTTCAAAGTCTTCTTGTTTTGGCATAGGGATGCGGCGACCCCACAGTCCGCCGCTTTGATAGTGCAATCAGCTTCTGTAGCAGTGGATCAGTGATTCATATCTTCAGAACACTCCTGTGCTTGATATGCTTCCGGCCAGGGGGGCGCCCCCATGGGGGTAAAGGAAATAACAAAACATTAATCAAATTGCCATCGGTGGTAGGGGCTGCTCTGGGTCTGTCCATACAGTGCTATAGGTCTTAATCATCTTGGTGGAAATGGCACGGTGGAGCGTTGGTGCGCGTCTCTGAGCCTGGAGACAGTTTCTGCCATAGCTATCCCGTTCGGGGTAGTTCTTCTGGAAGCATGGCATCATATTTATGGATGTGTATGTATGTTGCATCATATTCCCTCTTATTATTCTGCACTGTATTAAGACAAATACATCACTGCTATCTCTCCAAAGTTTCAATATCCTTTTTAAAGTATGTAGATCCAAACTGAACACAATAATTAAAAGAGGATGAACCAACAGTGAATTTAAAGCCCATATATTAACACTAATTTGCCAAATCACATCCCAGTGTGATGATGGTTTTATATTGTAATTCCCAGTTGTAATTCCGTGTAATGTACCAAATGAATGAAGGTTGGGTCAACAAGCGATCTGTTTACCACATAATTTCCAACAGTGGAAACATAGATTGGAAAGTTTATCTAGAATCTTACTGACAGCAAAACATAATAAAAACATTCAGTGTTGCTGGAATGAAACCCAATCAGCGAAAATATGAAGAGCACGTCATGATCGCTTGATTATAGATGATAAAAGTAGCCATGCATGTGAAGTTAGACATAAACAACTTACACATTATAATCGATCTTCCTAGCAAAATCTCGTCCCTATATGCAAAATTGACCATCAAGATTAAATCCAGGATGTGAACAGATATCACCGAAACTCCAGCCTCCTCGGGAAAAATATATAAAACTGAAAATCCACACACTTCCCCTTTGAATGTAGCCTCGACTTGAAATGTTCCCCATCCCCCTAAAGCGCGCACAAAAACGTTCCGACGTGACGGGAATAAAATAGGATAATGGAAAGGGGGAAATGAAAGAAAAGACTAAGAGGGGCAAACTGAACACTAAACGGGATTAAAACGAGCGGAAAATGGGACGGCATCAAAGTGAAAAGAGAAACAGAAAAGATTGCAGAGAGCAGTTATGTGCATTTTTCTGATTGAGAAGCAAAACAAAGTCTTTCAATATTAATCAACTTAAAACAAAAAAGAAACCCTTGTACACATGAATAGGCTGGTTTATTACCATTAATATCATAATCCTATATTTTCTTCTGAATCTGAGTTCCGGATCGCCTCTTGATTTGAATCACTTCTTCCGAGGCCATATACTGTCTGTCCACTAAGTTTCGCGAAAATATGTCATAACTTTGTGAAATATGCCCACCAAAGTTCATGAAAATCTCTGGATCGCCTCGAAAATATGATCACTTCATCCAAGGCCCATATACTATCTGGTCACCAAATGTAGCTAAAATTGGTTCATAACTTTGCGAGATATCTGGTTTACAAACAGACAAGCGAGGCGAAAACATAACCTCCGTCCAATTTCGTTGACTGAGGACATTATTTAGAAGATTTTTGTTAGGCTAAATATTGGTGACTATCTTCATCATACACTTGCATTAAATAATTATATAAACTTTGGGTCAGATCATATGGCATCTCTGTGAATCCTTCATTTTATCTGAACCGAAGCATATTGACCCTGGGAAGGTTATCATCGATTTAAGATTTTGTTCTGTGCTGGTTATCGGCAATTCAGAAAAATTGTATGTTGGTAGTATTTAACTTAAAATGCGAACATGAATTGCATATAACACTCACATGTTTTTTTTTTGTGATCACCTATCTCTCTTCCATACACACATATATACTGTACATACATACATAAGGCTGACGCTTTGTTTCCAGAGAAAGCTCCCCAAAAGGGATTGCCATGGCAGAATCTATGAGAGAGAGAGAGAGAGAGAGAGAGAGAGAGAGAGAGAGAGAGAGAGAGAGAAGGGGGAGGGGAGGGTGGTCATACGGCTAGCATTATACGGGAATGTGCTGGAGGATAATCTAATGCGACAACGTAAAGGATTAAATTTATTCAGCCTTCCACAATAGACGACACGTAATAGGAAACGAGAGAGAGAGACATATGTTCCTTGACTGGGAGTTGATGCCGTGATAGTTACATGGTGCCAACGATATAACTTGAATGTCCATTCTTTCAAAAATGAAAGCCACGCACATGTAACCTATAACCCAAACACCGTCCACAGTCATATAACATTGTTTTAGATGTTGACAACAATACAAGAGACGGTATCATCCTAAAACGTTTAATTACATACTACCAGGGGATGGGATTCTCCAGCTTTGATCGGCAAACCGTCTAGGGGAGGAAACCTTAGACACATCCTTACTGCTCACCTATGGGTGAAGCAAGTTGGTGAGTGTAATAGCCACTATTAGGGTCTGACGAACCCTAAGTTAAGTGGGCACTTCTGTAAGTCTTTGAATAAACTGTAACAAGTTGTTTTTTCATGGGAGACAGGTCCGCTTGGGGGCATTTTGTGCATGGCCACCCTCATAAAGGGGAGTAAGGTGTCCAGTAATAGACACACTACAGCAGGACTGATTTTCACCCACCAAAATTAACACTGCAATAACAGTTCAATCCTGCAGTATTACTGGTGTTAACAGTACTAAGCCAGAATAATGGTTGGTTATATTGGAACATGGAGCCTGTGTGAAGCAGGGGGACTGTTCTCTCGAATGCGGCATCAATTCAGATTAAAGGGGCGGTGATACTTGACACTCATCGTTATTGGCCTCTTAATCCCCCTCTGGTATGGTGGATATCAAAAGTGCAGTAGACCAACGGCGCATGTAAATACTAGAGGAAGCGCCAACGAACTTGACAAAAATCTTGACCCCTTAACTTCTTATAACTCAAAATGATTGAAAGTAATTGGGCTGTGTTTGTAACGCAGCTTAACACTGTCAGTATCCGATGACACCATTCCTATGTTTTATTCTGGATTCCAATAGAGGTTTATATTGTAGGATATTACGTTTAGCAATGATTTTTTGAAGTCAAGAATTAATTGAGATTGATTATATCCGCTTGATTGATAGAAAATAATCCTTAACCTGTACAGTGTGATAGGCCTCACGGAAGGCACAGTATTTAAACATGTGTAAAAAGAACCCTTCAAATATTGTGCCAGTGCCAGAAAATGTCTCATAATTATATGACACATAGACAGTAGTAGTATCTCCCTATACCACATCCTCCATTCCTTCCCCCCTTTATACCCAAACCCCCTCCCTCCCTCAGCTTGACCTTATCTATCTATCTATCTATATGCTCAGGCCCAATCCCCATTTTGGGGGTAGCCGACTCAAGACAGAGCAAGAACAGGGAAAACACAAAAACAACATAACACAAAAAATAAACACAGATAAAAAACACAAAATCTCACACATCCAGGTCACCCAGGAGAAGACCCAGAGACCAGGGTCACCAAGGTCGCTCCAGCACTCCCCCGGCCCCTGACCACCCGGAGAGGTTCCGATCTCGGCAGGCAGACATGCAGCGGAGCCAAAGCCACAAGCCCTCCCACCACACTTCCAGGCACACCCTTCATATTAATCGTCTCCCCGGGCCAGGCGCCTGATGGACTATTATCTAGTCCAACTTGCGCCCGACCCCTTACTCCAAAAACCTTGACCTTATACTTTGTCTATTTTTTGCAGTCCATAGGCTAAGTTGAAAAATATCGGATAATATCGGAGTAACAATATCGAGTAACCTAAAACCGAGTCAACAATGTTCAGAAGTTGTTAAGAAGGCAAACAAAATAATTGGCTTTATAGGTAGGTCATTTGAGCATAAATCCAAAGAAGTTATCCTAACCCTTTACAATTCCTTAGTCCGCCCTCTTCTGGAATACTGCGTTCAATCCTGGTGCCCTTATTACCAAAAAGATAAAAACAAGCTAGAACGAGTTCAACGTAGAGTTACCAAAATGATACCTAGCCTAAAGAACAAACCATAAGAAGAGCGTCTTAGAGAATTAAATCTATTTCCTTTAACCCAGTGCAGATTAAGAGGTGACTTAATTCAAGTGTTCAAAATCATCAAAGGCATCGACAATATGAACTGTAGTAAGTACTTCACTATCGACCAATATAATTACACGCGGGGAAACGGTTGCAAAATTATTGGTAAATCTTTTAACTCACACGAATCTAAGAATTTCTTCTTCAATCGATTTGTCAACTTGTGGAATGGGCTTCCCCGAAACGTTATAGACTGCATCACTGTTGATTCATTTAAACTCCGCCTAGACAAATATCTCGCATCAAACCCGCGACTGACTGCGTTTGTAAATGAATAACTTTATTGTATCCCCCCCTCAGTTACTAACCCATCTGTCCCCTACTAACTTCCTAATCCTGCCACGGACATTAGTTCCAGGGCAGTAATTCCCTTTCCAATGTTCCCTTACCCACTCTAAACCACTGTTTGGACACTTGATCCTCAGTGTTTTGGAGGACAAGCAACCTAGAAGGGTCACTAGATCTGTTGTTGCTTGATTTCCTTTGTACTCCTTTGTACTCCTTTGTAATATTACTCGGAATAAAATTTAGAAATGTTGCATGATATAATGATATCAACCACTAAAATACATGACAAGCTTATATCCCACTTACCAATATTTCCTCTTATACATTACTAATACGTTACCTATCTCCCCCACCAGGATGATGATAATAATAAGAGAGAGAGAGAGAGAGCGAGCGAGAGCGAGAGCGAGAGAGAGAATTGGAGTGCTGTAAGCCAATGGTAAAAGAGGCAGGAAAGCAATAGGAGTAAGCCTGAAAGAATGAGACAGAAGGACCAGAGAGAAAAATGTGAGAGAGGGAAGGGAAGGAAAAATAGTGAGAGAGAACAAGAATATCCAGAGTGTAAAGGGAAAGACAAATATTGAAGAAGACGGAGAAGGGGGGGTTTGTTTAATATAAATCTACAAACACCTACAAACATAAGATACATTGAAATACATACACATATAAAGAAAGAGGCAAGGACGACACACAAATTATATATAATATAATTATACAATGTACTATATATAATATATATACGAGGAGATATCGACTGATGACGTGTCAGAGGAGGCGACTAAATGCGCAAAGGAGGTGCCCGCCAGTACAACGTACACATGCATAATTATATAGTTCAAGTAAGGAAGGGTCTCACTCTAGTTAACGGTCCCCAGAGGAGAGCTTCACTAATATATTTAAACAATTAAATAAAAGGGAAGGGGGTAATAACAACTAGGCACATGATTCTAGGTTTGGTGGTGTATGGTCCTTTGGCAGTCATTTTGCTAGACCAGAGAGAGGGGCCTCGTTGCTCCTCTTGGGGGATGTCTCGCTGGGGCATTGTATGGACGTGGGCCAGCCACACTAAATTTTGCTTACAACAGTTACACAGCAGGGATACCGTCATTTTCTAGGTGTATGCTTGTTTGTCTCTGGACTGTGCCCGTTCTTGCAGAGGGCTCAACGTGCTCGTGATGACTTCGTTTCTCCACATATACAGCAATCTCTGGGGACGAAGCCTCTTCACATCCTTAGGTAATCTTCTTCTTCTTGTACTTGGGCCCCGTCCTCCTCTCGCCACTCCCGCAGGGTACTTGCCAGGGCAGCTTTCCACTCTTCTTTGAGTTGCCAAAAATAGGAGTTAGGATACAGGTCAAATAATCATCTTGGGTCCCTCAGAACTTCGAATAGGTGGAGATAGGTAATGTGGGTAGGGAACCTTTACCACTCGAAACATTGCTTTTTCTTCTTCTTCTTCAGACTCAGTAGCGTGGGTTGTGGAAGGCTGGGGGGTTTAGTGGTGGGGAGTCACGGAAGGAGGGTTTCTGCGGGTGCAAGTCCTGCTGGTGGTATTGAGTAGGAGAGAGAGAGGGCTGTTGGCCGAGGTAGTGTCAAACAGTGATTCAGGAGCTCCTTGCATATCTTCTGGGGATCTGAGTTTCCCACCTTGATATCTGCCTTGGCCAATCATATTTGAATTGGCTTTCTGTGAATAGCCTGGGCCAGTCACCTGCTTGGGTTTCTGATGACGTCGGTATCTAGGCTCACTGGCTAGGTGCATAAGCTAAGGGGCTAGCCTAAGTTCGTTGGCTAGTTGGGTAGGAGGCTCGGTAGCTAGCGTGGGCAGTTCAGTGCCTAGGGACGTTAATGTCGCCAGGGCGGAAGTGATGGGGATGCTTGGCGGGTTGATCGGGTGTGTTGCCTAGGACGTTCAAGTCCACTGCATGGCTTCTTGGGTAGGTGTTGGGTTGAATCCTGAAAGGGTGCAGGGTGGAGGGCAGCTGAACTGCCCTAATGTCTGCTGTTCCTATAAAGGGGGAAGGTATCGTGGGCGGTGTGGTAATTTGGCAGGTTGTTGGATATTCTTATTCTCTATCCCCAACAGTTTAAAAGAAAGGCAGGGAAATCTAGACTGAGAGAAACTTGATGTGTTATAAATCCCATAAAACAGAAATAATATCACAATATTATATTAGTGCCACTTAAATTACAGTACCCAATTTTTACTCAGCCTCATTTCAATAATGTTGATAGTATTGGTACAAGAAACACAATTGATAAAACCATTTTCTTTACTTACGCCAACTATGCATTACCTTCTTTATGAACATTGTTATTGTAGCCCTCATGTGGGAGACTGATACTGGTCGACATTTTAGGTACTGTAGGTGACCTTACATTACAGCACCACATGACACCACCAGGCCAAGCCGAGATCAACTCACCTGTAAAAAAAAAAAAAAAAAAAAAAATTACTGTGTGCAAAAATATGCATATACAGGAACTATAGTTACCGTATGTTACTAGTATATATCAAAATATTAATACTAAATACAACATTCAATAACAATTAATTATGAACTCCAGCTTGCATTGGGATGCCTACTCACACCCAAATATCGTTAACGGGGGTAATTAGTCATGATTGATAAAATACTTAAATACAGCGCCCAGGTTATTAATTAGCAAGGACAAACAATTTAATCATCAATCATGAGATATTTTGAGCTCGACGGTATATGATTTGATGTACAGTATTATTAATTGGTGTAGCTAGTCCAAGAATATCCATACTCACACATACATAGAGTACACACACACACAATAATGTGTTCCATTCCCTCTTTTTCTATCATTTTATAAACCTGCTTCCTTCTCAGTCACTTAACAATTTCAATTGTACTGTAGTCCATCTAAAACAATTTTGAAGATTACTTGATCCCCATATGCTGATTTTAAACATATTGCAATCCATTTTCAAAGTCTCCATTTACTCTATGAAGAAGCAAAATACACATACAAGGACAACATACTTTAAACCCTATAACAGACACATGATCAACATAACACAAACATATAGACAGAACACGCTGTAGGCAGTTGAGAGATAGATATATAATTGACGTATCATTCAATTATGAAATAAACGGTCTGAAGAGACCGGCAGATTGTGGATCATAAATAACCCACACAGAAGCCATAAATACAGGAATCTTTAGGAAGTGATCAGACATTATGAGATAAGTTGGCTCTTTAATATTGGAGGATATTTACAGCTCGAATCATATATAGCTGTTGAAGGGCGGAGTATAAGGGAGCGAAAACAAATGAGGGAGACAGGAGAGAGAAAAGAGAGCAAAGAGAACAAAGTAAAGGGGATAAACGAGAGTAAAAGAGAGAGGTACACTTGATACACAATGAAACTCAAAGAGAAGCAGAATAACCGAGAGATATGATAAACAATTTAAGAGTAAGAGGGAGAATGTAGACTGTACACATGGACGGAAGTGCTTTAACACATATGCCAACACACACATTACCGGTGTGCCTAGTTAGAGAGAGAAATGCAATATAATTACAGTAATCAGAATAACAAGGCCGGACGGAAAAAATAATATCTTATTATTAATTAAACTGCAAGAAATGTAGGCTACCTAGTATACTTCTGTTATCGGTACAACATATTTTAGGTGTAGGTTTGTTGTTACTTTGTCGAATTTGTTCCCTTCTGATGCGGCAATGTGACGGTATTCATTGTGTGCAATACTTATATCTTATTTTTGTTTTTGCCTTTGTTGTTGTTTGTCCAGGTGGTCATATATATCAATATAATTAGATATACAAAGTGGTAATAAAACCTACACATAATACATGGCTAGCTAAGGTTATTGGATAAGAATCGTGTGCATTAATACGGTACTTAAAGTTTGTTTACTCAAACATGCATTCACACACGGATACATACGCAGATACACCACATAATGAGTGTGTGTGTGTGTGTGTGTGTGTGTGTGTGTGTAAGGTATTAAGTATTAGGGCTATATATTGTACACAATTAGCGTTCCATTGTGCATAAAATCAAGGAGAGAGAGAGAGAGAGTAAATGCGTAATCTAATTCAATCCTTCTTATGCAAGCGTAAATACGTATATCGTTTATAATTTAATCAGGGATCTGCTAATACTTGACAGTCACCAAGATTTTGTTCTTCCACACCACTGCAATATTTTCCTCCCTGGGACAGTGACCGGGGGGAGGGGGAAGATTACATCAGAGGAAGAGGAAAGAGTAAGAGAAGACAGGAGGAAGATATATTACGAGAATATATATATATATATATATATATATATATATATATATATATATATATATATATATAGGAGGAGGGGAGAATATGAAAGAGAAGAGTGGGAGGGGAGAGTGAGGAACGAGTCGGGGGGGGGGGGGGAATGAGAGGAAAGGAAAGGGAGAGGGGGAGGAGGAAAGAGGGAATGAAAGACTATATATATAATATATATATATATATATATATATATATATATATATATATATATATATAATTATACAATATATATACCGGTGGAGAAACCAAGTACTCCTCAATCCTGACGTGATTAATCAACATAAAACAATTGTGTTTATATAAACTCATTGAGAATGTAATAGGACTAAACATAAGGGACAAAAGCAAGTACCTCCCCTTTAGGTTTAAGTGAGAGTGAGAGGGTTAGTGTTTTATACATTCGTCTTGAATTTACCCCATCCGCCTATTTTTAAGCTATGTATTTTTATGCCGCATCCCAAATATCCTTCCATCCTCCTGTATTCTTCCCGTTCTCTCTCCAGGGTATTCTCGTTTTCAGTCCTATCATCCACACAAAAGCGAGGGAGTACAATCCACGTTAGGGTCCCATGGGATTAGTAAGCTAAAGGGTGGCCTCTATAGTCTGACTATACACACACACACACACACATAATATTTCCCTCTTCTGCTGACAAGATGGTACCAACACATTCAACTGTAAAACGTTTTTGCCTTAGCACTGGGGAATATGGATGGTGTCTTGAGCTCTGGTTTTATCACAAGTATTTATTAATTTGTTTATTATTATTATTATTATTAGGGGTTCGACCCCTATGGGGAACCCCTATTGTAATCATTAAACCCACTTATTCATCCAAATTCTTCTTACACGCCAGTTTTGACGCAATAACTCCAGAACCGCTTTTTGGATCAGGATCAAACTTTCACAAGAGGCGCGTTTTTGTATTGGGCAACTTTTGATATGCTAAACATCCGGCATGGCGGCCAAACAGGTCCGTGGCAGCCAATTTCCCGAAAAATTTGACGCCTAAATACCGTCTCTCCCACTCATAGGAAACGATTGGGCTTTGGCATATGGACTCCACTACTAATGCTCCGCAAATGTTATTATATAGAGAAGGTTTTGCTTTTGCACGTGGGTTTTTTCCGTCAATCTTGAAAAAAACTCGAATTCCACTTAAAATTCCACATCTTGAAAACTACGCCGATGATCAAAGCCATGTCTGCATAGTTGGATGAGGCTCGCGATTCCGAACGTTTTGATACCAAAAGAATATAAATGGGTGGAATAGTTTGGCCGCAGCATTGAAAACGGTCTATTCTTAAATTACTTTAAAACTGTATTCGCTACCCACACAAAGTTTACCGTCTACAGTCTATAGGCTTCCACGCATCCCCCAGTTTTGCTTAATAACATAGTCAATGTATTATTCAGATCTATTATTTTGTTTTTATTTAACTCTCTTAAAACAGTTTGAGTCCCTACGAATTCCACCAATTATTTAGCCAACCTACCTATACATACCTACCCTACCAAATAATAATGATAATTCAAATTTATTTTTGGTGAATAACAGAGTATTGGCTAAGGTTTTTAACAATTCCTCCCTTTGCCAAATGCTTTGTTTAATAACAAAGTTCTAGACCTTCAAAGTTTTGACAATTTTTGGTGTGGTGTGACTTACCTTTCCTCCTCACTCAAACAGCAAGCAACGTTATCAGGGGTTCAAGTAGTATTGCACGCTTCCATAAAAATATATATAGTCCGGTTTTTACGCAATAACTCCGGAACCGCTTGTCGGATCGGGACCAAACTTTGACACAAGGTGCATTTTTGTATTGGGTAACTTTTGATATGATATCCAAAATGGTGGCCAGACACGCCCGTGGCAGCCTTTCACACCCAACCCATCTCGTCCTATCTAATTTTATGTTGAACTCTATTGTTCTTGATCCCACTATAGGACTCGGTAGCCTATTCCACATATCTACAACTCTGTTACTAAACGTATAGAGGCAGATCCCTTACACACCCAGTCTCTCTCTGTCGCTCGTTTACTTGCACACCAGTACAAATGAGGCACATCCCTTGCACATGCAACTAAGATGAACATGGGAATCTGCAGAGAGACAAGTGGCCCAAAAAAGGCAGATCCCTTTCACATCCAACCCATTTTGTCCATATGACTCTGATTTTATATTGAAATTCTCTATTGTTCTTGATCCCACTATGGCACTAGGTAGCTTATTTCACATATCTACGACTCTATTACGAGAGAGGCAGATCCCTTATACAGCCAATCGCTCTCTCTCTCTCTCTCTTATTGGAAATGTTTTTTTTTGCATACTGGTGCAAATGAGGCAGATCCTTTACACATGCTACCAAGATGAAAATGGGAGTCTGCAGAGAGCCGACATTACTACCTTATTCCAACATCTGACAGACATTACTACCATATTCCATCACCTGGCAGACATTACTACCTAATTCCAACATCTGGCAGACATTACTACCATATTCCAAAAACTAGCAGACATTGCTACCATATATTTCAACATCTGACAGACATGACTACCTTATTCCAACATCTAGCAGACATGACTACCTTATTCCAACATCTGCCAGACATTACTACATTATTCCAACATCTGGCAGACATTACTACCATATTCCAACATCTGGCAGACATTACTACCATATTCCAACATCTGACAGACATTACTACCATATTCCAACATCTGACATACATTACTACCTTATTCCAACATCTGACAGACATTACTACCATATTCCAACATCTGACAGACATTACTACCTTATTCCAACATCTGGCTGACATTACTACCATATTCCAACATCTGACAGACATTACTACCATATTCCAAAATCTGACAGAAATTACTACCATATTCCAACATCTGACAGACATTACTACCTTATTCAACATCTGACAGATATTACTACCATATTCCAACATCTGGCAGACATTAATAGGGCTACCAAATTTCAACATCTGACAGACATAACTATGTACATATTACAACATCTGGCAGATATTAATACCATATTCCTACATATGGCATACATTACTATCATATTCCAACATCTGGCAGACATTCCTACTTATTCAATCATCTGGCAGACATTACTACCTTATTCCAACATCTGGCAGACATTACTACCTTATTCCAACAGCTGGCAGACATTACTGCCTTTTTCCAACATCTGACAGACATTACTACCTTATTCCAACATCTGGCAGACATTACTACCTTATTCTAACATCTGACACACATGACTACCATATTCCAACATCTGACAGACATTACTACCTTATTCCAACATCTGACAGACATTACTACCATATTCCAACATCTGGCAGACATTACTACCTTATTTCAACATCTGGCAGACATTGCTACCTTATTTTAATGTCTGGCAGATATTTCTACAATATTTTAATGTCTGGGAGACATTACTACCTTCTTGCAACATCTGACAGACATTACTAACATAGGTGTGTGTTGTTGTTGTTGTTGGAGGAGGACGGCTGGACACATGCTCGCTGTATTTCTCCAGTTAATGCTTACCAGTGTGGTTTAAGGAGAGCCGAGAGGTAGTCAGAGGTGCCATAAAGGTCTGCAGTCTAATGTGGTAAAGTATCATAGCGCAGAAATGTCTCAAACGGTTGCAACAAGGAGTTCTGTGGGACGTGGGGGAAGGGGAAAATGCCGCGGTACACCTAAACAAAGAAGCCTGACGCACCTACATCAAGCAACAGCGTCTGGTTCGGTAATGAGTCCTGATGTTCATACAAATAACAGTCCAGGACAACAGACCACAGGTGAGAAAACCAATGTGCAGGTGGTTAAAATGGGGTATGTACATATTCACAAGCATCGGGCCCCTGTGACTGGATAGCGTGTGACGGCTGTTCAAAGTGGTATCATTGCAAATGTGTTGACATGTCCAAGGAGGTTTACAACTTTATCAACAGCAATGGTAGGGCACCGAAACGTCAATAAAATACCCTCATTGTTCCCTGATTAAATAGCACTGTATGAATATTCCCATATTCAAAATATGCTATAGGGGTGCAATGCCTGGTGAGTTATCTGCTCAACAGGTGGCGTTGTGTGTGTGTGTAAGTGTGAGAGTCCGAGTGTAGGGGGTGAGACAATGAAGCACGGGAACGAGGTGGCTTCAGAGATGGGGTCGTTTCGGGCCATGAGTGAGCACCGTGCCTCATGTGAAGGCAAGATGGCAGGTGCTCGTTGTACTCTACGTGCTTCACATGTCTCACTCCCTAGACTGGAACAAGACCTCACGGGCTTCACTGTTCATTGTAAAGCGGTGAATGTTAAGGCTCTCAGCCTATGCCCGAGAGGAAGTTAGTTGGAAAAAAAAAAAAAAAAAAAAAAAAACATTTGCACTGGATGTTCAAGCGATGTTCCAGATTTTTTCAATGCTAAGAACTTTCTCAAGGACTTAGGCAGCAAGATGAAGGAAATAGAAACAGAAATGACAACCATGAAGGATAAAATAGAAAACCTGGAAACAAAAACAGATTACCGTGAAAATGAAGAGTTTAGAGAGGGCAGTCCAAAATCAGATAAGTGAATTTCATGCAGATGAAAAAGAAAAGGCTTTCAGAAGGCCTAGTCTAATCTTGACGGGCGTGCCAGAATCAAGGGCCGAGGACCCAAATGAAAGATTCAATGACGACATCTCCACTCTGAAGGATATAGTCAAGGACCTGAGTATAGACGGGGAAGTGGAAGTCAAATCTCTGGTTAGACTAAGAAAGCCCGCCCACGATCCGCAGCCAAGTGAGACTGACAAAGTTTGGCCTAGGATTCTCAAAGTGGTCCTAAGGGACGAGGAAATGAAATGGAAAATTTTAAAGGAAAGCAGCAAACTGAAGGAGATGACAGACCAAACAGGAGAAACATCAGAATAATGCCAGATCGCACAATTAAAGAAAGGCAGGCACACACCAAGCTGGCAAAGGAAAGGGATGAAAAAAACGGAGTACTGACGAGGCAGGGAAACATGAGGAAAAAGTGGATCGTAGTGAGCGGGCGGTTGAAGCTGGTCACGGTACAGGAAGCCGGCCGAACAGGACGTGTCCCCACACCTCCACGGAGTCCAACCACCATGACCCAATCAGGAACGCCCCCGTCCGGACTAGCCCACCCTGCAGTCCCACCGGTTACCCCACAGAACCAGAACTCGGGCCTAGCGCTTCCACCACCACTGCAGTAAACCCAATAGAGGAGCTCACCTGTATATACACTAATATTGATGGGGTTAATACCAAAAATGAAAGTGATCTCTTAGGATCAGTTATAAGTAAGAATAAACCACATATTATATTTATTTCAGAGACTAAGTTAAGTCCAGAGGAATCGTCTGCTTGGTACTTCGATTGTGAATCATACACGGTATACAGGAAGGACAGGGCAACAGGGGGCGGAGGAGGTGTCACCATCTTGGTGAGAAGGGACGTACCTTCATCGCAGTGTTCATACAACGTCCAGGAAAATGTTGAAGCTGTCATGTGTGAGTTGAGTATTGGAGGAAACTCTACCCTCTTGGGATGTAT
This sequence comes from Paralithodes platypus, assembly GCA_032716605.1. Taxonomy (NCBI): domain Eukaryota; kingdom Metazoa; phylum Arthropoda; class Malacostraca; order Decapoda; family Lithodidae; genus Paralithodes; species Paralithodes platypus. The sequence continues at coordinate 23,236,715 of CM064497.1, read as the reverse complement.
GTACAGGCCACCAAACTCAACAGAAGACTACAGTAGCAGTATCAGGCAGACCTTGCTTGAAGCATGCAATATTGGAGTAAATCAGGTGCTAATTTGCGGAGATTTTAACTTTAAGGAAATTGATTGGGAAAATCACTACGTACATGGGGGACCAAGGAGCGAACAAACAAAGTTCTACGAAACCTGCCAGGATGCCTTTCTCCACCAGCATGTAGCAGAGTTCACTAGAGCCCGAGGAAGCGATACCCCGTCACTTTTAGATCTCATCCTGACCAAGAATGAATTAGAGATAAGTAACATAGAGTACAAAGCTCCAATCGGAGCCAGTGATCACAGTGTCAGAGTTTTCAAAATGGCTGTGGATGGTGCTCTGCACTGTGATGATGAAGGTAATAAGAAACTTTTTCACAAGGGTGACTATGTACAAGCAAACCATATGTTCAGCAATGTTGACTGGGAGATACTGAGGAACAGCAGTGTTGAGGAGACCTGGGAAGGCATCTTGGAGGAATACAACAAGGTAGTACAAACTTGCGTTCCGCTTCAGACAACTCGGAGAGGAACGAAACCAAAGCCCAAATGGATGACACAGAGAGTTCTGTGTAAAATTAGACAGAAAGAGGATGCCTGGAAGAGATACCGACAGAGGAGAAACAGAGCAAGATACAGAGCGTACTGCAAAAGAAGGAACGAGTCAACACAAGCAGTCAGAGAGGCAGTTTATCAGTTTGAAAAGTCCCTTGCACAGGAAGTCAAAGAAAAACCATGTGCCTTCTATGCATACGCAAGAAGCAAAACCCGGATCAAAGAGGCTGTGTCCAAGCTCAAACACCCCAATGGAACCTTAACAAACTCCCCCCAGGAGGCAAGTGAACTCCTAAATAAAGAATTCCAAAAGGTCTTCATACGAGAGCCAGAAACGGACATTCCGAATGTTCAAAACCAATTTGATGGTGTCGGGATAGGTCACTGTGATCTCACCGAGGACGAGGTAACAAAATGTCTGGAAGGCCTGAGAGAAAAGTCTGCTCCAGGACCTGATGGGATTCACCCGAGGGTGTTAAAGGAGTGCGCATCCTCGCTTGCATTTCCTCTCTGGCTGCTGTTCAGAAAGACCCTCACCGACAGAATTATACCTGAGGACTGGAGGAAGGCAAATGTCACTCCAATATACAAAAAAGGTGACAAGTCAAATCCATTAAACTACCGCCCAGTCAGCCTTACTTCAGTTCCATGCAAGATAATAGAGAAATTGCTAAAGCAAAGGATAGTGAATCATCTGGAAAACAACAATCTCCTCAGCAGTTCCCAACACGGTTTCAGATCGAGGAGGTCCTGCGTAACGCAGCTGCTCGAATATTTTGAGGAATTAGAAGATGCCATGGACGAGGGGGATGACGTTGATGTGGTTTACTTAGACTGCAGAAAAGCCTTTGACACTGTCCCCCATCTCCGTCTACTCGAGAAACTACAGGCAGTCAGGATATCAGGAGACATCATAATATGGATCGAGAACTTCTTGAGTCGGAGAATTCAACGCGTTGTCAACAGGGGCGCACCCTCAGAATGGCTGGGGGTCTGGAGTGGAGTACCTCAAGGCAGTGTGCTGGGGCCAGTTCTCTTCCTTGTTTTCATAAATGACCTCATGGATACAGTTCAGTCAGACAGCAAGCTCTTCGCAGACGACGCCAAGCTGTACAGGAGAATTAAGTCCCCGCTGGACAGAGAAGGACTACATGAGGACATTACCAGGCTGGAAGAGTGGAGTAAAAAGTGGCTTCTAGAATTTAATGAGGAGATATGCAAGGTCATGCACATGGGACGGAGGAACCCAGAGTACCAATACCACATGAAGAATAATCCGCTAACCACCACAGAGGAGGAAAAAGACCGAGGAGTTTATGTCACCCTGGATTTGAAGCCAGCAGTACAAGTGGCCAAGGCAGCAGCCAGTGCCAACTCGTTGGTAGGACATCTAAGGAAAACATATACATACATGGATTCAGAGATGTTTCTCCCTTTGTACAAATCCCTAATCAGACCTCGACTGGAATACAGTATCCAGGCATGGTCTCCATATACCCGTCGAGACATCAACAAGTTGGAACAAGTACAGCGGAGAGCCACTAAACTGGTTCCTGAGTTGTCCGAAATGCCATATGAGTTGCGACAGGAGCGTCTTGGACTAACGACACTGGAGCAGAGAAGGAAATGAGGAGACATGATCCAGACCTACAAGATAATTCATGGCATAGATGCGGTCAAGGACGGGCACTTTTTGTAAATTGCATCAAGAGAAAACCAACCAAACACCCGAGGACACAGACTGAAGCTGGCCAAGGTCAGGCACAGAACCACAAAGAGGAACAACCTTTTTAGTGCTAGGATTGTAAACAACTGGAATAGTCTCCCAGAGGAAGTAGTTACGAGTCAGAGTGTAAATGTTTTTAAAAATAATTATGACCGGTCTGAGACTGAAAGATTGAGAAGAGGCAACCTTTATGAGCATTTACTCCTCTGCCTCTTAAACTATCACTAAGGTAAGCAATCACTAAGGTAAGCAATTCCAACATCTGACACACGTTAACCTTATTCCAAATTCTGGCAGACATTACTGCCTGATTGCAACATCTGACAGACATTTCCACAGTATCCTAACATCTGGCAGATATCACTACAATATTCCAACATCTGACAGACATTACTTCCTTATTCCAACATCTGGCAGACATTAATACCATATTGCAACAACTGACAGACATTACTACCTTATTCCAACATCTGGCAGACATTACTACCTTATTCCAACATCTGACAGACATGACTACCTTATTCCAACATCTGACAGACATTACTACCTTATTCCAACATCTGACAGACATTACTACCATATTCCAACATCTGGCAGGCTTTACCACCTTATTCCAACATCTGGCAGACATTGCTACCTTATTTCAACATCTGGCAGACATTTACACAATATTTCAACGTCTGGTAGACATTACTACCTTATTGCAAGAATCTGACAGACATTACTTCCATTAATGTCTGTCAAATGTTCGAATATGGTAGTAATGTCTGTCATATTTTTGAATAAAGTGGTAATGTCTGGCAGATGTTGGAATATGGTATTAATGTCTTTCAGATGTTGGCATAATGGTAGTAATGTCTGCCAGATGTTGGACTATGGTAGTAATGTCTGTCAGATTTGGGAATAAGGTAGTAATGTCTGCCAGATGTTGGAATAAGGTAGTCATGTCTGCCAGAGGTTGGAATAAGGTAGTCATGTCTGCCAGATTTAGGAAACAGGTAATAATGTCTGCCAGATGTTGGAATATGGTAGTAATGTCTGCCAGATGTTGGAATAAGGTAGTAATGACTGCCAGGTGTTAGAATATGATAGTAATGTCTGCCAGGTGTTGGAATATTATACAAATGTCTGCCAGATGTTGGAATGTAAAATTGTCTGTCAGATGCTTCAAACAGGTAGTAATGTCTGCCAGATGTTGGAATAAGGTACGAATGTCTGCCAGATTTTGGAATAGGTTAGGAATGCCTGTCAGATGTTGCAATCAGGTAATAATGTCTGCCTGATATTGGAATAAGGTAGTAATGTCTGCCAGATGTTGGAATAAGGTAGTAATGTCTGTCAGACGTTTCTATATGGTAGTAATGTCAGTCATATGTTGGAATAAGGTAGTTATGTCTGTCAGATGTTGCAATATTATAGTAATGTCTGCCAGGTATTGGAATAAGGAAGTAATGTCTGTCTGATGTTGGAATATTGTAGTAATGTCTGCCAGATGTTAGGATATTGTGGAAATGTCTGTCATATGTTGTAATCAGGCAGTAATGTCTGCCAGAATTTGGATTAAGGTTAACGTGTGTCAGATGTTGGAATATGGTAGTATTGTCTGTCAGATTTTGCAATAAGGTAGTAATGTCTGTCAGATGTTGGGATAAGGTAGTAATGTCTGTCAGATGTTGGAATAAGGTAGTAATGTCTGCCAGATGTTGGAATAAGGTAGTAATGTCTGCCAGATGTTGGAATAAGGTAGTAATGTCTGCCAGATGTTGGAATATGGTAGTTATGTCTGCCAGATGTAGGAATATTGAATTAATGTCTGCCAGATGTTGGAATATGGTAGTAATGTCTGTCAGATGTTGAACTAGGGTAGGCCTATTAATGTCTGCCAGATATTGGAATATGGTAGTAATGTCTGTCAGATGTTGAATAAGGTAGTCATGTCTGTCAGATGTTGGAATATAGTAGTAATGTCTGTCAGATGTTGGAATATGGTAGTAATGTCTGTCAGATGTTGGAATATGGTAGGAATGTCTGCCAGATGTAGGAATATGGTAGTAATATCTGCCAGGTGTTGGGATTTTGTAGAAATGTGTGCCAGATGTTGGAATGTAAAATTGTCAGTCAGATGCTTCAAACAGGTAGTAATGTCTGCCAGATGTTGGAATAAGGTACGAATGTCTGCCAGATTTTCGCATAGGTTAGGAATGTCTGTCAGATGTTACAATCAGGTAATAATGTCTGCCAGATGTTGGAATAAGGTAGTAATGTCTGCCAGATGTTGGAATAAGGTAGTAATGTCTGTCAGATGTTGAAATATTATAGTAATGTCTGCCAGATATTGTAATAAGGAAGTAATGTCTGTCAGATGTTAGAATTTTGTAGTAATATCTGCCAGATGTTAGGATACTGTGGAAATGTCTGTCACATATTGCAATCAGGCAGTAATGTCTGCCAGAATTTGGAATATGGTTAACGTGTGTCAGATGTTGGAATATGGTAGTAATGTCTGTCAGATGATGGAATATGGAAGTAATGTCTGTCAGATGTTGGAATAAGGTTGTAATGTTTGTCAGATGTAGGATTAAGGCCTCCTATGTACCAGCATTTGATAGTGACCTGATGAAGCTATCTGCGAAACGTTGTCAATAAAGTGCTCTTCCTCAGATGATGTTTTTTATCCATTCTGTCTACTTTTCAAGTACCACTCAACATTAATAGGCCTAACCTATTTCAACATCTGACAGCCATTACTACCATATTCCAATATCTGGCAGACATTAATACCATATTCCAACATCTGGCAGACAATATTACCATATTCCAACATCTGGCAGATATTTCTACCTTATTCCAACATCTGACAGACATGACTACCTTATTCCAACATCTGACAGACATTACTGCCTTATTCCCAAATCTGACAGACATTACTACCTTATTCCAACATCTGGCAGACATTCCTATGTTATTCCAACATCTGACAGACAATACTACCATATACCAACATCTGACGGACATTGCTACCTTATTCCAACATCTAGCAGGCATTATTACCATATTCCAACATCTGACAGACATTACTACCATATTTCAACATCTGACAGACATTACTAATATATTCCAACATCTGACAGACATTACGACCTTATTCAACATCTGACAGACATTACTACCATATTACAACACCTGGCAGACATTCCTACCTTATTCCATACCTGGTAGACATTCCTACCTTATTCCAACATCTGGCAGACATTGCTACCATATTCCAACAACTGGCAGACATTGCTACCATATTCCAACAACTGGCAGACATTGCTACCATATTCCAACATCTGACAGACATTACAACCTTTTTCCAAGATCTGGCAGCCAATACTAACAAATTCCAACATCTGACAGACATTACTACCTTATTCCAACATCTGACAGACATTGCTACCTTATTCCAACATCTGACAGACATTACTACCTTATTCCAACATCTGGCAGACATGACTACCTTATTCCAACATCTGGCAGACATTACTGCTGTATTCCCAAATCTGACAGACATTACTACCATAGTCCAACATCTGGCAGACACTACTACCATATTCCAACATTTGACAGACATTACTACCATATTCCAACATCTGAAATACATTACTACTTTATTCCAACATCTGACAAACATTACTACCATATTATACCAACATCTGACAGACATTACTACCTTATTCCAACATCTGGCAGACATTACTACCATATTCCAACATCTGACAGACATTACTACCACATTCCAACATCTGACAGACATTACTACTATATTCCAACATCTGACAGACAATAGTACGTTATTCAACATATGGCAGACATTTCTACCATATTCCAACATCTGACAGACATTACTACCATATTCCAACATCTGGCAGACATTAATACCATATACCAACATCTGGCAGCCAATATTGCCATATTCCAACGTCTGGCAGACATTACTACATTATTCCAACATCTGGCAGACATTACTACTTTATTCCAGCATCTGGCAGACATAATTACTACCTTCTTCCAACATCTGGCAGACATTACTACCATATTCCTATATCTGACAGACATTACTACCATATTCCAACATCTGACAGACATTACTATTTTATTCCATCATCTGACAGACATTACTACCATATACCAACATCTGACAGACATTACTACCTTATTCCAACATCTGGCAGACATTACTACGATATTCCAACATCTGACAGACATTACTACCATATTCCAACATCTGACAGACATTACTACTATTTTCCAACATCTGACAGACATTATTACTTTATTCTACACCTGACAGACATTACTATCATATTCCAACATCTAGCAGATATTTATAGGCCTACCCTATATCAACATCTGACAGACATTACTACCATATTCCAACATTTGGCAGACAATATTACCATATTCCAACATCTGCAGACATTACTACCTTATTCCAACATCTGGCAGACATTACTACCTTATTCCAACATCTGGCAGACATTACTACCTTATTCCAACATCTGACAGACATTACTACCTTATTCCATTATCTGACAGACATTACTACCTTCTTCCAACATCTGACAGCCATTACTACCATATTCCAATACCTGGCAGACATTACTACCTTATTCCAACATCTGGCAGACATTGCTACAATATTCCAACAACTGGCAAACATTGCTACCATATTCCAACATTTGAGACATTCCTACCATATTCCAACATCTGGCAGACATGACTACCTTATTCCAACGTCTGGCAGACATTACTGCCTCATTCCCAAATCTGACAGACATTACTACCATAGTCCAACATCTGGCAGACATTTCTACCATATTCCAACATCTGACAGACATTACTACCATATTCCAACATCTGACAGACATTACTACTTTATTCCAACATCTAACAGACATTACTACCAAATACCAACATCTGACAGACATTACTACCTTATTCCAACATCTGGCAGACATTAATACCATATTCCAATATCTGGCAGACAATATTACCATATTCCAACATCTGGCAGACATTACTACCTTATTCCAACATCTGACAGACATTACTACCTTATTCCAACATCTGGCAGACATTACCACCATATTCCAACATCTGACAGACAATACTACCATATTCCAACATCTGACAGACATTACTACTATATTCCAACATCTGACAAACATTACTACCTTATTCAACATCTGACAGACATTACTACCATATTCCAACATCTAGCAGATATTAATAGGCCTACCCTATTTCAACATCTGACAGACATTACTACCATATTCCAACATCTGGCAGACATTACTACCATATTCCAACATCTGGCAGACATTACTACCTTATTCAACATCTGACAGACATTACTACCATACCATATTCCGACATCTGGCAGATATTTATAGGCCTACCATATTTCAACATCTGGCAGACATTACTACCTTATTCCAACATCTGGCAGACATTACTACCTTATTCCAACATCTGACAGACATTACTACCTTATTCCAACATCTGGCAGACATTACTACGATATTCCAACATCTGACAGACATTACTACCATATTCCAACATCTGACAGACATTACTACTATTTTCCAACATCTGACAGACATTATTACTTTATTCTACAACTGACAGACATTACTATCATATTCCAACATCTAGCAGATATTTATAGGCCTACCCTATATCAACATCTGACAGACATTACTACCATATTCCAACATTTGGCAGACAATATTACCATATTCCAACATCTGCAGACATTACTACCTTATTCCAACATCTGGCAGACATTACTACCTTATTCCAACATCTGGCAGACATTACTACCTTATTCCAACATCTGACAGACATTAATACCTTATTCCATTATCTGACAGACATTACTACCTTCTTCCAACATCTGACAGCCATTACTACCATATTCCAATACCTGGCAGACATTCCTACCTTATTCCAACATCTGGCAGACATTGCTACAATATTCCAACAACTGGCAAACATTGCTACCATATTCCAACATTCGAGACATTCCTACCATATTCCAACATCTGGCAGACATGACTACCTTATTCCAACGTCTGGCAGACATTACTACTTTATTCCAACATCTGACAGACATTACTACCAAATACCAACATCTGACAGACATTACTACCTTATTCCAACATCTGGCAGACATTAATACCATATTCCAATATCTGGCAGACAATATTACCATATTCCAACATCTGGCAGACATTACTACCTTATTCCAACATCTGACAGACATTACTACCTTATTCCAACATCTGGCAGACATTACTACCATATTCCAACATCTGACAGACATTACTACCATATTCCAACATCTGACAGACATTACTACTATATTCCAACATCTGACAGACATTACTACCTTATTCAACATCTGACAGACATTACTACCATATTCCAACATCTAGCAGATATTAATAGGCCTACCCTATTTCAACATCTGACAGACATTACTACCATATTCCAACATCTGACAGACATTACTACCATATTCCAACATCTGACAGACATTACTACCTTATTCAACATCTGACAGACATTACTACCATATTCCAACATCTGGCAGACATTACTACTACCCTATTCTAACATCTGGCAGACATTACTACCTTATTCCAACATCTGGCAGACATTACTACCTTATTCCAACATCTGACATACATTACTACCTTATTCCATTTTCTGACAGACATCACTACCTTATTCCAACATCTGACAGACATTACTACCCTATTCCAACATCTGACAGACATTACTACCATATTCAAACATCCGGCAGACATTACTACCTTATTTCAACATCTGGCAGACATTGCTACCTTATTCCAACATATGGTAGACATTTCTGCAATATTTCCACATCTGGTAGACATTACTACCATATTCCAACATATGACAGACATTACTACCATATTCCAACATCTGACAGACATTAACCTTATTCCAACATCTGGCAGGCATTACTACCTGATTCCAACATCTGACAGACATTTCCACAGTATTCAACATCTGGCAGACATTATTACCATATTCCAACATCTGACAGACATTACTTCCTTATTCCAATATCTGGCAGACATTACTATAATATTGCAACATCTGACAGACATAACTACCTTATTCCAACATATGACTGACATTACTACCATATTAAAACATCTGACAGACATTACTACCATATTCCAACATCTGACAGACATAATTACCACCTTATTCCAACATCTGGCAGACATTACTACCTGATTCCAACATCTGACAGACATTTCTTACCTATTCCAAAATCTGGCAGACATTCATACCTTATTCCAACATCTGGCAGACATTACTACCTGTTTGAAACATCTGACAGACAATTTTACATTCCAACAACTGCCAGACATTTCACCAATATTCCAACATCTTACAGACATTACTACCTTATTCCAACATCTGGCAGACATTACTACAATATTCCACATCTGGCAGACATTACTACCTTATTCCAACATCTGGCGGAGATTGCTACCATATTCCAACATCTGACACACATTACTACCATATTCCAACATCTGGCAGACATTACTACCTTATTCCAACATCTGACAGACATGACTACCTTATTCCAACATCTGACAGACATTACTACCTTATTCCAACATCTGACAGACATTACTACCATATTCCAACATCTGGCAGACATTACTACCATATTCCAACATCTGACAGACATTACTACCATATTCCAACATCTGGCAGACATTACTACTTTATTCCAACATCTGACAGACATTACTACCATATTCCAACATCTGACAGACATTACTACCTTATTCCAACATCTGGCAGACATTACTACCATATTCCAACATCTGACAGACATTACCATATTCCAACATCTGACAGACATTACTACCATATTCCAACATCTGACAGACATTACTACCTTATTCCAACATCTGGCAGACATTACTACCATATTCCAACATCTGACAGACATTACTACCATATTCCAACATCTGACAGACATTACTACCATATTCCAACATCTGACAGACATTACTACCTTATTCCAACATCTGACAGACATTACTACCATATTCCAACATCTGGCAGACATTACTACCCTATTCCAACATCTGGCAGACATTACTACCATTTTCCAACATCTGACAGACATTACTACCATATTCCAACATCTGGCAGACATTACTACCTTATTCCAACATCTGGCAGACATTACTACCATATTCCAACATCTGGCAGACATTACTACCATATTCCAACATCTGACAGACATTACTACCATATTCCAACATCTGGCAGACATTACTACCTTATTCCAACATCTGACAGACATTACTACCTTATTCCAACATCTGGCAGACATTACTACCATATTCCAACATCTGACAGACATTACTACCATATTCCAACATCTGACAGACATTACTACTTATTCAACATCTGACAGACATTACTACCATATTCCAACATCTAGCAGATATTAATAGGCCTACCCTATTTCAACATCTGACAGACATTACTACCATATTCCAACATCTGACAGACATTACTACTATATTCCAACATCTGACAAACATTACTACCTTATTCAACATCTGACAGACATTACTACCATACCATATTCCGACATCTGGCAGATATTTATAGGCCTACCCTATTTCAACATCTGGCAGACATTACTACCTTATTCCAACATCTGGCAGACATTACTACCTTATTCCAACATCTGACAGACATTACTACCTTATTCCATTATCTGACAGACATTACTACCTTATTCCAACATGTGACAGACATCACTACCCTATTCCAACATATGAAAGACATTACTACCATATTCCAACATCTGGCAGACATTACTACCTTATTTTAACATCTGGCAGACATTGCTACCTTATTTCAACATATGGTAGACATTTCTGCAATATTTCCACGTCTGGTAGACATTACTACCTTATTGCAACATCTGACAGACATTACTACCATATTCCAACATCTGACACACGTTAACCTTATTCCAAATTCTGGCAGGCATTACTGCCTGATTGCAACATCTGACAGACATTTCCACAGTATCCTAACATCTGGCAGACATTATTACAATATTCCAACATCTGACAGACATTACTTCCTTATTCCAATATCTGGCAGACATTACTATAATATTGCAACATCTGACAGACATAACTACCTTATTCCAACATATGACTGACATTACTACCATATTGAAACATCTGACAGACATTACTACCATATTCCAACATCTGACAGACATAATTACCACCTTATTCCAACATCTGGCAGACATTATTACCTGATTGCAACATCTGACAGACATTTCTTACCTATTCCAAAATCTGGCAGACATTCGTACCTTATTCCAACATCTGGCAGACATTACTACCTGTTTGAAACATCTGACAGACAATTTTACATTCCAACAACTGCCAGACATTTCACCAATATTCCAACATCTTACAGACATTACTACATTATTCCAACATCTGGCAGACATTACTACAATATTCCACTATCAAAGACATGAGGGATATCGGTCAGATAGAATTAATGTACGAACATCCGGCAGACAGAAAAACAAACATCGACATTGGGCAGACAGACAAATATCCAGAAAGTGAATGCTAATGCCATCTAGTGACAAAAAATGGAAACTAGTAATTAATCCATAAAAGTGAAGGCGTATGTCATCTAGTGACAAAAATGGAAACTAATAAATAAGCCCCAAAAGTGAATACGTACGCCATCTTGTGACAAAAATAGGAACTATTTATTTATCCCAAAAAGTGAAGGCCTATGCCATCTAGTGACAACAAAAGAAACTAATAAATAAACCCCAAAAGTGAAGACCTACGCCATCTATTGACAGAAAAACAAACTAATAATTCAGCCAGCAAAGTGAATGCTTACGCCATCTATTGACTGAAAAGGAAACAAATAATTAAACCAGAAAATTTAATGTTTATGCCATCTATTGTCAGAAAAAGAAACTATAGATTAAATCTGAAAAGTGAATGACTACGCCATCTATTGGCGAGATAATAAACTAATACACATCTTCAGAAAGTGAATGCTTATGCCATCTATTGGAGGAAAATAGAACTAATATCTAGGAGTACAAAAGTGAATGCTTACGCCATCTCTTGGCAGAAAATGAAACTAATTAGGTTAGTATATTTTCTTACCACTAGATGGTGTAAGCATTCACTTTTTGGGATATTTTATTAGTTTCCTTTTTTGTCACTAGATGGCGTAGGTCTTCACTTTTGGGGTTTATTTATTAGTTTATTTTGTTGTCACTAGATGGCATAGGCCTTCACTTTTTGGGATAAATAAATAGTTCCTATTGTTGTCACTAGATGGCGTAGGCATTCACTTTCATGGCATATATATTTGTTTCCTATTTTTGTCACTAGATGGCGTAGGTATTCACTTTTGGGGCTTATTTATTAGTTTCTACTTTTGTCACTAGATGGCATACGCCTTCACTTTTAGGGATTAATTACTAGTTTCCATTTTTTGTCACTAGATGGCATAGGCATTCACTTTCTGGATATTTGTCTGTCTGCCTGAGGTCGGTGTTTGTTTTTCTGTCTGCCGGATGTTCGTACATGAATGCTGTCTGACCATTGTCCTTTATGTCTTTGATAGTGGAATATTGTAGTAATGTCTGCCAGATGTTTGAATGTAAAATTGTCTGTCAGATGTTTCAAACAGGTAGTAATGTCTGCCAGATGTTGGAATAAGGTACGAATGTCTGCCCGATGTTGGAATAGGTTAGGAATGTCTGTCAGATGTTGAAATCAGGTAATAATGTCTGCCAGATGTTGGAATAAGTTAGTAATGTCTGCCAGATGTTGGAATAAGGTAGTAATGTCTGTCAGATGTTGCCATATGGTAGTAATGTCAGTCAGATGTTGAAATAAGGTAGTTATGTCTGTCAGATGTTGCAATATTATAGCAATGTCTGCCAGATATTGGAATAAGGAAGTAATATCTGTCAGATGTTGGAATATTGTAGTAATGTCTGCCAGATGTTAGGATACTGTGGAAATGTTTGTCAGATGTTGCAATCAGGCAGTAATGTCTGCCAGAATTTGGAATAAGGTTAACGTTTCTCAGATGTTGGAATATGGTAGTAATGTCTGTCAGATGTTGCAATAATGTAGTAATGTCTACCAGATGTTGAAATGTCTGCCATATGTTGAAATAAGGCAGTAATGTCTGCTAGATGTTGGAATAAGGTAGTAATGTCTGTCAGATGTTGGAATAAGTTAGTAATGTTTGGCAGTTGTTGGAATAAGGTAGTAATTTATGTCAGATGTTGGAATAAGGTAGTAATGTCTGCCAGATGTTGGAATAAGGTAGTAATGTCTGTCAGATATTATAATAAGGTAGTAATGTCTGTCAGATGTTGGAATAAGGTGGTAATGTCTGTCAGATGTCAGAATAAGGAAGTAATGTCTGTCAGATTTAGGAATAAGGTAGTAATGTCTGCCGGATGTTGGAATAAGGTAGTAATGTTTGGCAGTTGTTGGAATAAGGTAGAGATGTCTGCCAGATGTTGGAATAAGGTAGCAATGTCTGCCAGATGTTGGAATGTGGTAGTAATGTCTGCCAGATGTTCGAATAAGATAGTAATGTTTGGCAGTTGTTGGAATAAGGTAGTAATGTCTGTCAGATGTTGGAATAAGGTAGAAATGTCTGCCAGATGTTGGTATATGGTAGTAAATAATGTCTGCCAGATGTTGGAATAAGGTAGTAATGTCTGCCAGATGTTGGAATAAAGTAGTAATGTCTGCCAGATATTGGTATATTGTAGTAATGTCTGTCAGATGTTGGAATATGGTAGCAATGTCTGCCAGATGTTGGAATAAGGTAGTAATGTCGGCCAGATGTTGGAATAAGGTAGTAATGTCTGTCAGATGTTGGAATATGGTAATATTGTCTGCCAGATGTTGGAATATGGTATTAATGTCTGCCAGATGTTGGAATATGGTTGTGATATCAGTCAGATTTTGAAATAGGGTAGGACAATTAATATCTGCCAGATGTTGGAATATGGTAGTAATGTCTGTCAGATGTTGAATAAGGTAGTAATGTCTGTCAGATGTTAGAATACAGTAGTAATGTCTGTCAGATGTTGGAATATGGTAGTAATGTCTGTCAGATGTTGGAATATCGTAGTAATGTCTGCCAGATGTTGGAATAAGGTAGTAATGTCTGTCAGATGTTCGTATATGGTAGTAATGTCTGTCAGATGTTGGGATAAAGTAGTAATGTCTGTCAGATGTTGGAATATGGTAGTAATGTCTGTCAGATGTAGGAATATGGTAGTAATGTCTGCCAGATGTTGGAAGAAGGTAGTAATTATGTCTGCCAGATGTTGGAATAAGGTAGTAATGTCTGCCAGATGTGGTAATCAGGTAGAAATGTCTGCCAGATGTTGGAATATGGATATATTGTCTGCCAGATGGAAGATGGTATTAATGTCTGCCAGATGTTGGATTATGGTAGTAATGTCTGTCAGATGTTGAAATAGGGTAGGCCTATTAATATCTTCCAGATGTTTGAATATGGTAGTAATGTCTGTCAGATGTTGGAATATGGTAGTAATGTCTGCCATATGTTGAAAAAGGTAGTAATGTCTGTTAGATGTTTGAATATAGTAGTAATGTCTGTCAGATGTTGGAATGTGGTAGTAATGTCTGTCAGATGTTGGAATATGGTAGTAATGTCTGCCAGATGTTGGAATAAGGTAGTAATGTCTGTCAGATGTTGGTATATGGTAGTAATGTCTGTCAGATGTTGGAATAAAATAGTAATGTCTTTCAGATGTTGGAATATGGTAGCAATGTCTGTCAGATGTTGGAATATGGTAGTAATGTCTGCCAGATGTTGGACTATGGTAGTAATGTCTGTCAGATTTGGGAATAAGGCAGTAATGTCTGCCAGATGTTGGAATACGGTAGTCATGTCTGCCAGATGTTGGAATAAGGTAGCAATGTTTGGCAGTTGTTGGAATAAGGTAGAGATGTCTGCCAGATGTTGGAATAAGGTAGCAATGTCTGCCAGATGTTGGAATATGGTAGTAATGTCTGCCAGATGTTGGAATAAGATAGTAATGTTTGGCAGTTGTTGGAATAAGGTAGTAATGTCTGTCAGATGTTTGAATAAGGTAGAAATGTCTGCCAAATGTTGATATATGGTAGTAAATAATGTCTGCCGGATGTTGGAATAAGCTAGTAATGTCTGCCAGATGTTGAAATAAGGTAGTAATGTCTGCCAGATGTTGGTATATGGTAGTAATGTCTGTCAGATGTTGGAATATGGTAGCAATGTCTGCCAGATGTTGGAACAAGGTAGTAATGTCGGCCAGATGTTGGAATAAGGTAGTAATGTCTGTCAGATGTTGGAATATGGTATTATTGTCTGCCAGATGTTGGAATATGGTATTAATGTCTGCCAGATGTTGGAATTTGGTTGTAATGTTTATCAGATTTTGAAATAGGGTAGGCCTATTAATATCTGCCAGATGTTGGAATATGGTAGTAATGTCTGTCAGATATTGAATAAGGTAGTAATGTCTGTCAGATGTTGGAATATAGTAGTAATGTCTTGTCAGATGTTGGAATATGGTAGTAATGTCTGTCAGATGTTGGAATATCGTAGTAATGTCTGCCAGATGTTGGAATAAATTAGTAATGTCTGTCAGATGTTGGTATATGGTAGTAATGTCTGTCAAATGTTGGAATAAAGTAGTAATGTCTGTCAGATGTTGGAATATGGTAGTAATGTCTGTCAGATGTAGGAATATGGTAGTAATGTCTGCCAGATGTTGGAAGAAGGTAGTAATTATGTCTACCAGATGTTGGAATAAGGTAGTAATGTCTGCCAGATGTTGGAATCAGGTAGTAATGTCTGCCAGATGTTGGAATATGGTAATATTTTCTGCCAGATGTTGGAATATGGTATTAATGTCTGCCAGATGTTGGAATATGGTAGTAATATCTGTCAGATGTTGAAATAGGGTAGTCCTATTAATATCTGCCAGATGTTGGAATATGGTAGTAATGTCTGACATATGTTGAATAAGGTAGTAATGTCTGTCAGATGTTAGAATATAGTAGTAATGTCTGTCAGATATTCGAATGTGGTAGTAATGTATGTCAGATGTTGGAATATGGTAGTAATGTCTGCCAGATGTTGGAATAAGTTAGTAATGTCTGTCAGATGTTGGTATATGGGAGTAATGTCTGTCAGAAGTTGGAATAAAGTAGTAATGTCTTTCAGATGTTGGAATATGGTAGTAATGTCTGCCAGATGTTGGAGTATGGTAGTAATGTCTGCCAGATGTTGGACTATGGTAGTAATGTCTGTCAGAATTGGGAATAAGGCAGTAATGTCTGCCAGATGTTGGAATAAGGTAGTCATGTCTGCCAGATGTTGGAATAAGGTAGGAATGTCTTTCAGATGTTGGAATATGGTAGTAATGTCTGCCAGATGTTGGAATATGGTAGTAATGTCTGTCAGATGTTGGAATATGGTAGTGTGTCTGCCAGATGTTGGAATAAGGTAGTAATGTCTGTCAGATGTTGGAATAAGGTAGTAATGTCTGTCAGATGTTGGAATATGGTAGTATTGTCTGCCAGATCTTGGAATATGGTAGTAATGTCTGTCAGATGTTGGAATATGGTAGCAGTGTCTGCCATTTGTTGGAATATGGTAGCAATGTCTGCCAGTTGTTGGAATATGGTAGCAATGTCTGCCAGATGTTGGAATAAGGTAGGAATGTCTGCCAGGTGTTGGAATATGGTAGTAATGTCTGTCAGATGTTGAATAAGGTCGCAATATCTGTCAGATGTTGGAATATATTAGTAATGTCTGTCAGATGTTGAAATATGGTAGTAATGTCTGTCAGATGTTGGAATATGGTAGTAATGTATGTCAGATGTTGGAATAAGGTAGCAATGTCTGTCAGATGTTGGTATATGGTAGTAATGTCTGTCAGATGTTGGAATAACATAGGAATGTCTGCCAGATGTTGGAATAAGGTAGTAATGTCTGTCAGATTTGGGAATAAGGCAGTAATGTCTGTCAGATGTTGGAATAAGGTAGTCATGTCTGTCAGATGTTGGAATAATGTAGTAATGTCTGCCAGATGTTGGAATAAGGTTGTAATGTCTGCCAGATATTGAAATATGGTAGTAATGGCTGTCAGATGTTGAAATAGGTTAGGCCTGTTAATATCTGCCAGATGTTGGAATATGGTAGTAATGTCTGTCAGATGTTGAATAAGGTAGTAATGTCTGCCAGATGTTGGAATATAGTATTAATGTCTGTCAGATGTTGGAATATGGTAGTCATGTCTGTCAGATGTTGGAATATGGTAGTAATGTCTGCCAGATGTTGGAATAAGGCAGTCATGTCTACCAGATGTTGGAATAAGGTAGTAATGTCTGCCAGATGTTGGAATAAGGTAGTAATGTCTGTCAGATGTTGGTATATGGTAGTAATGTCTGTCAGATGTTGGAATAACATAGGAATGTCTGCCAGATATTGGAATAAGGTATTAATGTCTGTCAGGTATTAATGTCTGCTGAGCTGGTATGGTCATGTTGAACGAATGGGAGATGAAAGGCTTACAAAGAGAATATGTGAGTCAGGTACAAGGGGAGATAGAAGGGCAGGAAGACCCCCATTGAGATGGAGAGACTGTGTAAGAAAGGCTTTGGATGATAGAGGAATGACTATAGATCAGGCAGGGGAAGTGGTGGTGGATAGGAGTGAATGGAGAATGCTTGTGAATAGTTGAGTGACCACGTGGTCATTTGGAGTAAGGGGTCGGGCGCAAGTTGGACTAGATATTAGTCCATCAGGCGCCTGGCCCGGGGAGACGATTAATATGAAGGGTGTGCCTGGAAGTGTGGTGGGAGGGCTTGTGGCTTTGGCTCCGCTGCATGTCCGCTGCTGCTGCCGAGATCGGAACCTCTCCGGGTGGTCAGGGGCCGGGGGAGTGCTGGAGCGACCTTGGTAACCCTGGTCTCTGGGTCTTCTCCTGGGTGACCTGGATTGTGTGAGAGTGTGTTTTTGTTATTTTGTGTGTGCTCTGTCTTGAGTCGGCTACCCCCAAAATGGGGATTGGGCCTGAGCTATATATAGATAGATAGATGTCTTGATATGGATTAAGGCAGTAATGTCTGTCAGATGTTGGAATTTGGTAGTAATGTCTGCCAGATGTTGAAATATGGTAGTAATGTCTGTCAGATGTTGGAATATGGTAGCAATGTTTGCCAGTTGTTGGAATATGGTAGCAATGACTGTCAGATGTTGGAATAAGGTAGTAATGTCTGTCAGGTGTTGGAATATGGTAGTAATGTCTGCCAGGTGTTGGAATATTGTAAAAATGTCTGCCAGATGTTGGAATGTAAAATTGTCTGTCAGATGTTTCAAACAGGTAGTAATGTCTGTCTGATGTTGGAATAAGGTACGAATGTCTGCCTGATATTGGATAGGTTAGGAATGTCTGTCAGATGTTGCAATCAGGTAATAATGTCTGCCAGATGTTGGAATAAGGTAGTAATGTCTGCCAGATGTTGGAATAAGGTAGTAATGTCTGTGAGACGTTTCAATGTGGTAGTAATGTCAGTCATATGTTGGAATAAGGTAGAAATGTCTGTCAGATGTTGGAATAAGGTAGTCATGTCTGTCAAATGTTGAAATAGGGTAGGCCTATTAATATCTGCCAGATATTGGAATATGGTAGTAATGTCTGTCAGATGTTGGAATCAGGTAGAAATGTCTGCCAGATGTTGGAATATGGTAATATTGTCTGCCAGATGTTGCAATATGGTATTAATGTCTGCCAGATGTTGGAATATGCTAGTAATGTCTGTCAGATGTTGAAATAGGGTAGGCCTATTAATATCTGCCAGATGTTGGAATATGGTAGTAATGTCTGTCAGATGTTGGAATATGGTAGTAATGTCTGCCATATATTGAATAAGGTAGTAATGTCTGTTAGATGTTGGAATATAGTAGTAATGTCTGTCAGATGTTGGAATGTGGTAGTAATGTCTGTCAGATGTTGGAATTTGGTAGTAATGTCTGCCAGATGTTGGAATAAGGTAGTAATGTCTGTCAGATGTTGGTATATGGTAGTAAAGTCTGTCAGATGTTGGAATAAAGTAGTAATGTCTTTCAGATGTTGGCATATGGTAGTAATGTCTGTCAGATGTTGGAATATGGTAGTAATGTCTGCCAGATGTTGGACTATGGTAGTAATGTCTGTCAGATTCGAGAATAAGGCAGTAATGTCTGCCAGATGTTGGAATAAGGTCGTCATGTCTGCCAGATGTTGGAATAAGGTAGTAATGTTTGTCAGTTGTTGGAATAAGGTAGAGATGTCTGTCAGATTTTGGAATAAGTCAGTAATGTCTGCCAGATGTTGGAATAAGGTAGTCATGTCTGCCAAATGTTGGAATAAAGTAGTAATGTCTGTCAGATGTTGGAATATGGTAGTGATGTCTGCCAGATTTTGGAATAAGGTAGTAATGTCTGTCAGATGTTGGAATTTGGTAGTAATGTCTGCCAGATGTTGAAATATGGAAGTAATGTCTGTCAGATGTTGGAATATGGTAGCAATGTCTGCCAGTTGTTGGAATATGGTAGCAATGTCTGCCAGGTGTTGGAATATGGTAGTAATGTCTTCCAGGTGTTGGCATATTGTAAAAATGTCTGCCAGATGTTGGAATGTAAAATTGTCTGTCAGATGTTTCAAACACGTAGTAATGTCTGTCAGATGTTGGAATAAGGTACGAATGTCTGCCAGATATTGGAATAGGTTAGGAATGTCTGTCAGATGTTGCAGTCAGGTAATAATGTCTGCCAGATGTTGGAATAAGGTAGTAATGTCTGCCAGATGTTGGAATAAGGTAGTAATGTTTGTCAGATGTTTCAATGTGGTAGTAATGTCAGTCATATGTTGGAATAAGGTAGTAATGTCTGTCAGATGTTGGAATAAGGTAGTCAGGTGTTGGAATAAGGTTGTAATTTTTGGCAGTTGTTGGAATAAGGTAGGAACGTCTGTCAGATGTTGGAATATGGTAGTAATGTCTGTCAGATGTCGGAATAAGGTAGTAATGTCTGCCAGATGTTGGAATACAGTAGTATTATCTGCCAAATGTTGGAATAAGGTAGTAATGTCTGCCAGATGTTTCACTAAGGTCTGCTAGATTTAGGAATATGGTAGTGTAACAGCGCATTTTGAGCGACTGTACACTCTAGAGTAACTCATATAATCACTGTCAGATGTTATAACAGTTATTCACTTACTTAAGTATACTACTGTACATTCTAATTGGGCATGATCTCCCCTATAGAAGATCACTCCACCTATAAAGGCCTTGGTACAATTCTTGCAAGCTAAGCAGGGGTTCTCACGCTCCCTTCAGAGAATTGCAGCAATACCAAGATGATTGCTTTCAACTAGTAACGTGTAACACCACTCTAGTAAGAAGCCGGCGCCCACTGTTTAAAGGCTGACAGCCAGTAGCAGATCTCACGTCCAGCCATAAAGAGGGTCGAACCCTTGCCAGCGGGGCTGAGGTAAATTATACAGTGACGTATACTGTGACAAGTGCGATACTGTGCGATATTAGTGTGTGTACCGTTTACCTATTTTTCGCTATTGTTACTTCTATCTATCTATCTATTGCCTGACGCCGTGATCCCCGAAGGGGTGGCCACGAACGAACCGCCCCCATGCAAGAAACCTCTCTGTCCCCATCAGTCGACTCCCCTCCCCACCCCCCAACCCAGCACCGCCTTCGTTCATGTACTTCCTCACTCATCCGTCCACCTCATATTCGGTCTACCTCTCCCCTCTGTCCCTTCAACCTCGCTCTCGTACACCCTCCTTAGATCCCCCATTCTCACTCGCTTTCCATACGTTCAAATGGCCGAACCATCTCAAGTTTTGTTCCTTTTCACACTTTCTAGAAAGCACATCTACCTCCACACCACCCCCTCCTTCTTACTTTCCTCATTAGTGCGTCCCTGTTCTATCCCTCCATGTAACTCCGCAGTGCAGCCACTCCTTAAGTAAGTTTGCTTTCTTTCCACTGCTTCTCACTCTTGGTCTGAGTCACTCACCAAATGTCCATGCTTCGCTTCCGTAAGTCAGTGTCCGGGTATCTACCACCTGTCATCTGCAGACTTCTTCACTTCCATACTGACCACCCTATTTCTTGTTACTGGCTTTTATCTGCGTTCCTACAACACCCTCTCTTCCCCTGTTGTACCCTCTCCCCCGCACCTCTTCATCCCATATCCATCTTTACTCAACACACTGCCCAGATACTTAAAAGAGTTGACGATCTCCATAGCCTGACCGTTCAGCTTCACCTCACACTCTGTGACTTCACCCCTTTCGAAGACCATTGTTACTTAATTCATCTATTTCTTACAGGAAAGAATACAGATTACAGGAATAATAGCTCAATCTAGTTGTTAGCCAGCTTTCTGCTTTTAATTAGGTAGATACTTCCCTGCTGGGCAATACAGTATCTACACAGACCTTATTACTATATACAAACCGCATTGTCTATATTTCTGTTAATAAAACTATATAGAAAAGCCACAAGTGTCTTTGCTCCAAATCAATTACCTCTACGATTTACCTTTCAACATGTTTTTACAGTGAAAACCTGGACTACAAGCATTACAAGGAAAATCAAGGTAAAAGGCAAAAAGGAATCAAAACAGTTTAATCCCCGATACATAAGTAATGTCTGTCAGATGTTAGAATAAGGTAGTAATGTCTGCCAGATCCTGGGATCAGGTAGTAATGTCTGTCAGATTATGGAATATGGTAGAAATGTCTGTCAGATGTTGGAATATGATAGTAATGTCTGTCAGATGTTGCAATAAGGTAGTAATGTCAGCCAGATGTTGGAAAAAGGTAGTAATGTCAGCCAGATGTTGGAATAAGGTAGTAATGTCTGCCAGATGTTGCACTAAGGTACTAATGTCTGCTAGATTTTGGAATATGGTAGTAATGTCTGTCAGATGTTGGAATAAGGTAGTAATGTCTGCCAAATCTTGGAATCAGGTAGTAATGTCTGTCATATTTTGGAATATGGTAGCAATGTCTGTCAGATGTTGGAATATGGTAGTAATGTCTGTCAGATGTTGCAATAAGGTAGTAATGTCTGCCAGATGTTTCAATAAAGTAGTAATGTTTGCCAGATGTTGCAATAAAGTAGTAATGTCTGTCAGATGTTGCAATCGGATAATAATGTCTGCCAGATGTTGGAATAAAGTAGTAATGTCTGTCAGATGTTGGAATATTTTAGAAATGTCTGTCAGATGTTGCCGGGCAGTAATGTCTGCCAGGTGTCGAAATAATTAGTAATGATTGCCAGATGTTGGAATAAAGTAGTAATGTCTGTCAGATGTTGCAATCGGGCAGTAATGTCTGCCAGATATTGGAATAAAATAGTAATGTCTGTCAGATGTTGGAATATTTTAGAAATGTCTGTCAGATGTTGCAATCGGGCAGTAATTTTTGGCAGTTGTTGGAATAATGTAGGAATGTTTGCCAGATGTTGGAATATGGTAGTAATGTCTGTCAGATGTCGGAATGAGGTAGTAATGTCTGCCAGATGTTAGAATACAGTAGTAATGTCTGCCAGATGTTGGAATAAGGTAGTAATGTCTGCCAGATGGTGGAATATGGTAGTAATGTCTGCCATATGTTGGAATAAGGTAGTAATGTCTGCCAGATGTTGCAATAAAGTAGTAATGTCTGTCAGATGTTGCAATCGGGCAGTAATGCCTGCCAGATGTTGAAATATGGTAGTAATGTCTGTCAGATGTTGGAATAAGGTAGTGACATTTGCCAGATGTTTATATTTTGTAGAAATGTCTGCCAGATGTTGGAATAAGGTATTAATGTCTGTCAAGTGTTGGAATAAGGTAGCAATGTCTGTCAGATGTTGGAATAAGGTAGTAATGTCTGTCAGATGTTGGAATAAGGTATTAATGTCTGGCAGATGTTGGAATATGGTAGTAATGTCTGTCAGATGTTGGAATATGGTAGCAATGTATGCCAGATGTTGGAATAAGATAGTAATGTCTGCCAGATGTTGGAATAAAGTAGTAATATCTGTAAAATGTTGCAATAAGGTAGTAATGTCTGCCAGATGTTGGAATAAGGTAGTAATGTCTGTCAAATGTTGCAATAAGGTAGTAATGTCTGTCAGATTTTGCAATAAGGTAGTAATGTCTGCCAGATGTTGCAATAAGGTAGTAATGTTTGCCAGATGTTGGAATAAGGTAGTAATGTTTGGCAGTTGTTGCAATAAGGTAGTAATGTCTGTCAGATGTTGGAGTAAGGTAGTAATGTCTGTCATATTTGGGAATAATGTAGTAATATCTGCCAGATGTTGGAATAAGGTAATAAAGTCTGTCGTTTTTTTTTTTTTTTTTTTATATTCCAACTTACTTCCTCTCGGGCATAGGCTGAGAGCCTTAACATTCACCGCTTTACAATGAACAGTGAAGCCCGTGAGGTCTTGTTCCAGTCTAGGGAGTGAGACATGTGAAGCACGTAGAGTACAACGAGCACCTGCCATCTTGCCTTCACATGAGGCACGGTGCTCACTCATGGCCCGAAACGACCCCATCTCTGAAGCCACCTTGTTCCCGTGCTTCACTGTCTCACTCCCTACACTCGGACTCTCACACTTACACACACACAACGCCACCTGTTGAGCAGATAACTCACCAGGCATTGCACCCCTATAGCATATTTTGAATATGGGAATATTCATACAGTGCTATTTAATCAGGGAACAATGAGGGTATTTTATTGACGTTTCGGTGGGCTTTGTGGTAATGCACTGATACTAGGTACAGCACAAATTCCATCCCAATAATATCTTCCCATTGATACATCGGGATTTGAACCCGGGACCTTTGGATTACCAGGCCAGTGGCAAGACCACTCCACCACACCTCCCCACTGGGTACTTTGATGTTTGTCTGCCCAATGTAGGCCTACATGTATATTTCCCTGTCTGTCTGGTGTCTGTGTATGTTTGTCTGTTTGCCCAATGTACGTGTACGTTTTTCTGTCTGCCCTATGTCTGTGTATGTTTTTCTGTCTGCCCGATATATGTGTATGTTTTTCTGTCTGCTCAACGTCTGTGTATGTTTTTTTCTGTCTGCCCAATGTCTGTGTATGTTTTTCCGTCTGCCCAATGTCTGTGTATGTTTTTTCTGTCTGCCCAATGTCCGTGTTTATTTTTTTGTCTGCTCGATGTCTGTGTATGTTTTTCTGTCTACCCGATGTCTGTGTATGTTTTTCTGTCTACCCAATGTCTGTGTATGTTTTTTGTGTCTGCCCGATGTCTGTTTATGTTTTTCTGTCTGCCTTATGGTTGTGTATGTTTTTCTGTCTGCCCGATGTCTGTGTGTGTTTTTCTGTCTGCCCAATGTCCGTGTATGTATTTTATTATTATTTAGTTTTATAATAATTATTATATTATTTTATAATTATCATCCTTATTATTAGGGGTTTGAGCCCTGCGGGGAACCCCTATTACAATAGCTAAATCTTCTTATTCTTCCAAATTGTTTTTCCACGCCATTTTTTATGCATTAACTCCAGAACCTCTTTTTAGATCGGGACCAAACTTTCCCACAAGGTGCGTTTTTGTATTGGGCAACTTTTGATATGCTAAACATCCGAAATAGCGGCCAACAGGTCCACGGCAGCCGATTTTCCGAAAAATTTGAAACCTAGATACCGTCTCTCCCACTCATAGGAAATTATTGGGCTTTGGCATATGGACTCCACTACTAATGCTCCGCAAATGTTATGGAAAAGGTTTTGCTTTGCACGTGAGTTTTTTCCGGCAATCTTGAAAAAAACTTGAAAACACTTAAAAATCCACATCTTGAAAACTACGCAGATGATCAAAGCCATATTTGCGTACTTGGGTGAGGATCGCAATTCCGAACGTTTTGGTACCAAAAGAATAGAAATTGGTGGAATAGTTTGGCTGCAGCATTGAAAACTGTCTATTCATAAATTACTTTAACACCATGTGAGGTACCCACACAACGTTTTCAGTCTTCAATCTATAGGCTTCCCCGCATCCCCTAGTTTTGTTTAATAATAGTTATATTAATCATTCAGATCCATAAATATTTTAAATTTAACTCTCTCAATATAGTTTGAGTCCCTATGAATTCCAGCAATTATTTAACCAACCTACCTATACATACCTACCCTACCAAATAATAATGATAATTCAAATCTATTTTTGGTGAATAGCAGAGTATTGGCTAAAGTTTTTAACAATTCCTCCCTTTGCCAAATGCTTAGTTTAATAACAAAGTTCTAGACCTTCAATGTTTTGACAATTTTTGGTGTGGTGTGACTTACCTTTCCTCCTCCCTCAAACAGCAAGCAATGTCTTCAGGGGTTCAAGAGTATTGCATTCTTCCATAGAAATATATTATATAGTCCGTTTTTTACGCAATAACTCCGGAACTACTTGTTGGATCGGGACCAAACTTTGACACAAGGTGTATTTTTGTATTGGGCCTGTGGTAGCCTTTCACACCCAACCAATCTCGTCCTATCTAATTTTATGTTGAACTCTATTGTTCTTGATCCCACTATAGGACTCGGTAGCCTATTCCACATATCTACAACTTTGTTACTAAACGAATAGAGGCAGATCCCTTACACACCCAGTCTCTCTCTGTCGCTCGTTTGTTTGCACACCGGTACAAATGAGGCAGATCCCTTACAAATGCAACTAAGAAGAACATTGGAATCTGCAGAGAGACAAGTGGCCCACAAACGGCAGATCCCTTTCACATCCAACCCATTTTGTCCATATGACTATCTGATTTTATCTTGAAATTCTCTATTGTTCTTGATCCCACTATGGCACTAGGTAGCCTACTTCACATATCTACGACTCTGTTACGAGAGAGGTAGATCCCTTACACAGCCAATCTCTCTCACTCTCTTATTTGCACACTGGTACAAATGAGGCAGATCCCTTACACATGCTATCAAGATGAAAATGGGAGTCTGCAGAGAGCCGATTGGCCCACACGGCAGATCCCTTTCACACCCAATCCATCTCGTTCTATCAAATTTTATGTTGAAGCTCTATTGTTATTGATCCCACTATAGCACTCGGTAGCCTATTACACACATATACAACACTTTTACCAAGCGAATAGAGGCAGATCCCTTACACAGCCAATCTCTTTCTCTCTCGCGCTTGTTTGTTTGCACACCGGTACAAATGAGGCAGATCCCTTACACATTACCACAAGCCCACCGAAACGTCAATAAAATACCCTCATTGTTCCCTGATTAAATAGCACTGTATGAATATTCCCATATTCAAAATATGCTATAGGGGTGCAATGCCCGGTGAGTTATCTGCTCAACAGGTGGCGTTGTGTGTGTGGAAGTGTGAGAGTCCGAGTGTAGGGGGTGAGACAGTGAAGCACGGGAACGAGATGGCTTCAGAGATGGGGTCGTTTCGGGCCATGAGTGAGCACCGTGCCTCATGTGAAGGCAAGATGGCAGGTGCTCGTTGTACTCTACGTGCTTCACATGTCTCACTTCCTAGACTGGAACAAGACCTCACGGGCTTCACTGTTCATTGTAAAGCGGTGAATGTTAAGGCTCTCAGCCTATGCCCGAGAGGAAGTAAGTTGGAATATAGAAAAAAAAACAAAAAAACAAAAAAAACATGCAACCAAGATGAAAATGGGAGTCTGCAGAGAGCCAAGTGGCCCACATAAGGCAGGTCCCTTTCACACTCAACCCATCTCATAAATGTTACCTGTTATTTACACTACTTACTATACACCCATGTTATCACATACCTGCAACCAAAACATAATTGTAAGAAATAGGAACATAAGAAAATGGGAGTCTGTAAAGAGCCAGTTGGCCCACACAAGACAGATCCTTTTCACTCCCAACCCCTCTCATAACAACTCTCTCATTTATCTCTGTCTTCCTTACATTTATG
Source organism: Paralithodes platypus (assembly GCA_032716605.1). Lineage (NCBI taxonomy): Eukaryota > Metazoa > Arthropoda > Malacostraca > Decapoda > Lithodidae > Paralithodes > Paralithodes platypus. The sequence continues at coordinate 23,209,238 of CM064497.1, read as the reverse complement.
ACATCCTAGTCTCTCTCTCTCTCACAAATGAGAACATAAGAAAACCGGAGTCTGCAGAGAGCCGATTGGCCCACACGTCAGATCCCTTTCACACCCAACCCATCCTGCACTCTCTCTCTCATATTTATCGCTATCTTCCTTACGTTTACGACATCCTATTCTCTCTCGCCATATTCTCTCTCCCTCACAAATGAGAACATAAAAAAATAAGGAAACGGGAGTCTGCAGAGAGCCGATTGACCTACACATGGCAGATCCCTTTCACACCCAACCCATCTTGTTCTATCTAATTTCAAGTTGAAGCTCTATTGTTCTTGATCCCATTATAGCACTCGGTAGCCTATTCCACATATCTACAACTCTGTTACTAAACGAATAGAGGCAGATCTTTTAAACAGCCAATCTCTCCCTCTCTCGCTCTTGTTTGTTTGCACAATCTGTTCCTTCTGTAGTTTCTCCATGCCCGATAAGTTAAATGATCTTTTGATATCTGTGACACAGCTCTTGTATCCAACACAATACCCTGCTTGCAAAACCGCTCGAACCCCAGACAACGTTGCTTGCAACTTTAATTATTATTATTGTTATTTTCAACATAATAGCTTACCTCAATAATCTCATGAAGAAATCGTCTGTGATGCTATTTTATGTAAACACTCTTTTTCAATCATGTATACAAGGATGTAATTACACTAAATACCTCGATTATTGATTTACTTATAGCTTTAGCTTGGGAATACACAACCGCTGATCATGCGGGAATTAAAAATTAATGGGAAGGTTTTGTTTCCTCTACAAATCTAAACACTAACACCATATCACAAATTACCATATATTGGAATCAGTTCATAATTAATCCTAGGTATAACATAAGAAAATAAAAATAAAGTATTGCCTCCACACTAACGTCAAAACCCTGTCCACCACGACATCACCACTACAGTGACACCAGAGCCTTGTCTCGTTAACATGCAGAGGGACTCGGGCTTAATTCCGAATCTATATTATTAAATCAGTTCGTGTGTCTGTCTGTTTGTCTGTCTGTGCGTTCTTAATAGGCGGCCGCAGTTTTGGACCTGGGGAGCTGAAACTTTGCATGTGGGTGTCAATTGACCTGGGTCAGGTCATAGAGGGGGCGAGGCCACGATCGGAGATCGTTTCGAGGCCGAAATTGAAAACAATTGAAACAAATTTCCGTTTGGGGCAGAAGGAAGCCTCCGATCGAAAAGGTGTATAGAACGAAAGTTGTTTGCAGCCCCCCAAAATGGGGTTACGGATGAGGTCAGATCCAAAATCGGAGGTCATTTAGCGGCCGAAATCGAGGTCGCTGTTTAATGAGGCATAGGGAGGTCGAGGCCGGTGATTATGGTAGTAGTAGTATTGTGATGATTGTGGTAGTAGTGATTGATGATGGTGATTATTGTAGTAGTAGTGGTGGTAGTAGTGATGGTGATTATGGTGGTACAGTATCGAAAAGGTGTATAGAACGAAAGCTGTTCGCAGCCCCCCAAAATGGGGTTACGAATGAGGTCAGATCCAAAATCGGAGGTCATTTAGCGGCCGAAATCGAGGTCGCCGTTTAATGAGGCACAGGGAGGTCGAGGCCGGTGATTATGGTAGTAGTAGTATTGTGATGATTGTGGTAGTAGTGATTGATGATGGTGATTATGGTAGTAGCAGCTCAAACAAGTACGTCCAAGCCTTCAAGACAGCACTGGAGAGAATGCCGACCGATAAGATGAGAGTCCAGATCCACTCCAATCGAGCACCTCGGGGTGAGCACGAGCGACGCTACAATGAGCCCACAACGAACGAGGTGGCCATCCTCATCGTCGGCCAGCAGTTCGAGAAGCGTGACATCGTGCTCCAGAAGCGGAACAGCTCCCTCCAGCGCATCTCTGAGACTCACTGGGCGTATGACTCTTTGCAGTACCCGCTGATGTTCTGGGCAGGGCAGGATGGCCACAACTTGGATGGCAAGTACACCAATGGCAAGGTGGGCTCAGCCATGGACTTCTACTGATACCTCATGATGGAGAGGGGAGATGGCAACCATGTCCTCAAGTTCTGGCAGCTCCTCAACCAGTTCCTGGTGGACATGTATGCCAAGATGGAGTCAGAACGGCTGCTGTACATTCGGCTCAACCAGAACCATCTGAGGGTGGACAAGTATGAGAACCTCAGAGATGCCTTGAAGAGCAATGAGGGAAACGTCCAGAACCTCGGCAGGCTGGCCATTCTGCCGTCTTCGTTCACGGGTGGTCCAAGGCACATGCACGAGTACACCCAAGATGCACTCACGTACGTCAGACTCTACGGGACGCCCGACCTCTTCATCACCTTCACCTGCAACCCCAAGTGGCAAGAGATAGAATCAGCTCTCATGCCGGATCAAAAAGCCATTGACAGGTATGATCTGGTGGACCGGGTGTTCAGGCAGAAGGTGGTCAAGCTCATGGACCTCATCAACAAGAGCGACATCTTTGGGGCGAAAAGGTGCTTCCTTTACTCTATCGAGTGGCTGAAGAGAGGCCTGCCACATGTGCACCTCCTGGTATGGCTCCAGGAGAATATCAGGCCAACACAGATCGACTCTGTCATCTCGGCAGAGATCCCGAACAAGGAAGAAGACCCCATCTTCCATGAGGTCGTCGTCAGCAATATGCTCCATGGTCCCTGCGGAGAGCTCTACCTCAGATCCCCATGCATGAAAGATTGCAAGTGCACCAAGAGGTACCCAAGACAGCTCCTCCAAGAGACCCAGACAGGAGAAGATGGCTACCCACTCTACAGGAGAAGGAGCGAGCAAGATGGAGGCTGCACCTACATGCTGGAGAGGAGAGGGCAGCCAACCATCAAGATAGACAATGGCTGGGACGTGCCCTACTGCCCCCTCCTGTCAAGAATCTTCAAGGCTCACATCAACGTCGAGTACTGCAACTCCATCAAGTACGTCTGCAAATACGTCAACAAGGGAAGCGACCAGGCTCTCTTCTCAGTGCAGGGACAGGACGCTCAGCTCGACGAGATCCGCAAGTTCCAGGAAGGACGTTACATCTGCACGAGCGAGGCCATCTGGAGGCTCCTCCCCTTCAACATCTGTGACGCCTCCCGGCGTTAGCAGAATGGTTGCGTGGGGCATTGCAGCTCGCTAGTGCTCGCCAGGATGGGGGGATAGGCTACAGTTGTCCTAGAATGATCTGCTTTATTTCATTAGTGTCGTGTTGCCACAGACAGTCTAGAAATGGTCTTTGTTTTGGTCTGTGACCGCGCCTTATATTTTATATTCGCTATAATATAAATGTTGCTTGTGTGGGAGGCGAGCGAGAGAGTGTGAGGGAGTACACCTGGCAGCGAGGTGAGCTACGACGCGGCTCGCTTAGGCGCTGACGGCGTTGGCGGCCGGGTGGTCAACTAGTCCCTTCCCGTCGCGGCCTCGTGTTTTTTACCAGCTCAGAGCTTGCCTGACACGCGTATCGCCTACATCCTTTGCAATTCTGTCCCCCATACTCGCTACTTTGCATACTATTTCTCTCTCTCGACTTCTCCTTTCTCATTCTCTAATCTTTATTAAACTCAACATCCCTTCTGGTTTCAGCATAGACGTTCACCGTCGACCAGTCATATTGTACGCGAAGCTCTCAGATATTTCCATGTATTAGGTTAAGGAGGTATTATGCTTTATGGAGGTTTAGAGAGACGGACTTTTCCGTATGTGTCCTCTCTCGGGAAGGTTGTAGACCGGTATATGTCTCCCTTGCAAGGTGTTGAGTGATTCTGCTTGGTTATCTAAAGCTAGACTAGGGGTAAGGTTACTGTGTCATTGTCTCCGATGTGTGCAGTGTTAGCTAAGCTCTGCATGACATCGACAGGTACTGTGGGAGCCTAAGTTGTCTTCGGGTTGGTTTACTTTGCGAGCACAGCGCTGTGGTGTGAGAGGGCCATAGCCTATCCCTCACAACATAGTGCTGCCTCTTTGTGTTGACTTCTGAGGGATCGCCAGGATAGAGCTAGGTGCTAGAGACCTAGATTTATCAAGAGAGCATCCCCGTCATATAACGTAATCTTCATTATACCACCCTTGGACAACGTTAGGCTACGAGCCGCATGCTCGCCCATTATTGCCCTGCCTTGATACCCCAGCTAGACTTTATTAACTGAGCAGACACTGGATAGAGATAAGCCCCATTATTATATGTATGCAGCATTATTATTCACTGCACTTTTGAGCCGAGGTTGTTGTTGAGTTACACAACCCGAGTAGGCTGTGTTGTGTCACGAAGCATTTCTTTAGTTGTCGAGCATTACTACCTTTGCGCAGTCTTTATTATTCGCCTGCCTATTATTACTATATGTGCTAGCATTTATTGTGACCCGTATTCTGCATTATAATTGTTCAAGATTCTTTACGAACATCTTCCCAGCATCAGACTTATTTCAGAAGTTTCCAGTTGATGTTGCAGGACTAGCATTGCACTTTCTTTAATACAGGAGTGCCAGTTATTTGAGTATCTACCGTAACGTTAATTAATCATGTTAACTATCTTTTCTTTGTGTAACATAATCGAGTAATCTTTTACTGTTTGAGAATAGGCTGTTTCATTGAGCGTCAGCCTAGTGTGTGTGCACCAGTTACCGAGTCATAGGATACCTCGTTGTCCAGGCACGACTCAGGGCGGTAATGGTGTTTTGTTTTCCAGTGTTTAAGGCAGGGGTTGGATCTAGTGTTACCGTTGTTGCTGTTTGCCATTATCTAGTCCAATGTTGAAGAGCCCTGTGTCTTTGAGAACCTGGATCGTAACACATCCATGAGCAGTTTCCCCCCGTCCTGACCCTGGACGTCCATCTGGAGAATGGAGAAAGGGTCTACTTCAATGCAGCCACTGCGATGCAGAGAGCAGCACGGGAGAGGCCCAAGACCAAGCTGACAGCCTTCTTCGACCTCTGTAGCAGGGATGATTTTGCCAGGACCTTGCTGTACTGCAATGTGCCAAGGGACTACACATGGCAGCGTGACAACAAGTCGTTTCAGAGGCGGATGCAAGGAGCTGCGGTGGAGGGCTGTCCAGGGATCAAGGGAAACCCAACAATCGGCAGAGTCTACGCTGTCCACCCAAGCCAGGATGAGTGCTTCTACCTCAGACTCTTGTTCCATCACGTGCATGGCCCAACATCCTTCCAGCACCTAAGGACCCTGTCAGATGGCCACATCTGCCAGACCTTCCGATAGGCCTGCCAGAGGAGGGGCCTCCTGGAGGATGACTCACACTGGGACCAGACCATGCGAGAGGCCAGCGTCTCAGAGTCGGCTGGAAAGCTCAGGTGCCTCTTCACCATCATCCTCTCTGTGTGCAGCCCGTCAGACCCAATCCAGCTGTGGCAGTCTCACCGCGACAACCTCACCGAGGACATCTTGCACCAGGCCCGGCAGCAGAATCCGCAGCAGCAAATGGACTTCACAGAAGCCATGTACAACGAGGCCCTCATCCGGATCGAGGACCTGGTGCAGACAATGTACGGCAAGGGGCTGGAGCTGGTAGACCTCCAGAATGTCAAGCCTCAGAGGAATGTCCAGAACGCACTGTCGAGGGAGATGTTGAGAGAGATGAACTACAACCCTGGAGAGCTGAGCAACTACGTCATCCAGAATGAGCCTCGCCTCAATCAACAGCAAAAGGCAGTGTACGCGCAAATCGGAATGTCTGTTCTAGGGCATGAGAAGAAGCTCTTCTTCCTGGATGCTCCAGGTTGCACTGGCAAGACCTTCATCATCAACCTGGTCCTGGCCAAGATGCGGTCAGAGAGGAGGATTGCCGTAGCAGTGGCCACATCTGGCATCGCTGCCACCCTGCTTCCTGGGGGAAGAACAGCCCACTCATCTTTCAAGCTTCCTCTCGACATCAACTCCACAGAGACACCAGTGTGCAACATCCACAAGGGAACAGGAGCAGCAGCCGTTCTGAAGGAATGCCAGATGATCGTCTGGGACGAGTGCACCATGGCTCATGCAAAGATGCTGGAAGCCCTGGATCGCACCCTGCGGGACATCAGGGAAGACAACCGCCTCATGGGAGGTCTGACAGTGCTGCTGTCAGGAGACTTCAGACAGACTCTCCCTGTTGTCCCAAGGGGCACTCCAGCTGATGAGCTCAAGGCATGTCTCAAGGCCTCCACCCTATGGGGCTATGTGCACAGACTCCAACTCTCGACAAACATGCGGGTCCAGCTGCAGGGAGACACTTCAGCGGGTGAGTTCTCCAAGATGCTTCTCAAGGTCGGCAATGGAGCCATCCCAGCTGACTGCAATGGTGAGATCACTATCCCGCAAGGCTGCGGCACTGTGGTGGACAAGCCTATCGATCTCCTGCAGAAGGTCTACCCCAACATGGACCAGCACTTCCACCTGCCAGACTGGCTGCAATGGCTGTCCGAAAGAGCCATCCTGGCCCCCAAGAATGACACCGTTGATGCTATCAACAACAGGGTCTTGCAGCGCATGCCAGGAACTGCAAAATCATCAAGATCAATCGACACCGTAGTGGACCCGGACCAATCAGTGCACTATCCAGTTGAGTTCCTGAACTCTCTACTGCCACCCGGGATGCCTCCACACAACCTGACGTTGAAGGTAGGAGCACCGATCATGCTCCTGAGAAATCTGGACGCTCCCAGGCTCTGCAACGGACCTCGACTGGTAGTGAAGAGACTCATGCCGTATGTCATTGAGGCCACCATCATGACTGGCTGTGCCAAAGGGGAGGACGTGTTCATCCCCAGGATCCCCATCATCCCAAACGACACACCATTCAACTTCAAGAGGCTCCAGTTTCCCATCCGGCTCGCCTTCGCCATGACCATCAACAAAGCGCAGGGGCAGTCGCTGAAGGCTGCTGGGATAGACCTCACATCACCTTGCTTTGCACATGGGCAATTCTACGTGGCCTGCTTGAGAGTTGGAGCAAGCCGGAACCTCTTTTTGTTGGCTCCTTCCAGGAAGACGAGCAACATTGTTTACCCAAGAGCACTGCGCTAAAGGGTAACCATCCAGAATCTAGAATCCTATTTGCCATGTGTAGAATCTGAATGTCAGTATGTTGTGTTGGATTCTATATGTTTGTGTTAAGGTAAAATAGATGCTTCATGTGTTCATAAATAAATGGTAGAATTTGAACCCGGGCAACGCCGGGTACCCCTGCTAGTTATAATGATAGTCCCAACTTCTACAGGTTGAGTGTGGTGTTATGTGGAGTTGTGATATAGTTATATGGTGTGGTGCTAAGTTCGGGCATAGTAATGTGTCAGTGGGGAGTGCTGCGGATAAAGGTGATTGTATAATGTTGCGAACTGCTTCATGCTTTAAATGAAAGGTTTGTTGTAGTGTAGTGTCTGGACTAAAGTCGCATACTATCCATTCTGGATTTTGTACAATCATCTAGCAGGTATTACAAAAGATATTGGCTGTTGATATCATCATATCGTTCCATTGACTATAAATTAATGATATAACCTATGCCGAAAATTTGGCCAACATAAAACGAAACTCTTTTTAACACGTTAGTGTATGACAGCAAATAAACTGTATAGGCCTGTAAACTGTATATTTCCCCATTTGTTTTTTCTTTCTTTTTTTTGCGAATGATTAATAACAGTTCCTAATTAAATTGATAGCTGCCATTTGCTTTGGAGATAATGTACAGCAATTACTGATGATAACTGTAATATTGTATGGAGTACCGGTCATCACAGTGATTTATAGTTCACATTAATCACAGATAATTATCCCTCATTTATTACCCAACATTTCTGGCCACAGCAATACCTCTGCAATAAACATATTGTACTGGTTACCATGACTATATTGACACCAGGTCTACAATCACCAAGAAAATAACAAGCATATAGCCATAGTATAACATTGTAGTTATTTTAACTATTTGGTACCATAAAATATATGCTTATATCTCTATATTTCTATCAACAGACGATCCAATCCCCGAGGGGGTGGCTACGAATGAATCTCTTCCATGCTCCTCTATCAAGTCTCTCACCCAACACCATTTACACTCATATACCTCTCAACTCTATCTTTCCATTTCATTCTCGGTCTGCCTCTCCCTTTTTGCCCTTCTTAAAGATGTTATCGATGTTGCTAACTATCACATATATCCAAGTGTTATATAGCTACATATATGGCTCACACATTTGCGTCTAGTTTGTGTTAGTAAAGAGTTCTCAGAAGAACAGGGCAGTACGGTAGGTGGGGGCAAGTGTGGGATACTGTTAACTTGAACGAGAGGGAAAAGAAAGAATAGTTAATGATGTAAAAGAAACTACGGATATGAACATAAAGAGGGTTTTGTGTATGATGATCGTATATTCTAGCTAGCGTTAAAGTATCTTATTCGATTTTGAACAACAACTGGAGATGTCAGTTATGAGAAATAATGTCACCCCAATTAAATCCTACACACACTCCTAAGTAAAAAAATAATAAAAATAATAATAATAATAATAATTCATCTATTTGTAACCCATAAATGATTGTCAATGACGTGATTGTATTAACGGAGTTTAGACAACTCTGGAGGCGAGAAAGGATGATAGAAGTGATATTGCAGTATGTTTTTGGAAAATGCAGAAATAAATATAAGAAAATAATGGAAAGACCAATGTTAAATATGAGAGAGAGAGAGAGAGAGAGAGATTATAATGTTTTGAAGAAATACGACAACACCTACAGTTCCTATAACATCTCCTTTTCTAAGCATAGCACCACTCACACCCATCCACCACACCTTACCTACCGACCAACCTTATTTATTTGAACAGTACCGGTATATAATTATTCACCTGAATGGTCGGCAGGAAACAGCACAAACATATAACACACATTTCCAACAACCATGAAACTAACAAGGTCAAAAATGTCACCTCCAGCAATTATCCAGGAACAATTATCACTTCAATCATCGTAAAGGACAACAAGTGAGTTAAACCAAAAGTAGCAACATCAGAGTGAATATAACAGGAGAACCCCAGAGACAATGTACAACAACAACTGATACGGAGTTATGGTGATGACAGTATCAATACAGCACCGTCACAATATAAGGAATGTGGATTTTCATGCACAAATTTGCAAAGCATATGAAAACAGTAATGTTAATATTGACTATTGTTTTAGAGTACATTGTCTTTTTTACAATCCTGGACGAGAATCAAATTTCAGGAGTGTTTTCTTACCGCAGAAAATACAGTGTATACTTTTAAAAAACTGAAGCATATCTCCATATGCTCATCTCTCTTTCTCTCTCTCTCTCTCTCTCTCTCTCTCTCTCTCTTATATATATATATATATATATATATATATATATATATATATATATATACGGTACATATATATATATATATATACATATATATATATATATATATATATATATATATATAGTACTGTATATATATATAAAGATGGGACTATGGATGAAGAAGTGCAGGAGAGGGTGCAACAGGGGAAGAGGGTTGTAGGAACGTTGAAAGCAGTAACAAGAAATAGGGTTGTCAGTATGGAAGTGAAGAAGTCCTTGCATGACAGTGTGGTAATCCCGACACTGACTTACGGAAGTGAAGCATGGACGTTTGAGAAGAGACTCAGACCAAGAGTGAGAGTGGTGGAAATGAGTTACTTAAGAAGTGCGTGCAGAGTTACAGGAGGAATTGACGGACGAATGAGGAAGTAAGAAGGAGGTGTGGTGGAAAGTGAGAAAAGGAACACCTTGAGATGGTTCGGCCATATGGAACATATGGAAAGCGAGAGAATGACTAAGAGGGTGTACGAGAGCGAGGTGGAAGGACAGAGAGGGAGAGGTAAACCGAAGGAGAGGTGGAAGGATGGAGTGAGGAAGTATATGGATGGAGGCGGTGCTGGATGGGAGGAGGGGCGTCGACTGACTGGGGACAGAGGTGGATGGGGGCGGTTCGTTCGTGGCCACCCCTTCGGGGATCACGGCGTCAGGCAATAGATAGATAGATAGAACCTGAAATCCACCCAGAATTTCTGACACGTTTGCTGAAATCTCTGACAGCCATTTCATCCACACTCCATCATCGGGTCTGTCTCTACCTCACTCCTCGCAACCTGGACTTCCAAAACACATATCAATTGTCTCTACAATAAGCTTAAACTGTCTGTGTGTGAGCTTATTACACCCTATTGCAACCTAGCATTAAATCATAGTGGTAAAAGCAAGACTGTTCATAAGATGATAAGCTCCAACAATGTAATAGGAGTGTTCAATCTGTAGACAAGCTTGCCAGATGTCACCAGATTCTCCAATTATTGTAATAAAATGTGAACAAGACTAAGAAGGGTGTCAGTTTCTAAACTATTTGTCGATTTTCCCTGTAGTTAATAGAGTCTTATGACAAGCGGTTTTAATCTCATATATTCTTCAAATATATATTATAATAATCTCTTATATATTTTAGCTCACTACTATATCGTATATTTAAAATAAGAGAGCAAGAAAAAATATTGTGTTGTGAAATAAATCCATTACAAAATGGTAAATACTGGTTGCAAAAAATAAATAATATATGATATACCTTCTTTTGTATGCTAATGATATATTTATAATAGTGGTATCTAAATTAAACAACGCTTTTATAATGAAGTTAACATTTCATTCAATTACTTATTTTTCTCTGAGCAGGACTGCCGGACTTGAGAAGCAGCTAATTTTTTATAGAGGTTGTTGATTGGCTAATGGATAAGAGTATGAGTAGTAGATCAAGATATCTTCATTATTTCATATATAATTTTTAAATACTTTAATTAAAAGCAATTTCAACAATTGAGTCATGTTCTAGAGTGATATCCGAACACGTGGTATAAAATATGTCACATAAAATACACTATTAACGTAAATATTATAAAGTAATACAGACAAAATAAAAAGGTATGAGAAAAATCGCTAAGCGAGAGAGTAGACTGACTGCCTGACGAGAGAGCGGAGTTCTCGAGGCTATCAGCCAATCAGGGGCTGTGTGTCCACAGATTGAACACTCCTATTAACTCTAATAAAGTTTTACATTTAAATGAATTAGTTCATTGGTGGTGTCAACCTGGGAGAAAGGAAAGAAGAAATGGAGGGAGGAAAAAAAACGAGCTAGACGACCGGGGATGCATTGATTGTTGATATACGGAATCTAGCGGGTGTTTGCACAGTAGTAATACTTACCACCACCATGTTGACTTACTCTGGTGTTAGGAAGCCAGTGCATATGTTACAAATACAGAGGCTTGTGATTGGCTAAGGCAGGTGAGATGTAAGCCGAGGCTCAGTCAGTCTACAAATCTCGCTTACTTGTTGGCTTTAGCAATTTGTATTTCGCTTGTGTTCACTTTATAATATGTGTTATTAATGTGTTATATGTGATATATTTTAGCTCTCAGGGTTCGTATATCACTTTAGATTATCACATTATCATTACAATTGCTTACAAGTTTAGAGTTTCAATAATATATATGGAATAATGAAGCTATCAACTTTATCAACACAAATCAATAAACAACCAATCAGCATCTTCTGTATACAATATTCTACTCTACAATGAAAAATAGAAATGTACTTTATAAAATATATATTCATTAGATGTATCTGTTAAACACCATAATGTAGGAAAATGATTCTAAAATTATACTTGATGGTTTGAAATCACAACTAAAGAGATATAGTAAGTATTAGCAATGTTCATATTGTATTATTTTATTCGTGATAAATTAAAGAATCTGGTGACATCTGGCAAGTGTGTCCACAGATTGAACACTCCTATTAACTCTAATAAAGTTTTACATTTAAATGAATTAGTTCATTGGTGGTGTCAACCTGGGAGAAAGGAAAGAAGAAATGGAGGGAGGAAAAAAAACGAGCTAGACGACCGGGGATGCATTGATTGTTGATATACGGAATCTGGCGGGTGTATGCACAGTAGTAATGATGAGTTATGCTCCAGGATAGTGGGGAGGGATGGGTAAGACAGAAGAGAAGGATGGATTATTGGAGTTATATAATGCCAGTATATGACAACAACATTACATTGAGATCATTGTAAGGGAAACAGTAACAGCAAGAGTATTGATTTTGGTGGACAGTAATGTTATATGATACACGTCAAAGGATGAAGAATATCCAAAGTAGCTATTTAGTAGCTATTCGTGGTACACTGTTGTACATGGAAGGGAATAATTGTGTTCGTGGCAAAGAAAATATAAGCATATACTGTATGTTTGATTGATAAATAATGCCGATATTTCCATATTGACAACTGCATACAAATTATAAGATTTTGATGAACGAAACTGGTTCTAGTATAAATAAAATACTAATAATGGCATAGTCAGGATTCGAACCGCAGTCAATCAGAATGAATTAAAGCGTGGGATGTAATTCTGATTGACTGCGGTTCGTATCCTGGAGTAGGCCTAAGCATATAGTAATGTATCTTACGCGCATTTGTGATAGATTCTACACATAAATGATACCTCTGTGCCTACCAGAAAATGAATTAAATTAAATCAATTCATCCCGAGTTGTGAAGTTAATCAAGTTAGCTTTTCTCCTTTTAATTGTGAATGGCAATTCTTGAACTAAAAACAATAATCTAAGGCTTGCATCAATTTAATCTATATGACGCCATTACATTGAAGAGGTACTATAATAACATGGAGATTACCACTACAATGAACCCAAGTTCTATGATTTAATAGTTTACAACAAAACCAATGACAACATAACAATGACAAAACTAAAAAAAAATGGTAGCCTATATGCAAGCGAAAAATTACTCTACAAATATTCTAAAAAAATAACTCAGATATTCTGGAGAGTTGAACAAGTTTGGAGCTAAAAGTGAGGACTATTTTTACCTGTGGTCATGTTTTTATCGGGGAGTCGAGAACTGTCGACGTGGAAGGTCGCGGTAGGGGGAGGATGGGGTTAACAAAATATCATATTTAAGATAGCAACTCTCCTCTATTTAGGTCAGAGCCGCGTAAACTTAGCTGTGTGTGTGGACGGTCCTTATATCGACTGCAAGGGTAAGACTAGAACACAATACACAAACTAAGTATATAAGGTTTTATTGATACAATTAAATTAACTTAATGCAGGTCATACAATAGAGCCAAAGTGAACGATATTTTTTGTATATACAATGTGTACAATTGTGAGATGGGGTCAATGGGAAAATAAACCAACTCTACAAAATGATATGTAAGGCAGCTTGTGTTATATAGACGTAAAATGAACTGAGTGTAGATATATTATCTTGACCTCTTTTTGTGTACAGTAAAGCTCTCAAACAGTTGAAACTTTCTAGTTCTTCCACAAGGAGCACATCAAGGTGGTTCAGTCATGTCGAGTGCATGGAGAGATAATTACTTTCATAATATAGTTATGAGAGTGAGGTGAAAGGTTAAAGAGGGAGAGCAGACCGAAATGAGATGGAAGATGGAGTTGAGAGGAATAGGAGTTGAAGTGATGTTGGGTGGATTAGTAGAGCCTGTTTTCGGATGACAGAGGAGCATGGACCCATTTAACTTAGAAGAAAATTGGTCTGAAAATGTTTGATGATTTTTTGGAGAACCTAGAGACAGTCTGTTTAAGTGAACAAATATATGTAGGAGAAAAGCAGGGAGGGTGACACATAAAAAGACAGTTGTGCAGGGAGAGAGGCATGGGCGACAGTTAAGTAGGAAAAATGTAATTGATAAGATTTAGGCACATTGGCCAAGCACTGAGACCTGAATATATCCTTCAGTGCCACAAGAAAAGTATAAACATCTAAAAATATAAAACTCCACCTCTAAAGACATCGATAAACATCACTGCAAACTAATAGCTAGGGAATATTTAAAATAAAACATGCTGGAATCCAACCGACAATCCCGGAGTTTAACCCTCCTGGCCCGGGCTAGCCCTCCTAATGACAGTGCGGGGTACCCGGGCGATCTGGCCGAAAAACATCTAGGCCTAGGCTACCGTATTTTTGTTTATTTTAACTGCTAGAAATTTCCCACGCATCTATAAACGTAGTGCGGTTTTCAATCTGTAGACTGGCGTTGAGTAGAGCTCTGTAAGTCAACTGGTTCAGTTGTGATTACGATTTCAGTGGAGCGAATTTTGCCGCGATGTTGACAATATCAGAGCTTTTCAGACACTAATTTTGTCTGACGTCACAACAATAACATTGATCCGACGTCTCCTTATTGTTTTTGGAGGTGCGGTGACACAACGATCGGCTTTGTTTACATGCGTCGGACGCACAGCGTTCAGACCAAGCTGAATAGGCTTTCAAGCTTACAGATTTTAACAGGACACCTGGGTTCCTGCCCATCTGCCGCGGTGTCATTTTAACATGCTGCCCGGGCCAGGAGGGTTAACAATGACTGTGGTTATGTTATTGATGGCTGTACCAGTCAGGCAGGGACTTTCCCGCTACTTTTGCTCAATATGTGTCACGCTACTGCCATATCCGTAGCTCTAAGCAAATATTAAAAAGTCTTAATGAAAAATACAGTTCGAATTCTCCCTATAAAAATTCAAATTGATTAATTCTCCCCAAACTTTGGCCTTAAAGATATCCCTTTCCTGTTGAGAAAAAGCGGGTTGAGCCCGGTAGAGATTTTTTGTCACTTTCTCTCTCTCCTTCTTTCTTATTTTCACACTCACAATAACTTGATGAAATATATTGATACATTATCAAGTTTAATGTGTAGACGACAGTATGAGTTATGGCCCATAACATGAAATGAACCTAACATTCGTAACTGGTCTATAGCTATCATACATTGATGTAGAACTGGACCCGTTTTCCTTAAATTCCAGCTTCTAAAATACCTCTTGCTTGCACACAGACCCTCTCATATCCGATGGTTGTAGAAGACTGATACATACTAATACTAACATACTTACATACTAATATGTAAGGAAAGGTTAGAAGCTTATTGAAGCATCTGGCAACAAGAGGAGCAGCTCGGTGTTGTCAAGTCAGCCGGTAATACCAAAATGCATGGGTACATTACCCGCAGCAGGTATATTTTTTACAAAGGACATACCAGACAACACCCGCAGTGAAAGGGTTAAAAATCCTGCCCAAGAATTTTTGCTATAGGACATACATGTATGTATATATATATACAGTATATATATATATATATATATATATATATATATATATATATATATATACAGTATATATATATAGTACTGTATATATATACAGTATATTTAATTGTAATCACATCTGCATAATGATATAAAGTCACCAAAGGTATGTGACACTTAACTAACAGAGAAAGGAAACCTAACAAGGGAACCCGAATTATAAAATAGATAGCTACTGAAGGCAAATATCACTCTTTCCTCATTATCTGTAGAACACACATGAAAGAAGAAATGTGGAACCTATATTTCTAGAAATGATCGTTCAGACCGGCAGATTGTGGATCATAAATAACCCACGCAGAAGCCATAAATACAAGGATCTTTAGGAAGTGATCAGATATAATGAGATAAGTTGGCTCTTTAATATTGGAGGATATTTACAGCTTGAATCATATATCGTCGTTTTATATACGAGGCTGGTCATGACTGTGTGTTGAAAAGTGTTAACCAAACTATTATCAAATATTGATGGTGAATCTAGAAATTGTGAAACCTAGCCTCGTATAACTCAGGGAAGAGGCAGTCAAACGGGCTGTACATTTCTACATCTATTTACTGGTTGACTTTTCCTAATAGAAGTAATATAGCCTTCATTGCTCATGTTTCCTGCAAAAAGATAAATTTGATTTTGAGATTTCTAGACTCATGTAAACATAAACCCCAAAATGTACAATTATCGTCACAGTTGAAAGGAAATATAATATATAGTTGGACACTGAAACGCAGCAAGGATGATTGTCAATGTTTAATGTGTCTAAAATGTCTTCAGAGAAAGAGGATGATCATGCTAATCACTTATATATTTTTTTGTATCAGCCTTTGGACTTCTCAAAAGTCATCATCAAGTTATACAAATTGCAGTAAAGCAGTATATTACTATTTTTACCTGCAAATATGTCGATACGTGAAAAGTAGGACACCAAATACTTTACATAATATTTTCATTATACATAAACAAATAAGGCAAATACAGTATATAATTATTTAGTTATTTATAACGGGAAGAACAAAGTCATCAACCTGCTAGTTAGCTTTATTGTAACATTGTATACGATACGAAATGCTTCATGACGTAAGTATAACACCAATAAAAGCATAACCACAATAATATAGCACATATATAATATATATATATATATATATATATATATATAACACGCTACATAACTATAAAGCAATGCACAAGCGCTGTCCCCCACCCCCTCCTGTCTCTCCCCTCCTTCCCTCTCTCTCTCTCCCTCTATCGAAATGTTGGCTTTCGAACTAAATCCAGATATATTTGCAAGGGACGTGTTGCTGATTTATGTGTCCAGTCCCATTTATCTAGATACAATTTTCCTGCTTTGCGTTCTGTGTGTTCTTTTCGTGGTACACTTATCTCCTTCTAGATGTATTTGTTTATCTGTCTGACAGATTTTCAACGGTTGAAGAAAGACTCCCCCATCTTCCCCCCTCTCTCCCAGCCGTCCTCGCGCAAAAATACTTGATAAATATATAAGGAATAATAGGGAAAATACCAGATAATTGAGGAGGGGGGAAGGAGGGGAAGATGGGGGTTGGGACACATATGATGGAGTGATAGAAGTTATGGCGGGGAATGATCTCACTTAACCCGTACTATACCAGGGACGGCCGTTGGCCGTCAGTAGAAAAGTCACTCGCCAGAACCAGCAACGGACGACGGCCGTCAGTAATATGCGGTCCTTTTAACAGCCCGTGTCGATCGGTGCCTGGTACCACAATGTTTGAGCACTTCTCAAAGACCTTGGCAACACTTATCAGCTTATATCCAAGCTCCCACAGGCTAGGAGAGGCAGTATTCTTTTAAGGTGGAAGGGTGTTCTCTCTTGACTCTGAAGCCATTTTGGCCAAATTGCTTGTTACTGGAGAGTATTTTTATGGTAATACCCTCTGGTACAGTAGGGGTTAATCACATATTACTTTGTTTTGAATGCCAGTGGGGTGTTTTGAAAGGCTTTTTTTTATGCCTTGACTCTTACAAGTCCAGGTGCCTTCGCCCAGTAAAACTCTTAAGAGTCCTAGTGCCTTTCTGTAAGCTAGAACGAACACTTTATAATGCAGAGAAGGGTGAAGGTAGGAAGGAAGTAAGAAAAACTGATACAAAATATTAGGAAATATAGTAAGATAAAATATCAATATAACATCGGGTATTCATTGTAACCTTGCAAGGTTGAAAACAAAGAGGACGATGCAAAAGAATCATGTACTGAACAATCAACCACAAATGTTAAGTAATATTGCATTTTGCGTGTGTGTGTGTGTGTGTGTGTGTGTGTGAATAAAGTCGAGTGGGTAAATGTGTCATAACAGTCTACCACTATCTATAATGGGATAGGTAAGCTATGCCGCCTACGCAAAAAAAAAAACGAAAAAAAAAACGAATAGCAACTCCCCTTATCAACTGCCGGAGAGCTTAGTCTTAAAAAGGCAAGTTTTCTATTACCGCCTGTAAGAGTTTGTGCAAAGTTATCACGAGGATTATTTACCGTGGTGGGGGAGAGTTGGAGGAGGTATATAAATGAAGAGAAAGTGGGGATAACGCGAGAATAGTGGAGGGAAGCTTGGATATTACAAAATAGTGAGGGAGGGTGGTTGGGGAAGTGGGTGCAGCACTGCCAAATTACGAGCCAAACGGAATATAATATGTGCGGCAAACTGTACATGTTGGCTTACTAATGATTAGGAAGTAGGGGGTCGAGTTGTTTTGAGGAACTGTTGTAGGGGGGCAAGTTTATCATTCATCTTTATTGTTTATGGTACTTACTGCAAGCAGATCCTATTCTACTGAAAATACAATTATATATCAAATACGCATAATAAAATACAATTACTTATTGTGTTAACCCCCCCAGACATATTAACTTACGAAAGTTAGGGGTTGCCCGAGCGCCCGGTATTTCCCCTACAACACTCTTTCTCACACTGAGGGACCGTTAGAAGTCGGAGGAATTTGAGGTTGCCACCTACCGACAGATTATGATCTAACTTACCTAACTTACTGAGCTCAATATGACGCAAATCGCGTCATAAACTTATTATTGAGCAATCTCACTAAGTTCATATGACGCGATCGTGTCATATGATACTTTTGGGCGAAACCGCCATATGATGCGATCGCGTCATATATGACGGAGGGGGTTAATGTGTATCATAATATGTCTAAATTAATAATTTTGTTAAAATCCTTATAATTAACTGTACATGTATTACCTCCATTAATGTGACTTCGTAAGACAAACCCGACAAGACACTAAGATCAGAGGTATGCCATCATCTTTAATTTAAAGCAAGCTATCATTGAGTTCCGTATACGGTATAGAATGATTTTTTGGTGGGAAGGGGAAAACTAGAGTAATAGAAATATTCAGACATACACAAATATAATCTAGCAAATTCGTTATTATGAATTTAAAGATTTGAATGATACTATAATAAACACATTTCGCTACAATATAACATATATCCTTGCACATTGGCTATTTATCCTTTACTATGATTACCATCCTGTTATACTTGTACATTTGTTTTTTCTCAACCTTTCCCAGTTATTATACAGAGGTCAATTAAATACAAATTAAAAATGGACATTTAGAGTTAAACTATTAAGAATGTTGTTCCCTTTAATTCTTATAGTATATTTCAGATGTCATCATTGTATAATGTCTCACCATGTACAAATCTAGGTGATTTAATCACAAATTGTTATAAATTGAACAAAACGGTAACACAATACCGATAATTAACTGTAATAATTAGGCTATGGAGATTCTGGCTGAGTGAAAACGATAAATGTAGTAGTGACTTTGTTATGGAATATGATGTTTTGGGAAGGTGAATGAGAGTGTGTTATGTACAGAGAGAGAAAGGGAAGAATATACGGTGAAGATAAGAGAAGGAGGAGCATGAAAGGTAATGAGAGAATGAGGAGGGTAAAGAGTAATATAATACAAATACAGTATATATAGTTGGGGAGGAGGGGGGAGTGGAAATACAAAGATTAATGGGAGGAAGGAGGGACAGGGAACTAAAGGGCGAAGTGAGTTGGAGGCCGAGACAATTGATCAATGAGAGAGAGAATGAACATTGAAAGTCCATGTTAAAAGTTAGATGAAGGCAAATGGAAAAAACAAAAACAAAATGTAATAGAGAGGCAGCCACCAAAAATAGTCATGCACACACACATCAATGGAAGCTAAAATTACATGGAATGGAAGGCATTATCGAAATGTGTTGATTCCTAATAACTTAATAATGAACCAATTCAGTATACGATGTAGCTTTCCTGTATTGTATTCTTACTGACAGTTACTATATTATTAAGTTTATGAAGAACTTAACGGAGCGAGGACTAATACTTATTAAAATCGTAATAACCTTGTGTATTTCCACGGGTCTTCCTTTGTGGTTAAGTGCCCCATTAATTATCCCTTCCATTCGTCTAATCATGTCGTTATCAGAGTGCAGTTGGGAATATGTACAGGCTAAGATTAATATGAAGTATTCGAGAATGCATAATATATCGTAGGCTTGTGCATAATCCTTTAACTGTCTTGATAGCCTAGTGCTTAGTGTGCGGAATTTCGGTGTGAGTATCCTAGGTTCGAGTCCTTGGAGTACCACATGTATTCATTACTTTCATTGAGTTCATTAGTTGGGTGTATTTGTAAATTAATTGGTGAGTTGGTTAAAACAAATATGAATAAATTGTATATTAGCAAATTATAGCGAATATAATATGTAAAATTGTGTCATCATACAGAATAGGTTAAATAGAAATAATTATATTATAAATTGTACAAAAAAAAATTGATGTGAACGTAAAGTAATTGATAAAGATAGCGAACAAATACAGAACAATTATACCTGTTAAACAATATTAATTGACAGGCAGAGCCTCTCTTCAATATCTGTTAACAGCAATACGTAAATAGATAACTGAAGCCTGGATACCCCTCCCTCTCTCTCTCTCTTTAGACGGCCATCCCCTCTTTACACACCAACACCATTCAAGGTCTAGGGTCTTTTTTACCCTAATTCCACTTTCAGACTAAATCTCACACACACATGCTATACTGTTTTAATACTGATTTTTAAAGTATTTATTATGACAAGTATATGTTACCCATTTATTTTTTCAACAATGTGTTAAATTTAATATTAAGCCAGAAGTAAACCCATTAAGGTACAGAGGACATCCCGATCAGTAATTTGATGCCAACCTCTAGCTTAGTTGCTATAGTGTACAGTATGTGAGGGTTCAAGTTCAAGTTGGTAATTAAATTAGTTTGGAGCCCTTGGTGAAGATGATAGGCCAGAACTGATATCCTGGTTCACCTCGGTGAGGTAGACGGGTATTATTCAAATACAGTTATATTGATATAGGGACCACACAAACTAGTTTGTCCAAATACAGTGGTCTCATATTTACCAAAGTACAAAGAAAATAGCCCACAATACGCTATAGTGGTTTAGAAATGGAAATAGATAACAGAGATGGTTGAAAATAGAGGTATGATAGGGGACATGATCAACGGCAGTTATACAGTGACCAGAATATATATTTAATATGCTGGATTCTACGTCATCTAAGCAACTTGCCGCCAGCATTCATATCACCACCTCATCATCTAGCCGATCTACGAACTAGAGACTAACCAAACCAACATCAACGCATCAACCCTTACTACGAAGCTGCGTTCTTCGCACCACAGAGAACAAGTGCTACCACCTTCACTGCCATTAGTTTTACCTCCACTTGACACCCCATAGAAGATATAACAAAAATACAGCTACACCAACTCAGTCACACCTCTAATTTAGCCATACTCTTCAGGAGGACTACACCTACCTGTGTTGCTGGCCCAGCTGTCATTAATTACCCTCTATCTAACACCCTGGAGAAGAAAGGACACAAGTCCAGTCAGGTCCTAAGGGTATCTGTAGCCCCTCTTCCCCAGAAGCCCACTATCAACAAGAGAAACACAAGAAGAGTACAGGACCGAATGAAGAGATTGTTTGGCAGCTTACCCGCTTCTTTGGGAAGTCCTACATCCAAAGCACACTTGCTGTGTCCGTCGAACAAAGCACAAGTGCATCAACAGACTGAAGACCCATTGCGTTCACCGGCCTTTCCCGAAACGTTGTGTCCGCCAAACTCTCGAGAATTGCATCCACTGAGTTCACACCCAGTGTTGTGTCCTCGGAGCACCGCACTAGTATACTCACCTACCGAAGAACTATGGCATATCCTTATGCCTAATAAGGTACCAAGAGATTGCAATGAAAATTCGTGATAAAAAAGAAAGAAAGAGAGCATTTAATAGATTATAACAGAACAATACCGAAGAGGATTTAAATCAATACAAATAATGAGGGATAGATTGAATAGAACGATCAAGAAGAGTAGAGGGCAGTCAGAAATAGTTTTAACTAGAAATATCAATAAAGATTTTAAGAAATTATTCAGTTATTACAAAATCACCAAAACAATCAGTATAGGATTGGACCTCTTTAGCTGAATGGAATAACTTAGGCAACTGCTGACGAAATGGTTGATTACTCAAATAGGCATTGTTCGTCAGTATTTACTCGGGGAAAATGTAATGAACATATAACTTAATTGCTCTAATGATGGCACAAATGCTTTAGAATACATTTGCATAGACACAAGTAGCATACAAGATTACATCATGTAGAAATCCATAAAGCCATAGGTCTGGATAACATCCACACTAGGGTACTCAAAGAAGGGGTGGATAGTATTTCGAGAGCTCTTTGGAGATTTGTTTTCAAGATCACTTATATTTTCGGAAATTCCTGAAGACAAAGGAAGGTAAGACAATGTAAATAACCATAGGCCAGTTAGTTTAACTTCAATAGTATGTAAAATTCTAGAACATTATGTTAAAAAATATGTATCCGAGCACTTGGAAGATAATGGTCTGATATATGATTCACAGCATAGCTTCAGAACAGGTAGGTCATGTTTCACTAATTTGTTGAATCTCTGGAATTCACTACAACACAGTTATATGAAGGGAGAGCATTGATGTAATCTTATTGTTTTTTAGCAAGGCTTTTTGATAAAGTACCACACAGAAGACTAGTTTATGAATTATCGGCACACCATATTTCAGGATCAATTGTAAATTGGATACAAGAGTGGTTAAAAGATAGAAGGCAGATAGTAGTATTAAATGGTGTGAAATCAGACTGGAAGAATGTGGATAGTGGGGCACCTCAGGGTTCAGTTATAAGTCCACTACTATTCTTAGTATATATCAATGGCCTTGGTATAGGGATTGATTGCAAAATTTATAAATATGTATATGACACCAAATTAGCTGCCACAGTGAAGAATTTTCATGCCAGTTTTAGCCTACAAAATTACCTAGCTAAACTAGTTGTATGGGCAGAGAAGTGGCAAATGAAGTACAATTTTGAGAAGTGAAAGGTTCTCCACATAGGAAGGGAAAATAGGAATTTTAGTTGTTACATAGAAGGAAATTAGTTAATGTCAATTGACGAAGAAAAAGACTTGGGTGAAGTAATAGATTGTAATAGAAGTTCTCAAAGCAATGTTTGGAAGCCAGAAATAAAGGAAACCGGATAGCTGGCTTCATCAAGAGGAATGTTAGTTACAAGAGTAAAGGGTACATCACACAGTCAGGAGTGCGAGCTAGAGTCAGTAGGAGTAGGGGACAATTCGGACTCGCGGGCCTATTCACAGTGAAAACGATGACTCCTAGTGACTCTAGCGACTCCTAGCGACTTCTGTTAGACTCCCACTCGCTCGTGGTGAAAATCGATGACTCCTAGTGATTCCTGTTAGATTCCCACTAGCTCCCACTCCTGACTGTGTGAAGGCCCCTTAAAGAAGTAATTTTTAAGCTGTACAACTCATACATTAGACCCCACTTAGAGTATTTTATTCAGGCATTGTCACCTCACTATAGGAAAGATATCAATCTCCTAGAAGCTGTACAGCGAAGAGCAACCAAATTTGTTCCTTCCTTGAGGCAACTTGAATATATTGATAGACTGAAGGAGCTAACGATGTACTCATTTGAAAGAAGATGCTTAACCTCTAAGCTGCACAGCCCCTGTAGTACACACCATACCCCTGTGCGTAGGTATTCTGATTATTTCCTCATTAATGTTTTTAATTTACCATGAATATAATTAATGCTTATCCATATGCGCCTAATTTACGTTTAATATGAAGATAGTAACCTGTAACAACAATAAAACAAGTGGGAATATTGTTTGGATGGTCAAAATCGCGAATTATTACCGAGCAGTTCATTCACCAATTGTGAGCCAGCCGGCCGTACACGCTCTCATCTCGAGGGCTGAAGCCTTACTGACTTACTCCCTCACATTCTCCCAGTCTCTCCCTAACGCAACACACTCGCTAGTCACATGACAACAGCATGGAACTGGCCTGGAGATGGTGACACGAAAATATACCAATGAATAAGGGAATCACAGGGAAAATAGGTGATAATTGAAGGGGGGGGGGGGAAGGAGGGGACTTTGACACATGTGAAGGAGTGATTGGAGGTATGGAGGGGAATTTTCTCACCTAAACACAATTTTTTTTTTTAAAGTGCCACTGGGGTGTTTTAAATGTTTTTTTAGGCCAAAGATCTTAAGAGTCTCCCCGCAGTCGCCCAGTAAAACCTCTTAAGAGTCTCCCCACAGCTGCCGGGTTAAGAGGAGATATGATAAAGTTATTTAAAATGGTCTCGGCTATAGATAGTTTCAATGTTTACAAGTTCTTCTTGTTATAGAAAGGCAATAGGACAAGGGGCCATAATAGAAAAAATAGGAAACAAAACTGTAGGCTAGACTTACACAAGTACTTTTTCAGTTACAGGGTTGTAGATTTCTGAAACTCGTTGCCAGACGAGATAGTTAATAGCACTTCCATGAATGCGTTTAAAAGGAGACTGGATGATCACATGGATGAAAACGGATTGTAAGTACAGTCATTCTCGCTAAGCACTTGGCTTGTGGCTCGCCACTTGGTTACCCAGACCTTGTCTGTAGCATACATGTATGAAAAGAGTACAGTACTAGACTATAGAGGGTATGTGTAGGTATAGTATTGGGTGTACAGTCAGTCGCGCTGCACTCCAGTCTGACCGCGGCATGCTTGAGCTGCGGCATACTTGTTATTTGCTCCCCTGCTGGCAATATATATGATGATAATAAGTCATGGGGGGGGGGGGGAGTTGAGCAAAGCCACTATTACAACATATTTGTGTATCCCACGGTAGTCAAAATAGACAGGATGATCGCGAGCGTACGACAGTAATGTAAACAAAGTGGGCGATACGCCTGAATATTACATGGGCAGCGGCCCGAGCGTCACGATACCCAATTGGGCTGTAACCCGAGAGTCATGGGATCAAGTACTGTACAAAATGAATGATTACTTCTCTATGTATACAGTATATTATGAATATATTATGTACTTCACTGTGTGGTTAGATGTTATTTATTGACACGGTTCAACCTACCAGGGTATTTTGAACTGGATTTTAGAACGCAGTCTCCTGTACCAGTTAAGTTGGTTTATATAGTAGTGAATGTTGAGTAGTCGTGACGCATTACCATTTATGGTATAGTTTGACACTCCTTGTGACTTATTATCACAGTAGGCTAACCTAATGTAGATATTCTCTCAATATGGACGATGTCTCATGACAGGAAGATTTAATTTAGATTAAGATTCTGGATGACAACGAAATTCCCAGTGGCTTTTAGTCATCTGCAATTATGTTATGTTATGTTAAGCAGATGTTCATGTGAACGTGTTCTCCACTCGACCGCCGCTGCTCAACAATAGTGAGGACTCTGGGGTGTAGGAAGGACGGTGAAGTAGAAGGGGGAGGGTGGGGGGTGATGGATGTATATAGTTAACAGGTATCGGGAGGAGTAAGTGAGGCCATTTGTGAATCCAAGGAGTTTGTGTTGTGAATTTATGGTGCCTCTTGTGGAACCTCATGGCGACAGAGATTAATGGGCCACAGTGAGTTTCTCTATCTCTCTCTAGCGTAAGTGCACGTGCGCGCACATGTTACTTCACTATTGATATGAAATATTTGGGTGGCTGTGGGTGTGAAAGTGTGTAAATGGATATACAGTAAGTTTTGAGAGACTATACACAATACAGTTGCTGTATTTTGTTTTTCTATGTGAGTGAGGGGGATAAAAGGCAGAACTGCCTGTAGCGAGTGCCTCCCTCAGAGTTGAAAGAGTGCTGATAGCATTCAATTGTTCGTGTTCCTAGGTTTTCTGGTTCATTCAGTTGTCAACATACTTCACAGGCAGACATGTAATGCTATTCCATTCATGGATATTATATTAGCGCCGAGATAAGTGAGCTTTCCAAAATATATGAAAGCTATGATTTTCCATTACGTTCTGCAGTTATACGTGTAAGCAGCTTACATTGGTAGATAGAACGACTTCAGTTTAACGAAAGAGAAGAGAACAAATAGAGGGAGAGCATAGACACAGGGAAGAATAATATGAGAGGAAAGGCCTGCGGAGAAAGAGCCAGGTGAGGGGGGTAGGGCGAGGTCACCGAGAGTACCAGGCCGCGTCGACCATACTGTGACGGCAGCAAGGTGGTGCGACATTCACGGACCGCTCTGTCTCCCAAGTCTATAATCGCCAATATAAGCGACATCAACTATTATTCGTGAAAAAATACATATAAGTAAATAACTAAATGTATTACTATATAAATTAATATAAACATATAATTAATGTAACACACACAAACACACATATAAAGGAATGACCTTTAAACAGGATTCTCGGGTTCATCTCAAGGAGTGTGAGTAACAGAACTGCTGATGTTATCTTAAAACTTTACTTGTCATTAGTGAGACCCCATATGGATTATGCTGTTCAATTTTGGTGTCCTTATTACAGAATGGACATAGATTCATTGGAGAGAGTACAACGTAGAATGACAAAAATGATCCATAATATTAGAAATCTTCCGTATAAAGAAAGGTTGAAGAAATTAGGCTTACATTCGTTAGAGAGACGCAGAGTTAGAGGGGATATGATAGAGGTGTTCAAGTGGGTTAGTGGGATTAACAAAGGGGACATGACAAATGTACTAAAGCTCAGTGATAGCGAAAGAACTCGTACCAATGGTTTCAAATTAGATAAATTTCGTTTCAGAAAAGATATAGGCAAATATTGGTTTGGTAACAGAGTTGTAGATGGGTGGAATGGACTACCAAGTGCTATAGTGGGATTAAAAACGATAGGGAGCTTTAAGATAAAATTGGATAAGCATATGGACGAGAAGGGTTGGGTGTGAAGGGGGATCAGCAGGGTTGGGCCAATCAGCGCTCTGCAGACCCCCGTAATCCTGCGTTAATCTCTAACCGTTTTGGTAAGATGATCCTCAGGGTATTAGAGTGTTGAGCCTATAATTGGGCTTTGTAATTGGGGTTGTGTGGGACAGGGATCTGCCTTGCTTAGGCCAATCGGCTTTCTGCAGACTCCCATTTTCTTATGTTCTTATGTTCTTATGTACTAGGCCTAATCCAATCTCCGTTCCGGGATTATACTTTTTAAATCCAATTCCCTTACTTAACCACACACTCACCTTCACAATCACAATCACACACACACCTGCAGTCACACACACACACACACTCACAATCACACACACACCTGCAGTCACACACACACACACTCACAAACACACACACACAATACAATAATTATACAATACAGTACACAAAGTCTATTTGTCTCGGGTTTGAAGCTTTCTCTTCATGCCTACATTCTTATTAGCCCTGGTAGCTGCTGGGATGTAATTTTTTTTAGCACAGTAATTATTTAATATTGCATTTGTAGAAATATATACCACCATACTTTCTATTTTGTCGGTGTTATGACCATTTTCACACATATCATTAGGGAACAGGAGATCAACATCTGCTAAAGTCGTAACTGTGTGCTGTGTTGCTATATTTCTTTGGCTAGTAGCATTTCGAAAGGCAGGAAGTTGAACAAGTTTTTAAATAACAATATAGTTATACATGACCATGTTGGCTGTCACACTATCTGGGTAAATAAGAGAACCTCTGCTAATTCCAGCAATGTAACTTAGATTTTCAGGGATGTCTTCACCACTATCTGAACACGTAATCATTTCTTTACATGCATTACATTTCATTTTCTTTATCACAGAGTAACAGAAATAGCCAGCTAAAAAAACTATCACTGGGATGATGTCTTTACACCTATCAATATCCTCCTTACAAACTTCAACATTCGTATGACATAAACCAAAATCAATTTCCTCATCTGTTTTTACTTCTTCATAATTAATGTCTTCAAAATTCCTTAATATGGCCTTCTTGTCGAGTATGGGTAAACTTAGTTTTAACACTGACATCATCCGTATCTTCTTTTCACACTCATATATTTGGCGTACAGAAATATTGTAATTTCCTCCTGCTAACTGCCGATAGTGACCAAATCTTGCTTCCAAATGGTCTGTTTGAAATGTTCCTGTTAGTATGTAATCTATCTTCAGTTCTGTTATGCAATAATTTGTAATTTCTCTAACAGACACACACACAAGGACACACGCACTCCTCACCACACACACGCACTACTCACACACATACAGTACACACACGCACTCACTCTCACTGTCGGGAATAGGGTAATGATCCCGACAGGTTTTGGTCCAATAGGACATTTGAATTTGGCGGTATCGTATCGCTTGTACGATTTCGGCTGGTTCTTTGTGTATTGTAGTTTATTTTAAGTTAGGTTAAATATTAACTGTAATGTATAAATATCTACATCAGCTCTAGATGTATTATGAAACCAAGTTATGGGTTATAATTATTATGAGCCGGCAGCCATATGTAATTTCGCGAAGCGATCGGACGCCGGCCCTTTAGTCTCTCAATCAACACCATACAGCCAACATCTCCCCCCTCCCGGCTCTGACTCAACCCACAGTTCACCATGTGCTACAACTACTAATCTATAAACAACAGTCCTACATCACCAGTCCTCTAAGCTAAGTTCATTGTATCGATATTGTATTATGTGAACATTCCTACATGTCATGCAATTGAATTAGCCATGTGTGGGGGACTGGATTACACCCATCGACGACTACGTCGTCGTTGGTAATTATATTATAACTATTTGTTGGGATATTTCATGTACCAGTGATATGCAATTTAACCTCTTTATCTAAATTCCCGACACTCACTCTGTTTTTAACTATCTATAGTATCTATATATTTAACTATATCTATCTATCAATCTATCTTTTTAACTATCTATAGTATCTATTTATTTAACTATATCCATCTATCAATCTATCTATATATCATCCTTACAAACTTCAACATTCGTATGACATAAACCAAAATTAATCTCTTCATCTGTTTTTACTTCCTCATAGTTAATTTCTTCAAAATTCCTTAAAATGACCTTCTTGTCGAGTATGGGTAAACATAGTTTTAATACAGGCTACTTATAAAGTATTTAGAAGGGGGAAATAATTTGGAAACACAGCGCGATCTTCCCCATATCTCACTCAAATGTATACTGACCTGTGAGGGTAGTGCGAAAATGAACCCTACCTTTGCCTACGTCACAGAATTTAAAGGTCCCATCCGTGGGGCCTGGTACTCTCGGTGGCCTCGGGTAGGGGCGGGCACAGGGGAACTGTAAGTAATTACATAATAATGTTGAGTCGGCAGGGAATGCAGAGTGATAATAAGAGTATGAGTGAGGGATGATGGGACTGTTTACGGGGACCAATTATTGTGGTAGTGTGTGTGTATATATATATAAATTATATATCTATCTATCTATCTATCTATCTATCTATCTATCTATCTATCTATCTATATATATATATATATATATATATATATATATATATATATATATATATTATATATATAAACTTTTCGCAATATTTGATAAGATCTACAATTCTACTTCTATAATATTGTTTTGCAGCAATATATAAATATTGCTATCCTCCATATAACGCCCATATATCAGACGAACATGAGGTGACAAGTGTACGTACCTTTTACATCGTTGCACAAATGTATTACACAATTATACACAAAGAGGAGAAACGTATATATAACAACTACATTAGAACAACTGACGACAGAGATAAACATGCGGTTTTGGAAGTGAGATGTTAAGATATGCAATAATAAAGCAATATTGTAAAGATGATGTCAGACAGAATATAATGCCACGAATGATAACTCTGATGAATTTAAGGAGAAGTATCTTTTTCTGGACCCCTTCTCCTTCATGTTTAGCCCAATTAGTTATGACATTTTAAGGTGCTCGCCCCATTCATTTTTAAGATCTTTCGCCCTATCGAGGCGAGCGATAGCGATCCTGTAATTTAGGAGGAACCGGTCCGGGTCATTGTTCTACCGAAATAATTATGTACACATTTATCTCGAAGGGGTATTTTTTATAAGCTTGATAGAGGTCTACGGAGCACTCGAAAACAAATATATGTACACCCAGAAGTGAAAGTCCTTGCATAGGGTTTACCCCCTACTCCTACTACCCCAGAAGGTAGGAACGGGGTGGGCCCTGCCCAGTGCCCCTTACTACTCCTACCCCAGGCAGAAGGGACGGGGTGGTGGCAGTCCGTCACCCCTTCCTTACCCTCCCCACCCATGAAGAGAACAAACTACCGCCGCCCCACCCCCCCAAGCACACTTAAACCCCACCCCAATGCCAGACAGGAGGTTGACACACACACACATTCACACCATTATCAATTTCATAAGTAATGGTATCGTGTTTACCTTCATTAATTTACCCTCTGACGGTTTTGACACATTTTGATTGTTTATCCTGGCTATAATTAGACGAATAATTACAGCTTAGGAAGGACCAATGTGAAATAATGTCCTAATCTGAATCAAATCGTCTAATAATAGCCATAAAGCAAAAAGGAAGAGTGTCATCGATTCTCAGAGGCTTAATATATGATTTGTTATACAGTCATGTATTATCATGTAGAAATTATACACAAAAATACAATAGCTACTCGTTTTACATTTGACAGCATAACAATATGCCATGTTTGCTATTTGGTAGTATTATAAAGCAGTATAATCTAGTAATGAATTATTGTATTTTATGGTGTCTCGGTGTATAACACCTATTGGAGAATATTATCAAGGAAGTGGGTTACTAAATATAGCAAACTGCATAGGCCTACAGTATATATTTCGTGCATAACTTAATACTGTAAAATCACACACACAATTGTTTTTTCCCATGAGCACGTATATACAGCATATGTGGCAATCAAATGAGGAAACTATAATAACACCAGACGACGATACTGTTGTTACAGTAGAATAATGCTCTTTGAGCAGTATGTATTGCCTTACCAGTGGTTGTCCCCTTATTATTATTATTATTTTTTTATTATTATTGAAATACCACAGGAACGAAAATTCCTGGGAGCGAAACTTCCACCCCCAACGAGATCCCTCTTTCTACCACCTCCCTCCACATGTTACATGTCTCGTTAATCACAGTCTTCTAATATACAAATCACATTTCCTTACCCCTGACATTCTTGAAATACCCACTAAGTATATTCAATTAGATACCAACCATGCAGACTATAATACGTTCGTTGTGTATGGGTACGAGGCGATCTCAAGACACCTTAGCTCCCAGTGCACAACGAACCGGATCATGATTATGTCCGCCTGTATTAAATTATGTATTATGTTGATTTATACCATTGCCTATTTTTGTAATAATTGTATTCAGCTATGAACTCAATAATCATTGATGTAATGAAAATATGAATAGTCTCCTCATACGATTGCACTAGTTCTGTAGTGCTATTATTTACAACCTGTCAATGAATAATTCAGTCACTACAACCTTGCTTGCTTTTTTTTTTTTTTTTTTTTTTTTTTTTTTTTTTTTTTTTTAATGAAATACGTATATACAGACCATGTGACAATTAAATGAGGAAACTATAATAACATCTGAATAATGCCAACCTGACTTATAAACACAAATATGAATGTAACCAGACGACGATGCTGTTGTTTCAGTGGAATAATGGCTCTTTGAGCAGTATGTATCGCCTTACTAGTGGTTGTCCCCTCACAGGATGGGGGGCTCAATAAACTCGCCCCAGCGCCCAATAAACTCGCCCCTCGGGGCAAAATCAAATCAAATCATATATATATATATATATATATATATATATATATATATATATATATATATATATATATATATATATATACTGTATATATATATACTGTATATATAGATTTATATATATATACCTGTATATATATATATATATACATATATGAGATATATATATATATATATACACCTGTATACTGTATATATATATATATATAACAGATATGATAACATAATTTATAATATTATATCACTGTAATAAGCAGCAGTAAGCAAATGGTACACATATCTCACGTCGGATATATATATACAGTATATATATATTGAACAATTAATTAACATCGAGGCAAACATTTGTGGTAAAGCATTTCCCTCATGAGTTATTGGTATATTTAGAGTAGCTGGTAATCGTGTTTAAACTTTGATACTAAATGCGTCTCTATTCATGGTGTTCTAAAGCTGATTTTCCTGTGTCGACTGCTAAACTATCACCTTTCCTCCCCCGAACTACATACAGTACTTGCTTAGTTTGAGTCTCGTTTAACCCTTATTCCTTTCTGACATTAGGCTGAGATTAGTATGGATCTCCATATATAGCTTTTTACCAACTCTTCTGCTACTACTGGAACACCACACTTATTACAGTTCAGGCCTGCCAACATTATTCAGGATAAATCCTATGACCCTAACTATTCAGTTACACTATTAATCTAATTGATTATGATTAACTTGCACTAAAGATTAACGTTAATAATAGATGTGTGCTAATGTAGATGCAATACAAATAATAATTACAAAAGTAAATGAAAAATCTGTTGGTATCCCTTAAGAACCGAGACAACATTTTCAGAGAGAGAGAGTGAGAGAGAGAGAGATTTGATTTGATTTGATTGTAGAGAGAGAGAGAGAGAGAGATTCTATAGCAGGAATTAGATAAGCATTTTCTTACCGATTACCTTGCATTTAATATTTGATAAAATATAACTGTCGATTTTAGGTAGGATAGATGGTGAATAGCTATGACTGAACTTTTATTTCGTATTTGCATACGTATGCATTGAGCATCGGCATGCTTCAAAAAAACACTCTTGTCTTCTTTTTGGAGCTTCATTTGGATTTCCACATCAAGACAGAAGTGATTTGATACTACACATTATGACATTTCTTCACTCCGACTTCAGTGCCCGAAAAGGTAAGACTCACATTTTTGCAAGAGGAATTTTGTTTCATGGTTTAATAGTGTCATTCTAAGAACGCTTACATAAATGTTAAGGAATTGTAGAGATGTTCCGATTGTTAAAGATTATTCTAGATACTTCAACATATGTGTTCTAGTGACATACACGTTTTTAGTGTCTGGTGACTATCTAGCGATTTGTCAATGCAATTCTAGCATACATTTGTGCTTTAGTTTATCTTGCATTATTTTCTAAATTTGCCATATTTCTCCAGAAGACTTCCTACATGGTATAGTGTATTGTTCTAGTGATAATTACATATTATATAGGGCTATTTTAAGTTGGCTGATGAATATGAAGCAGTAATATGCTGGACGATGAGAATACTGTATGTAAACATGTCTTGGATATCACTGATAATTTTTGGCATTTTCTGCCAAAAGCCCAATGGCTTATCAGTGGTGGTAAAGAAAAACGCAGTTACTGTGTCATTTGTGCGTGCGTGTGCCCGTGCAGGGCACACACATTATTCTGTGGCAGCAATTATGATTGTGTGATAATGCTGGTGCTGGTGTTGTTAATTGTGATAGTATTTGTCATGGTGGTGATGATCTGTAGTAAGGATGAAAGTGTGTCTGAGTGTAGTAGTGATAGTTATGGTGATTATAGTAGCATGATGGTTTTCATAATGGTTATTACGGTAGGCTAATCATAGTGGTGGTAATTGTGAAAATAACTTTGATAGTGACAGCTATAGTAGCAGTGATGATATACTGTAAGTAGGGATGATGGTGGTTGTGTTTGTTGTAGTATTAATAGGCATAGTTGTAGTGATGTTGATGACAGTATTGGTGACGTTGGGGATTGCAATACTCATGATGGTAGTGATGGTGGTGATAGTACTGGTGATAATGGTAATAGTGAGGATGTTGATAGTAGTAGTGATGATGGTTATAATATTAGTGATGATAGTTGTAGTGCTAATGTTGCCAGTAGTGATGGTGATGGTAGTAACAATGGTGACAGTAGTAGTGGTGATAGTGAGTAATAGTAGTAGTGCTAATGTTGCCAGTAGTGATGGTGATGGTAGTAACAATGGTAGTAGTAATGATGTTAACAGTAGTAGTGATGATGGTGATAGTGAAGTGGTGATAATGACAGTAGTGGTGATGGTGATAGCAGTAGGAATGATTGTGATAGTAGTAGTAATAATGGTAACTATATAAGTGATGCTGTGATTCACAGCAGTGACGATGATGGTTGAATCTGTAGTGAGGATCTGCATGTGTGCGGCCCACACACATCAATGTATTAAAGATGATTGTGATTATGGTAATAGTAATGTGGTGGTGGTGATGCTTGTGGTAGTAGTAGTGATACTAGTGATAGTAGTAGTGATGGTGAATTTGGAAGTGGTGATGGTATAGTTGAGATGATGGTAGCAGTAGTGATAATGGTGATGATAGATGGGGGTAGTAGTAGCGATGATGGTGATAGTAGTAGTGATGAGGGTGATGATAGAAGTGATTGTCTTAAAGACCCCCAAACATTTGTGTCCGTCTCAGACAGCACGGCAGGGGCGGAGTCTGCCATCTCCGATTGCCTTGTTCCCGCTGATGTTAGATATTTGTTTCTCACATTTCTCACAGTCCCCTGTATTTTCTTGGCAGTTTTATTTTCTTCCCATTTTTATATATTTTCCATCGTCCATGTCTTTTTATGTAGGCCCCCCGTAGGGGTGCCACAGTAGTATGATCAGTGTCTGTATGTCTATATGTTAACATTTGTGATGATGATGGTGTGCTTTGGTGGTCACACACATCATAGTAGTGATGGTAGAGTCTGTGGCGCACACCACAGTGCTGATATGTCTATCTTGATTTCAGAGTAACCTATCTATCTATTGCCTGACGCCGTGATCCCCGAAGGGGTGGCCACGAACGAACCAGCCCCATGCACCTTTGTCCCTAGTCAGTCGACGCCCCTTCCAACCAACACCGCCTTCATTCATATACTTCCTCACTCCATCCTTCCACCTCTCCTTCGGTGCACCTCTCCCTCTCTGTCCTTCTACCTCGCTCTCGTACACCCTCTTAGTTAATCTCTCGCTTTCCATACGTTCCATATGGCCGAACCATCTCAAGTTGTTCCTTTTCACACTTTCCAGCACATATACCTCCACACCACACCTCTTTCTTACTTCCTCATTCGTCTGTCTATCCCTCCATGAAACTCCGCACACACTTCTCAAGTAACTCATTTCCACCGCTCTCACTCTTGGTCTGAGTCTCTTCCCGAACGTCCATGCTTCGCTTCCTTAAGTTAGTGTCGGGATTACCACACTGTCATGCAAATACTTCTTCACCATACTGACCACCCTATTTCTTGTTACTGCTTTCAACGTTCTTACAACCCTCTTCCCCTATTGTACCCTCTCCCGCACTTAATAACCTAATAACCTCAATTAAATTATAGGTAATTTGGATGTTTTATATATATTTTTATGTATAATTAAAATATTTATATATGAATTATTTAATTAATTTATTTATATGCTTTGTAGCTCCCCGTAAAGATGATGAAGTATTGTAATTACCGTGTGTGTGTGTGTGTGTGTGTGTCTGTCCACACACATGACAGACACGCTACGCACATGGGCTAATAGACCAGAGGTGATAACATAGAGGGCTATTATGGTTAGCTCGCATCAAGGTGGGCAAATTAGTGATAATGATGGTGATTACGTAGCCTAGGGGCGCCCCGGTGTAGTATTGTAAAGACCCTGTATGTCTGTCTCTCATATATCACAGTGGTGATGATGTGTGGAGTCTCCCGGTGTGTGGCCCACACGCTGCAGTAGTGATGACCGTGTCTATATTGAGTTCAGTTATGGGTAGCGCCAGCAAACTTGGCAATAATATTGACCCCTTAACTACTTATAACTCGAAATTAATACAAACAATAGGGCTGACGTTCTTATAATTTGGGAAGAGTCCACCAGGAAATAGGTGTGGATATTTACAGCTAGTTTGCTCTAGGCACTTTTGAGTTACAGAGAGTTCAGGGATCAAGATTATAGTAAAGTTCGTTGGCGCTACCTATAGTTACTTGTATCTTAACCAAATTAAAGGTAATCTGGAGTTTTTGTTTGTTACGAAGCCCCTTAAGGGGTGGCACACTAATTTAATCACCATATCTGTATGTCTGTCTCTGTGTAACCGCGGTCTTTGTGTGTGGCAAACATCACACACGTGATGATGATGGTGTGTCTATCTTTAGTTCACAGTTACTTAACATTCTTTAATTTCATGATAAATACTATACTGTATACTGTATATTACTTAAGTAGATGGAGTAACTCTAAACTCGATACCAATCTTCTTCCGGGTGAACTGTGGTATGATAGTGATGGTGGTGATTACGTTGCCGCCCCCCGTAGGGGAGGTGTAGTAATGTAAAAACAAAATTATATCTGTGTATAAGTGTGTGCCCTGTAGGGGCACCAGAACGCAGTAATGATGATGGCAATTATGGTAGTAGTAGTGATGGTGATGATTGCGGTAGTTGTGATGATCTGAAGTGATGATGAAAGTACTTATGGTAGTAGTGATGGTGGGAGTAGTTATGATTTGCATAGATGATGGTGATTATGGTAGCAGTACTGATGGTGGTGGTGATTACATTTCTATTTTTTCTGTGTGGATGAGGGAGACAAAAGGCAAAACTGCCTGTGACGAGTGCCTCCCCCAGAGGTGAAAGAGTGACTGCAAAAATCAAGGAATGTTCTAGCCATGATATCTGGACACACGGAGTTTGAAGCAGTTCATGTCATAGGATGAGGGAAAGATGGATTCAGGGAAAGTTCCAGAGCTCCGCTGTTAAATAGAAGCAAGATTGGGAGTATCGTTTCACTCTTGATTTGGAGAGTTGCACAGAGTAGGGGTGGGATTGTGTTGCAAGACGGGCGCTACGTACTCTACGTAGAGGAAGTGATATATACTGGAAGAGCTCTGAGGAACGCTGATTATTGTAGTAGCGATATAATAGCGAGAGAGATGCAACATTGCGGCGAAGAGAGAGAGAGCTTACAGAGATTGTAGTAATAGTTTTGATTATTATGGTGTGTAGCGATGATGATGGTTATTATGATAGTAGTAGTGATGGGGGTGGTGATCGTGGTAGTAGGCTAGTTGTGATGGTGTACTGTGTGCATGCCTTCCGAAGGAACATGCATCTCGCAGTATTGATGTTAACCTCTTCTCTACCGGCAACATCCTTTCCACTTTATTTTGGTTACGAATAGACGATTCTATTCAGTTTTAAAAGTGCCTCCAGGAAATAGCAGGCGTCGAACTATCTCACTTAAACCCTTTGTACTGTCACAGATCCTTCTTAAGCAGCACATAATAATCTAAATATAGCTGGAATAAAATATAAAACACGTCGTCGGTACAGAAGGTGTTAATGGTGATTTTTGTAGTAGTTGTGATGGTGGTAGTGATGATGGCAACATTAATTGTAGTGATAATGGTGTTCTTAGAAGTGATGGTGACAGTAATAGTGATGATGGTGATCGTAGTAGTGATGATGGTGACAGTATTAGTGATGACGGTGACAGTATTAGTGATGATGGTGATCATAGTATTGATGATGCCGATAGAAGTAGTGATGATGGTAATGATATTGGTGACTGTAATAGTGATGTTGATGAGAGTATTGGTGATATTCGTAAAGAGCCCTCCAAAATTTGTATCGGTCTCGTACAGTATGGCGGGAGCAAAGTCTGCTTCATCCGATTGCCTTGTTTTTATATTGTTCTACACTTTATGTATCCTTATTAATTATCATAATGCTAATTAACCTAAATGATAATGAACTGCTAACATTAATACACATATTTGTAGTTTCAGACATGGGTGGAAGGGGACGTGGTCGGCGACGTTACACGCCACGCACATGGGCTAATAGACCAGAGGTGATATCACAGAGGGCTATGATAGTTGGCTTGCATCAGGGGGGACAAACTATATCTGCTGCAGCGCGTCAAATGGGCGTCTCTCGAAATAGAGCCAAATCTTGGATACATCGTTTTGAGCATGAAGGCCACGTTCAGACACGACCAAGGTCGGGTCGTCCAAGAGTTCTTTCAGAAGAAGATGATAGAAGGATACTGGAGGAAGTGAGCACTCACCCTAAATCGAGTGTTAAGGCTCTGACAAGACAAATGAACCTGCCATGCCATCCCTCCACTACACGGAGCCACATCAAGGAAGGTGGCATAGACTGTCATGTGCCAGCAGTGAAGGAGACTCTGACTGAAAGAAATGGAGAAGGAAGGCTAAGATTCGCCCAAGAGTAATTATTGATCATGGTTTACATTTTTGGAGGAAGGTTATATTCAGTGATGAAAAAAACTTTACATCTGTGAAATCGCCTGAACGCGTTTGCTGGAGACCTCAAAGCACCCGTTATGAGCGTGAACAAATCTCGGAACGCACAAGAAGTGGAAGAATATCTGTGTCCTTGCACGGCTGGATGTGGTATGGCGGACCAGGAGAATTGGTGACCATTGAAGGTCACTTGAACAGTGAAGAGTATATCAACATCTTGGACACCTCACTCTTGCCTTCAGTTAGAATGTATGCCATACCTGACCCGGACCCTATCTATTTCGTGCAGGACAGATCCCCAATCCATACCAGCCGTGAGAGATTGGTTTGCTCGCCACCCTGAGATCATCGTGATTGACTGGCCATCCAAAGGATGTGATTGCAACCCCATAGAAAACCTATGGGGGATAATGGTGACTGAGTGGGGGGTAGAGGAGATAACTAGACAATCCGTCGAAAGGAAAGCTCGAGAAGTATGGGAGGGATTGAGGCGCACTCCTGATCTATGTAGCAAACTAGTTGATGGTATGCAGACTCGACTGGCAAATGTGATAGAGGCAGAAGGAGGGTGGACGAGTAATTAGGTAGGGTATACATACATGTGTATTCTGCTGTATGATTATATATTTTATCATTATATATACTTGGACAACTTAAAAAGAAAAATAATTAATCAAAGGATGTAATACTGTATGTCGTATGATATACTTATACAATTGTAAAAATAAAAGTGTAGTTATGTTGATATGTATATCCCTTTATATCCTCTACATAAACATATATTATACTGTAAATATGTTGAATAAATAGGAAATAATGTTATCTGCATTCCATTATGTAGTTCAGGAATTGTAGATGGGATTGAATGGTTAAAATATATTATCATAATGTCTATTTCAAGAAGAAAATATACTATATATATATATATATATATAAATATATATTTTTGTTTCTTTCTATATTCCAACTTACTTCCTCTCGGGCATAGGCTGAGAGCCTTAATATTCACCGCTTTACAATGAACAGTGAAGCCTGTGAGGTCTTGTTCCAGTCTAGGGAGTGAGACATGTGAAGCACGTAGAGTACAACGAGCACCTGCCATCTTGCCTTCACATGAGGCACGGTGCTCACTCATGGCCCGAAACGACCCCA
This sequence comes from Paralithodes platypus, assembly GCA_032716605.1. Lineage (NCBI taxonomy): Eukaryota > Metazoa > Arthropoda > Malacostraca > Decapoda > Lithodidae > Paralithodes > Paralithodes platypus. The sequence continues at coordinate 23,170,031 of CM064497.1, read as the reverse complement.
TCTCTGAAGCCACCTCGTTCCCGTGCTTCACTGTCTCACCCCCTACACTCGGACTCTCACACTTACACACACACAACGCCACCTGTTGAGCAGATAACTCACTATATATATATATATATATATACTGTATATATATATATATACTGTATATATATATATATACTGTATATATATATATATATATATATATATATATATATATATAAGTTAGTAAAGCCAGGTAATAAATTTTCTTTAATACATACGAGGTTGAAAGAAATGGCAATTTCTGCGTTGGAAATTTTATTATTCAAAGTTTCCAGGTCTCTGATGAGTTTTCGCTGGGTGGCAGGAAGTAGATGAAGCAGATGAGCAAAATTCATGGTGGTACAGGGTTACATAAATGTAAATGATGATACAGGATATACGACGCGTTTCACTGGACAACCAGCATTATCAAGTAAGGAAGGAATGATATAAAAGGTAAACAGGAAGGGTATATATAGAGGGTGAAGGATCAGAGGAGGCGAAAAACAAGGGGCAAAAATCTACTATTGGTGGAAGGGGATTCTGGAAAAGAGAAAGGGGGGAACCGCTTCACGCATGCGCACTGGATGCGGGATGGTGGTTGGTTGGTGGGGTCGAAGCTGATTGGCTGCGTGTCGAGGGGCGTGGCCTAAGTTGTGTGGCGCCTGCGGAAGACGGAGCTGAAGGAGGTAGCGCGGGGGGCTGCATCAAGGGCACCGGGGGCGAGGGGGGGTGTTAGGTCCTGTAGGAAAGTGCCTTTTGGCAGAAGGAAGGATCTGAAGGTCCAGAGTTTGGTTGTTGATGTTGGGATGTAAGGCTTGGATATATAAAGCTTCGAGTATAGGTAATCTCCTTGGGTCACTTTCTTTACCGAGTATGGTGGTGTGTTTCTCTAACTCGTTGCGTGTGAGGTGAGGGTGGTTAGGGGTGAGATAGTGGTCTTTGATGGCTCCAGCCTGAAGGTGAAGAGTTAGCCGACGTGAAAGACGAGTCTGCGTCATACCAATATAGGAATGAGGTCCACAGTCCTCATAATTACAGGTATGTTGGTAAATGACGTGATCGTCGGTCATCGGGCTCTTTATCTTGGTGGAGGCAGGTTTGTTGCGGAGAACGAGGTTGGAGGTCTTGGGTGATTTGTAGTAAATTATTAATTTGATTTTGTTTTCCGGGTTGGTTGGGTGGACATGTTTGGAGATTATTTCTTTTAAGACGGCCTCGTCATTTTTGTGTTCAGAGGACATGTAATTGCGGTAGAAGATCTTAATTTCATTGGGGGTGTCAATGTTGGGAGGGCTTTGGGTGTACCATTTTTCAAGATGGTGTTTACCTTTTATATCATTCCTTCCTTACTTGATAATGCTGGTTGTCCAGTGAAACGCGTCGTATATCCTGTATCATCATTTACATTTATGTAACCCTGTACCACCATGAATTTTGCTCATCTCCTTCATCTACTTCCTGCCACCCAGCGAAAACTCATCAGAGACCTGGAAACTTTGAATAATAAAATTTCCAACGCAGAAATTGCCATTTCTTTCAACCTCGTATGTATTAAAGAAAATATATATATATATATATATATATATATATATATATATATATATATATATATATATATAAATATTATAAAAAAAATCCAATACCACAAGCACATAATACCACTAATACACTCATCGTTCCAAATGAAAAGCGATTATGAGAATTATTTATTTAATCATATAGAATCATGACATATACTCGAAAAAGTTCAGTATAATTAAGACAACACTAGAGTGCTTCGTTAATATCGTATCTGTGAGACTGTTTGGGAAGTGAGTTTTCAATAATTTCACTATCAGTTGCTACGCGGATATAATGCTCTTCTGATTATGATATATCCGCGAAAAGATAAGTAGATATCTAGTTTGTTATAAAGTTATGACATACCTCGTTAAAGTCTGTAAAACTGTCTTCATAGCGTAATGCATAAATGCACTGAATTTCGGTGTGAGCATCCTAGGTTCGAATCCCTGGACTGTCACATGTGTTTGTTGATTTCATGATTTGAGTTTAGAAGTAAAGTTGGTTGGTGGAAAACACATATGAAATACCTTTTTGATAGACACCCCCCCCCCCCCCCCCCCTCCCCCTCCAAAAAAAGTGAATGACTGCAGTGCACATGGTACTACATTAAAATGGCAATTAATATATATATATATATATATATATATATATATATATATATATATATATATGTAAGAGAGAGAGAGAGAGAGAGAGAAAGTGTTAATATTCTCGAATATGCACCGAAAAAGCCTAACCACGGATCGAACATTGAATGAATATACCACTAATAATCAATTAAGCAATCAATACAATATGTTTTTTAGTAAGTTCCAACATCTCTTCAGAGGTATTCAAACATTACAAGATTACCATTTCAATGTGCAAATCCATTAAATACCAATGCATATCGCGCGAATGGGTGAATACTATCGATCTATCTATCTATTGCCTGACGCCGTGATCCCCGAAGGGTTGGCCACGGGTGAATACAATAATTTTTAAAATAACTAGGAGTGATGGTATTGGAAATTTACATTATAAATAGAAACATGATAGAATACTAATTACGCATAAATCATAAGTGTTTGTGTGTCAAGCTACGGATAGGTGACAGATAGTGTAAATGATCTTCATTCTGTAAAATCAGATAATTTATTGCAACACTGTTCTGGCATTATATAGAATATATATAGATTACCAATTACTGACATGGTCTCAGCCTCGTTGCAAGGTTACTTTATTCTGTGTTCGTGGACAACAATGGTTGTAATCGGCGGTTTCCTCCTGTGTGGGGTTGGGGTAGGGTGTGAGTGGGGGGCCTGCTTGTTTAATCTCTCCATTATAGGGTAGGGGAAGGAAGGGGTGACGGACTGGCACCATCCCGTCCCTTCTGCCTGGGGTAGGGGTAGTAAGGGGGACTGGGCAGGGCCCACCCCGTTCCTACCTTCTGGGGTAGTAGGAGTAGGGGGTAAACCCTATGCAAGGACTTTCACTTCTGGGTGTACATGTAAAAACATAATAAAAACTAAAATAATATAACGACCTCTTAATGCTGATAAAAACGGTAGAGTTAAAAGTGACACAACCAAAAGGGAAGATAAATTAGTATGGAGAAAATTCGAGAATCAAATAGTGGAAAAACACACGTAAAAATTGTGTGAGAGAAAGTGAAGAGCCTCGAGAGACCAGAAAGAAAAGCTTAACTCTTCTTCCACCACAAATCATATACCGACCTTCAACAAATGTTCGACAATGTTCAGTATATTTAAAGGTAACTTAAAATATTAGGTTTGCTTATGAATTTTCTTGGATCCTCCTAGAGATTAATCGAGCTAACTCTCATAAACACCTCCTCTTCCTATTTATTTCACTACACCTAAGAAACACACATCAATTAATTCCAGAACACCTAAATTACCTCTAAATTATCTTGCTATTTTCTTTATCACTTTCACTTGATACAGGCAGCATTGCCTTTTGTCTCCTTTATTCACATAGAAAAACACATCAATTTAACCTTTATTAATTAGGCCTATTCATTCAATTAACAATGCGTTTCCCATATTTTCCCACTTGAGTTCGTACGGGTGTGAATACTCGTCCACGCTCAATCAGCATAAGCAAAAGCAAGACTACAATATCGTATTTTGTATAATTTCGTTATTTTTAGAATGATTTTCGGAATTAATATACAATAAAATCGAATAAGCTAACTGACTAAATAGCAAAAAAAAAAAAAAAAAAATCGTCAATGTGATATTGGAAGACCTATTTTGGAAACTCCTTCCAAACACGTACTAATAAATGAGGAACGAAAACGTTCGTCCTTTAATGGTTAGCGGTGGTGTTGGATGTGGCGATGGTGCCAAAAATACCTACGATAGGAAGCAGCAATATTGTGCGGGTGAAGAATATTAATGGCTACAAATATATTGCAAGAAATAGGAGGAAAGGATTCGAGCCTAACATGAGAACAATGTAGGAAGTGAGAAGAAAGGTTGGAACGTAGGACTACTGACAGAGAAAATTAAGCCTGAAAGAAAAAGAGGGAGAGAGAGAGAGAGAGAGAGAGTGATAGAGAGAGAGAGAGAGAGAGAGAGAGAGAGAGAGAGAGAGAGAGAGAGAGTGGGGAGAGGGGGTAGGAAGAGAAGAGGAAGATAATCAATGTTGCAAAGCACTGATAGCTTCCCTCGAACGATGTTAATGAACCAGCCTCTTCAAACCCTTCCCTTTCCTATTCTCTCTACCTCAAGCCAACTCGTTCTGCTATTCCAATCCAACAAGCAGATGGAGAACAATACCAACAGAGTGCGGTAATAAGCATGTCGTCGGCAAAACAATAATGAGAAAAAGAACAGGGGGAAAAGGAGGCGTGGTCTAGAAAAGAAAAAGAAATTAAGATGAATCCTGAAGTGTAACAAGGTAAGACAATCTTAGGTCTTGTAGTTATTATATTAACAATCGAGCAGGGCAATACCCAGGGAAGGAAAAATAGGTATATGATACGAAGTTGCTGGAACTCCTGTTTCATTTGTCTGGCTTCCCCCACTGTTTCTATGTATGTCTCACCTACACAAAGAGTAATACAGCTAACTCTTACAAACGCCTAATCCTCCTATTCATGTCATTACAATAATAAGCACAGCACGCTTTTTTCCAACATATCTACATTACCTCTAACGTACCTTGATTATGGCTCTCTATCACTCTTTCAACCTTAGAGGGGACACTTGTTACAGGCAGCTTCGCCTTTTGTCTCCTTCATTCACATTGAACATATATGTGTGAATGCAACGTGACCTGAGCGTATGTGTGTCAAGATGTTTGCCGACACAAGCATATACACAAGAGGTTTATGGTAGCACTTACAATATGTCTTTCTAAGTAACCTCTGCTAAGCTACTAAACACACTGTACAGTTACCGTCTGAATTGCCTGTATCACTTAGTATTTCTATTATACCATATGGTGTACATATATAATACATTATTAAAAATATGGCTATTATATGATCCTAAGTAGATAAAGTATGAAAGGGTCCTGGTTCAAAGTTAGATTAAGTTTATGTGAAAATGAACGAAAATATAGTAGTAAATATCATAATTTATGAAATTGTATTGAGATTATATAAACATAGACAACGGTTAGCAGAAAAGTGTTGGAATAGCTAATTGCTTAAATAAATAAGTAATATTTTTCATGGGGCTAAATACGTATATATGGAGATTGGGATGAACTATACAGAAGGCAATACAGGTGAAAACCACTACGTGATAATGAATGGTAATTCAGAAAGGTACAATTATTCCATGACCTCCTTTCACCTATATCTAACCCTAAACGAGTACATTTACATGTAATTGTCTCACCTCACATCACTCAGTCAGAAACCATTTAGGCTGCAATGAGACTAACAATATTTAAATTCCTGCCTCGCAGAATCCGTTACTTCTCATGCCTTCTGCAAACCGGAAACTCATTAATATGTATGTTTCATAACAAAAAATACTCCTTACAATGCCTCTTTAAATTTCACATTACTGTATATACATATAAAAACATGGTAAACATATTTCCAAATAATACTCCTAACCAGTAATGGTAATGCTATGTAGGATATATTTAATTACCTAAGCAAATTAAATAATGGAAAATACAAAAACAAATATTAAATTTGTATCAACTTTTAAAACATTTTCATTATTATTTCTCTACTCTCTCCAACCGTTTGAACAGTTACAGTGCTACTTATATTTATGGGATTGTAGTTATTAACATTATAACAGGCACGTAAATTTGTTAAATTATCATTCTTTTGTCGTTTGCATAACACTATAAAGCACAAACCGCATAATTCATATGTGCTTTATCATTGGAACTGTTGGCAGTTGATCCACCAAAGGTTGTCTATTATTCAATCTCGGATATATACAGTATAATAAGTATGACAGTAATCGAACTATATTTACAATTGCCTAACGTATTCTACTGCATAACTCAAAATCCATGCTTACTCTCATCCCTCGATCTCTGCCTGAATCTATCTCTTGCTTCAATCCACTTTTCCTCCATAATGTCCCTCTTGTTCTGGCAACGTCTCCCCTTTCTCTCTCAGTGATTTCCCCTCTCTCTCTTTCAGCACCATCCGTAGTGTCGACATTTCCTGCCTTCCTTTTTCTCCATTCAGTTCCCTTTACTAAATGTAATAACTGTTTGATAATATTTTACCATTGGATAATATTTCTTGCAAGACCGTGAACAAATTGGCCTTTGAACTCATAAAACCACACAACATTCCCATTTCCTCCCGTGCTTTGACTCTGGCCAACTACAGAGACCGAGTCACGGTATCTTTAAGGGGAGGTATTAGATTTGTATGGATGCTTTTCTCCCTCATGGTTAGCCCCATTAGTTATGATATATTAAGACGCTTAGTCTTAATATATCATAATATATCATACTGCGATGCAGCTATATTTACTGTGATGCAGCTACATCTACTGTGATGCAGCCACATCTACTGCGATACAGTCACATCAACTGTGATGCAGTCACATATACTGTGATGCAGCCACATCTACTGTGATGCAGCCACATCTACTGTGATGCAGCCACATCTACTGCGATGCAGCCACATCTACTGCGATGCAGTCACATCAACTGTGATGCAGCCACATCTACTGTGATGCAGCCACATCTACTGTGATGCAGCCACATCTACTGTGATGCAGCCACATCTACTGCGATGCAGTCACATCAACTGTGATGCAGTCACATATACTGTGATGCAGCCACATCTACTGTGATGCAGTCACATCTACGGTGATACAGCCACATCTACGGTGATGCAGTCACATCTACTGTGATGCAGCCACATCTACTGTGATGCAGTCACATCTACTGTGATGCAGTCACATCTACGGTGATGCGGTCACATCTACTGTGATGCGGTCACGTCTACTGTGATGCGGTCACGTCTACTGTGATGCGGTCACGTCTACTGTGATGTGGTCACGTCTACTGTGATGCGGCCACTTCTACTGTGATGCGGTCACATCTACTGCGATGCAGTCATATCTACTGCGATGCAGTCACATCTACTGTGATGCGGTCTCATCTACTGTGATGCAGCCACATCTACTGCGATGCAGTCACATCTACTGTAATGCGGTCACATCTACAGTTATGCGGTCACATCTACAGTTATGCGGTCACATCTACAGTTATGCGGTCACATCTACAGTTATGCGGTCACATCTACAGTTATGCGGTCACATCTACTGTTATGCGGTCACATCTACAGTTATGCGGTTATATCTATTGCAATGCGGTCACATATTTTAAACGAGAATAAGAATATAATGTCCCAAATGGATAAAGAATATAAATATTATTACACCTACTACGGTGTATTATAATTGTTTTGTTTGCACTCATCGAATTACAATAACTAGGTAATGTGCTAATTTAGACTGTATCTGTTTATCCAATATAATATCATATATTTAACATCCAACCAGCAGCCACAATAATATTATTATAATTCCGACATTTGTTTTCAGCCTCGCCAAACCTTTTCACACATTTGGGCCGATGTAACCAAATTCAATTTAGCTTAACTGTTCGGAGCACTCAGGAATATATATTTAGTGAACAGAGAATTTTGTTTTTAATCTGGTCTAGGGATGTGAACCATCGATTTAATCATGAAGAACAAAACAATAATATATACTGTATATAAAAACATATTAAGATTCATGTTTATAAATTTGTCCAGACTTTCATTTCAGAATCAACATTCCGGACTTAGTTGCCTATCTTCTATCTAACCGCCCAATGTTGTGTATAGTGTGTGGGGTGCATGCGGAAAGTTATCGTATTGTTGGAATGACTGTGCATGGGAATATAGACTGTAACCAGTGGACTCAGCTCACCAATGCTGATCAGGTGCTAGAATATACTTGTGTACATGTGACACTGGTGTACTGCACCATATTTCCTAATTTGACTGCTGTCTAGGCTTGTGGTGTGACCTCCTCTCATCACTCATAATTATTTGTTCTCTGTGTTAACCACTTTCAAATCTCTCTCTCTCTCTCTCTCTCTCTCTCTCTCTCTCTCTCTCTCTCTCTCTCTCTCTCTCTCTCTCTCTCTCTCTCTCCACATACTGTTTATACTTCCCCATTGTAAAACACCTAGCACTCCAATGAACAATACTCCCTCAAATTATGTTGTGCCATTTCTATCCCTACAGTATGATCAATGGTTCTACTGCCCTGTCCCCTACCACCCCTGGATCCTTTAATTGTACATCGAGTTAAGTAAAGCATGGTGAAGAGTGAGAGAAGAGAAGAGAGTGAGGGTGAGTAAGGGCACAGCGGTAGGGACGAATTGGTGCTGATCATGTTAACAAACAAGGGGTAGTTCAACTTGAAAGGTGCAGTATAAAGCATTTAATAATTGTATTATACAGTAAGTTGGAAATTATTTGGGCCTAAAGCAACATGTTTTAACTCTCAAAGAAGTATATGTGCACAAGTAAGGAACATGAAATATGAGGGCAGAAGGGAGAGTAAAAAATAGTAATGTACGTAAAATGTGATCCTGGTGTAAGAGGTAACACAAGTTAGAACAGTAAAATACTTTAAAACTGCCAGCAAGAGAATGAAGCTTCGTAATGTGGTAAGATCATTGATTATTGCTATGTGTAAGTGGAGGTAGAGGGACTAGAGGAGTGATAGTGTAAAAGGACACACTAAAATTATGAGGTTGTGTTAACATGTGTATTTTTTTATTGTGTAGAGAACTGACCTTCCGTAAAGGGAAACCTTGTTCAAATATTAAGACAGTAGCCATTCAATGTATAACGTATTCCCCATTCAACCAATACGTTCATATAGGCCACGGTAAAGAACGTCGAGATCCAAAAACTCGTGGACAACTTTGGTGGAGATGAAGGGTATTAATGGACCGCTAATAGTTTGAGCGCTCTAGCCATTTTTACCTGTGAGCTTCAGCGTCTACTGGATGGGAAGGAAAGATATATTATGGTGACCAGGATTAAAAGATGGTGGGACAGAGATAAAGTGTAAGGAGAGCATCTGACAGGAACAGCTAATTGGATATGTGATCATAGGGCGGAACTGTTTCAAGAACTATAAAAATGTCAATGTCATATTAATTATGACAGTTTAAAGATAAGGTATTAATTTAGATTGCAACAAAATTGAGGAGTCCGATGTGGTCATATTATTTATACAAACAGTAATAAACAACACTTCAAACACGAATATCACTACCATAATTATTTTTCTCAGCCACCCATGCCAGGAAATGTGTTAACTTTACTACCAACACTGGGACATGGGATAAATACCAGCATTAAATATATATTACAAGGCTTAGAGCTAAATCTGGGACGTGCGTGACGGGTCGAGAACACTAGGAATGGTGAATGGAGAAATAATGGCTATAGAAAATATATATCATAAGGAAGAATGGTGCTAGATAAGGTTAACACATGACATATATATCATAAGGAAGAATGGTGCTAGATAAGGTTAATACATGAAATATATATCATAAGGAAGAATGGTGCTAGATAAGGTTAATACATGACATATATATCATAAGGAAGAATGGTGCTAGATAAGGTTAATACATGAAATATATATCATAAGGAAGAATGGTGCTAGATAAGGTTAATACATGAAATATATATCATAAGGAAGAATGGTGCTAGATAAGGTTAATACATGACATATATATCATAAGGAAGAATGGTGCTAGATAAGGTTAATACATGAAATATATATCATAAGGAAGAATGGTGCTAGATAAGGTTAATACATGACATATATATCATAAGGAAGAATGGTGCTAGATAAGGTTAATACATGAAATATATATCATAAGGAAGAATGGTGCTAGATAAGGTTAACACATGAAATATATATCATAAGGAAGAATGGTGCTAGATAAGGTTAATACATGAAATAAACTCTGACAAAAATGTTAGATACTGATTACTACTTTTACAAAAACATAAAGATGAGCTTTGGGACCGAGCAGATGAATAATACAGAACAGAGGGTAGTCATCTGAAATACTAAAATTATATCCAACGCCCTTTCAAAAATATATTTCAATAACAGTTATGCTCCAACAGTCAAATCCATTATAGTTAAATTATGATCGATTACTTCAAGCCTCGCCGATTCTTTTGAAAATTTTGTCCACCCCACTAGAACAAAATTCATATTTTTCCAAGTGTTCTGAATACTGATTAATTATTGTAAGAGTTAAAACTACTGTCAATAAGTATATGGTAATATTATCTTTGTATTGAAGAGAGAGAGAGAGTGAGAGTTAGAGCTAGATAGATTTACATAGATGCACTGGTTACCCATGTCTTACGATCCCTGCCAGGTGGCCAGGACTTAATCCTAGTAGAGGTATTGTACCATCCCTGAGAGTAAGGGTAAGGGAAAATGAAAGGAAACGATGACAAAGATGAAGGCTCTGTCCCCACCCTCAGTTCCCTCCGGCAATTTGCCTTACATTACATTTACACAATAGGAATTGAATAACCTTGCAGGCCTTGGATATTGCCTGAAGATATTTACAGAATACTGAGATATTTTCCTCCATTACTCTCACCATTTTCTACTGTCTATATCTTTCTCTGTCTATTGAGCTACTGTTTATACCTTCATGAGGGAGCTTATTCCATGCACAAATTATACTGAGGGTGAAAACAATATGTCGTTGTATCTAGGTTCGCTTTCCTACCTATTAGCTTTAATTTATTTCCTCTTGCGGAACTCTCTTTGGCTGTTTGTAGGTATATTGACAATTATGTTACTAAATCTTTTTAGAATCTTGAAACACTATCAGCTGCCCACTTATTCTGCGTTTGTCAAATCAAAACAGAGAGTTCTCTTAATCTCTCAATGTGTTTTTGTTTTGTTTTTCGAAGGTATGGGATTCATTTTGTCGCTCTACACTAAACGGATTCAAGTTTTCCTATATCCTTAAATTATTAAGTAGGGAGACCAGAACTGTATATTCCAAGTGTAGCTTCACAATACTGTGAATATTACATCATTAACCCGGGAACTGCGGGGAGACTCTTAAGAGTTCCCCCGGCGGACTGCGGGGAGACTCTTAAGAGTCAGAGAAAAAAAAATCAACTTTTGACATCGAAAAAAAAAAATATATATATATTTTTATTTTTTTATTTTTTTATTTTTTTTTGGCCCCTGGGCCATGCAAAATCTCAGTCCTCTACCTCCCCCACTTTCCTCCTCTCCTTCAGTTATCACCTATTTTCCCTGTTATTCCCTTATTCTGAGGTATATTTTCGTGCTAACATTAGAAATCCGGTTGCAGGGTGTGGTCATCACTGATAGCAAGCGAATGCAAGAGAGAGAGAGAGAGTATCGATCGACTGTGTCTCAGTGGCCTTGGGGGAAATTGGCGGGAAAGCAGCTTGCCTCACCTATACATTATACAACTCGCGGGCTATATCTCCGATTTTGACCATCCAAACGCTGTTTTCACTCGTTTTATTGTTGTTTCAGGTTAATACCTTTATAATCAACCCATAATAGGCGCATATGGATAAGTATTAATGCTATTAATGGTACATTGAATATTTTAGTGACGGAAACACCTCAAATACATGCGCACAGGGAGAGGTGTCTAATTACCCCCATGCGCACTTGTTAGGTTAAGAGAAGGATGGGAAGGCGTAGGAAAGCGAGAAACTGCAATTATACAAAAAATTAAGACCGGGGATGAATACATTGGCTCGGGTTGTCCCTCTCACAGGGAATAGGTCCGCTTGGGGGCATTCTGTGTATGGCCACCCTCGTAAGGGGAGTAAGGCGTCCGGCAATAGATAGATAGATAGATAGATGAATAGGAATGGATAAAAATCGAATACAACATTAACTAGAAATGTGTGGGGGGAAAGAAGCAATACTTGATGTTATTGATTAAAACGAGTGAAATTCAAATTAAACTATATGACGAGAATCATGGGGTAATATTGGTTCGTGATGTAGGCTAACCTGTAAAAACTGAACACCCAATATTAACAAACGTGGTGCTCATCAAAACTGTTCCAATCGTGTACGCTTTCAAATTGGCACACACAAACGATTTAAATACGTTTAATGCGTATAATTTATGTTACAATTAAGCGATCAGTGTATTATTATCTTTATTACTGATGTTATTGTTGTTGTTAATGCAGTACATCAATGTTGCTTGTGATTTATATGGCGGCATTCTAAGTAGCTTTACTCTGGGCTGCCTCACTTGTCGAGTCTTCTCAAATGTATACATTTGACAGGTGAAGCAGCCCTATATACGTGAGATTGAACGCGTGATGATAATGACATAATGAGTATATGAAGAATGAGACAGATTATGTGGTGATGATAAAAACCTATAAGAAGACAAGGAGGGCCAGATTACGCAATACATGAGAGAAACTGTAACAAAAACTGCATAGCCTCCATTTTTGTTCTCTTCATCCTCACAGACGAATAACCAAACTGGTCCAGAGGAAGCATAAACAACACTCCTGGGCAATGTACTCTTTCCACAACACTGATGAAATTTTACAAGACGGTGAATACAAGGGGAGTGTGTGCGCGTGTGTGTGTGGGGTGGGGGGGGTAGAGTGTGGAGGAGAGAGATACAGAAAGCGATGGACGCTTTTTTATCCTCATTTATGAGCATTCGCGGACAAGGGGAAAACAAGAGGAATGATCCATTCTAAACAATATTAAATATTTCCATTAGAGTTGTATAAACAATAGGGACAAAATTGAAACTACCTGTCCGTCTTTAATCTGAGTCAAGTTAAAAGAAAAGGTAATGACAGTTTGAACACCTGCACAGCAAATAGGATAGTTGATCAGGCATTGCAGTTTTCAATAGCCTTTTCTTGTACTTGATTTTAAACTAAACGAGATAAGGAACTTATATGTGTGACTGTAGAGTTGGCAACACGAATTTTATTGACTGAATGTATGTACGAAAGTGAAAATAGTGTGATGTAAAAGTGTTCCAGGCATTGGAAATCCACAGAAGAGTACAGAACAAATACCTGACTCTGGAGCCAGCCACTCTTGGAATTTTTTATAAAAACTGAAGATCTACGAAAGTAGAGAAATGCATTTTAACACTTTTACATAAACATTATTTTAATATGTACACAACAGTCCGAGCCTTCTAATAAGATACTCGGTCATACTTTTTAAACCCTTATTTTGTGCATGCAATATATTTTAGATGCAATTTAATTTTAGCACTAACATTTGTTAAACTTTGTGCAGTGAACCTACCCTTTTCTACACACCTTTAGTGTGGAAGCATATTCGCATATAGTTTTACCACAAGAATCAATATTTTTCATGTTTTATATATATATATATATATATATATATATATATATATATATATATATATATATATATATATATATATATATGTGTGTGTGTGGGCGCGCTTCTAGAGTATAATATACGATCAAACTGTGTCCTTGATCACCATTAACACCAGCATCTGCCAAACTCACTCTCTCTCTCTCTCTCTCTGTTCACATACATCACTTAGTGCGGTACCTACTTTATTGATCAATCTCTTAATACTACTTGTACACGGTTTTAAAGACATTGCCACACTTGTACTCTACAGTGAACAGTCACGAGCATTATAAAATGATGCGCCAATTTGAATCAGTGTCGAATGCAATTTTTATTTTTTATTTTTTTTTCTATATTCCAACTTACTCCCTCTCGGGCATAGGCTGAGAGCCTGGACATGCACAGCTGTACAATGAGCAGTGAAGCCCGTGAGGTCTTGTTCCAATCTAGGGAGTGAGACATGTGAAGCACGTAGAGTACAACGAGCACCTGCCATCTTGCCTTCACATGAGGCAAGGTGCTCACTCATGGCCCGAAGTGACCCCATCTCTGAAGACACCTTGTTCCCGTGCTTCACTGTCTCACCCCCTACACTCGGACTCTCACTCTTACATACACACACAAGATGACACTAGATACTAGATGACACAATGCTATATTATACATTATAGCCCATATGTTTCAGAACTCGGCCTTATTTTTCCTTTAAATAATAATCTTATAATATGCTAACCACTGTGTCTCTTCTTTTTGACAATGCTTCTCCATAACATACGGGGATGATGGTGGTGGTGATGATAATGAAAAAAAAAAAAAAACACAAAAACATACCCATAATAATAAAAACAGAAACATAATACAGTAAACTAAAAAATAAAAAGGAACAGGAGGATCATGGCAAAGACAACACCATCTCAAGATTAAATACATCATATTACACGAGGGAAAAACAAAAAAGTGTGAAGAAAACCGCCTACTTGACCTACATCCTTGCCTCCCTGCTCCTCCTCTCCTCCCACCAACATCCTGCCCTGTACCAAGATGGTAAACAAAAAATCCTGGATAATGTTTTCCGTCCACAACGTGGCTGCAATGTTCTTCTCCAGGCTCTAGGTGGGGGTGGGTGGGGGGTGGGGGTGGGGGGTTAAGGAAGAGAAGAAAAGGAAAGGTAGGGTATAGGCGGGAAGGGTCATGTGAGGGAAGGGGGCAATGTGTTGAGAGGTGGTCAGGATAGGAGTGAGGGAAAGGGGTCAATCTGCGGAGAGGTGGTCAGGTGAGGTGTGAGGGAGAGGGAAAGAGGTCAATCTGTGGAGAGGTGGTCAGGTGAGGTGTGAGGGAAAGGGGTCAATATGTGGAGAGGTGGTCAGGTGAGGTGTGAGGGAAAGAGGTCAATCTGTGGAGAGGTGGTCAGGTGAGGTGTGAGGGAAAGGGGTCAATCTGTGGAGAGGTGGTCAGGTGAGGTGTGAGGGAAAGGGGTCAATCTGTGGAGAGGTGGTCAGGTGAGGTGTGAGGGAAAGGGGTCAATCTGTGGAGAGGTGGTCAGGTGAGGTGTGAGGGAAAGGGGTCTATATGCTGAGAGGTGGTCAGGTGAGGTGTGAGGGAATAGGGTCTATATGCTGAGAGGTGGTCAGGTGAGGTGTGAGGGAAAGGGTCTATATGCTGAGAGGTAGTCAGGTGAGGTGTGAGGGAAAGAGGTAAATCTGTGGAGAGGTGGTCAGGTGAGTTTAAGAGGGAAAGGGGTCAATATGTGGAAAATAGGTCAGGTGAGGTGTAAGAGGGAATGGGGTCAATGTTTGGGAGAGGAGGTCAGGGGAGGTGTGAAGGAAGGGTCAATATGTGGAAAAGAGGTCAGATGAGGTGTATGATGGAGAGGGGTCAGTGTGTGGAGAGCAAGTCAGGTGAAGTGTAAGAAGGAAGGGGGTCAATATGTGGAGAGGAGAGGAGGTGAGGTGAGGTGTATGGTGGAAGGGGTCAATGTGTGGAGAGGAGGTCACATGAGGTGTAAGAGAGAAGGGGGTCAGTGTTTCGAGAGCAGGTCAGGTGAGGCTTAAGACGGAAGGGGTCAATGTGTGGAGAGGAGGTCAGGTGAGGTGTATGGTGGAAGGTCAATGTGTGGAGAGGAGGTCACGTGAGGTGTAAGAGAGAAGGGGGCCAGTGTTTCGAGAGCAGGTCAGGTGAGGTTTAAGACGGAAGGGGGTAATATGTGGAGAGGAGGTCAGGTGAGGTGTATGGTGGAAGGGGTCAATGTGTGGAGAGGAGGTCACATGAGGTGTAAGAGAGAAGGGGGTCAGTGTTTCGAGAGCAGGTCAGGTGAGGCTTAAGACTGAAGGGGTCAATGTGTGGAGAGGAGGTCAGGTGAGGTGTAAGACGGAAATGGTTCAATAAGTGGAGGGGAGGTCAGGGGTGGTGTAGAAGAGAAGAGGGTGAATGTGAGGAGGCAAAAGTCAGGTGAGCGGTCTTCACATTTAGTGGAAGAAAAAGAATATGATCCACGAATATTACAGCGTGTCATACAAGACGACTAAAAGGTGGGATGGCCTAAGTATAGATCAACATTCATCCTATACAGTAAATTCTTGTAATGGACTGTCTTGTTGTAGCTCTGTTGAGGTTGGTGTGGTTGCAGATACTGAAGGTGCAGGTGAAGGAATTGAGAAAACAAAACAAGAGAGAGAGGTAGAAAATGGACATCCACAATTAACCCTATAGCGGATTTAAAGGAAGAACCATTTAAATGTTCACAACAGCCTTGAACTCCCTCAACAAACAACCTTATAAATATCGTAATACACTAATAATTACGAAAATCGAAACATTATATTCAATCCATCAAAATGACATCAAACAGGAAAGTAAAGCAGCTACACCGCTGGTAGAATACATATCAACAAAACATGGCTAAAGCACAACCACAAAATGTATAAGAGTTATAGTGGTGAATATTAGTGTTGTTATTGGGAGTGAAAACACCATCATGGTAAAGGGACTTAGATTACCGGTACTTCTCGGGGCATATTGGTTGAGGATTGGAGAAACAGTACGAAAACGAGGCATAATGACCACCATAAATGTTTAACACACAAACATACACACACACACACACACAGACAACCAAGCGCGCTTAGTCACAGGGTTCGATCCCACGCCCAGGCAGGGCAAGTTTCTCTCAATATCTTTCCCAGGCCTTGAAGTCTAGGTCTAGACTCAGCAGTCTCGTGGGACCCACAAAGTCTGCTGCTCACGTCTTACACCCTCGAGTGATAAGTAGGCACCTCGTTAGCAGCCAGGATCAGTGTGTTTGATCCCTAGGGATAAAATGTAGGTTACGTCTGTGTATTTTCAGCTTCATCGGCTGCCGGCCAGAAATATACCAGTAATTATTATTATTAATATTATTGTTAATATTATTATAACTATTATTATTATGATTATTATTATTACACACACACTAATAACATATACCGTATACATATGGTATATAAATATGTAATTCAGAAGTTCCTGGTTATGACTAGCTTCCCACTCTATATTAGACCACATTCACATATATACTGTATATCCAATGCATACAGACCAATATTCCTATCACACTCGTACGTTACAAAAATACTGATATCCAGTGAAACCACTTTCAAATAATAAACTACAACTACTCGTACTTACGCGCACAATCATATATAACGTACACTAACAAATGCAACATACATACAGTCATAAATACACAAACAACAACCAATACAAACATACACCAGTTTTTCTTTGACTTAGTGGGTGAACAAGTTAAACAACAAATAATACATACAGTATCGAATAAATGGTAATGCATTTCGGCATGTTTATAAAGACTGAGAGGGAGATGTAATAAAGTCAGTGATTACCTGATAACATGCCTGTCAGCAGATTGTTGTAACATATGACTCA
Organism: Paralithodes platypus; assembly: GCA_032716605.1. Classification (NCBI taxonomy): domain Eukaryota; kingdom Metazoa; phylum Arthropoda; class Malacostraca; order Decapoda; family Lithodidae; genus Paralithodes; species Paralithodes platypus. The sequence goes on along the minus strand of CM064497.1, from coordinate 23,152,617 downwards.
AAGTATAGGAGTATATCACAAGTAAAGGAAGATATTATAAAGATGTCTGAACGAGGCCCGATGGAAGGGGAATTTAATGACTAATGGAGAGGGCAACATATTTAAGAGAACACAATTAATATTAACGATATATAAATAAAATAATGGGGAGATATTTCCTTCAACACAGATCAAAGTTACTAAAAGAGGTATATGTATTTTATTATAATGAAAATAATACGTACGGCTGAAGGAATATTGGACTTTGCAATGTGTGCAACAATTCCAAATGTTAAAGTTATATATTGTCAATACAAGTATTACAGATACCCCTATGAGGGCTTAGGCCCAGAGGGCTAGTATAAAATAAACACATCTTCAACAACAACAACAAATTCATAGGATATTACACAGGTGATGGTTAATCTAGAGTGAGTGCGTGCGTGTGTGTGTGTGGGGGGGGGGGGCACCTGGTAACACACAATTCCGTTTTTCAGGTAACTTGCAACACGTCTCATTTGTCTTGGAGGCCGCCCAAGACTCGCTGCTCTCGGCCACCACTAATTAATTATCTCCCCAAACTTCAGCGGTAAAAGATCTAATTAGCTGAACATTTTTTCACTCTCTATTTATCTTCCTGAACATTTTCCCCACAGTTCAAGTTGGCGGTAATCTAATTGTACTCGCGACCTGGTGAGTGTGAGTGTGATTGTGTATGTGTGTGTGTGTGTGTGTGTGTGTGTGTGTGTGTGTGTGTGTGTGTGTGTGTGTGTGTGTGTGTGTGTGTGTGTGTGTGATCTATAGTATAAACAGTAGTTCAGTAATACCACAATCTCCACAGCATTGTTATAAGCTTATATAGGCTTAACGGTTAATCTTGGTTCCTTAATGACTGGTTTGTCTGTTAATAAAATTATATTTTGGTAAATGTAGTTGCAGTTGATTACTGCAAACAGTAACACTAAAATATTTGTTAAAGCGCCCCCCATAATAACAGCATATTAGAATATGCATGCATACAGATTGTCATTTATTATGAAAAGGGAAAACATAATCATGATTGTGTTTCATATTATTAAAAATAGACAAGATGCAGGACAGTTATGAATACTGGAAGAGTTAACGGGAGAGCAATGACATACAATTTTGGTGAAATCAACTGTGGATTGGTTTGAAACGCAAAGTGTGATCATGCAGAAGACAGCCTGGAAAATGCATGTAGCCAAAGTAAAAAAGAGTGAAATGCAATTGGAGAGATGTAGAGCAAATGGGAGATGATGAGGAAATGAAAATATAGAGGTAAAATGACGGAAGTTTGTGGTATAAGTGCCCAAGACTACTAACGTATTGCATTCCTACATACACACACCCATACATATATACATACATACATACATACATACATATCGTGTATTACAATAGATCATTAACTCTGACAGGGTTCATACAATCCCAGCCACAATATCGTACAACACAATAAATATCATCCAGCAGTATTCAGGGACCCTAGAAGCGACACTGTGACAAGCTGATGGATATACGCAGATAAAAAGACTCAGGCTTCTCTAAAGGCGACCTCAAAAATCAACCTACTCAATCAGAGTCAACTCTACCTGTCAGCTGCTGATATATATTCGGGTTATGAAAGATTGCTCTGAATCCAATAATGAGAGAGATAGAGAGAGTGTGTGTGTGTGTGTGTGTATATACATTAAAGTAGCATGACAATGAACCAGATGTATAGAGGGACATACAAACAAATACAGACCGACAGAGTGGGTATAGCACAAACTCTCTGAAACACTGCACAGTTCCCATAATACTGCAAAGTTTATAATTGATCTCCATCCTAGGAGATTTCAACGTTCACCACTGCCAATGGCTCTCATCTCTTTCCACTGACAAACCTGGTGAACAAGCCTACGTCTTTTCTTTTCTAAATGACCCAGAGCAGTTAGTTCAGCAACCCACCCGTATCCCGGCCCAACATTCTTGACTTATTTCTAACTTGTAACCCTTCTGCATATACTGTAAATCTTTTCACTCATTTGGGCTCCTCCGACCATAAACTTATCTCTGTCACCTGTCCTATCTCTCCGGTACGGCCACCCGATCCTCCCAGCCGGCGTCGCTTGTGGCACTTGGGCGCTGCCGACAGGGGGGCTCTTTGGCAGTACTTCTTTGATTTTTCATGGAATGATTTTTGCTTCTGTGGCAACATGATACTGTAAACTGACCTTGCTTCGACTGTGATCACAGATGTACGTTGCCGCACACAGGGTTTCAAATAGTTTCACTGTACACTTGACTTACATAGATACTTGTAGCTCAATTTTGACACACGTTGCACCGTATGTTTCTTATAACCGAATTTCTAAAGTTTATAGGAATCTTTGTATACACAAACTACGTCCGTGCACAATTAGGGACACCCTTCCTTGATACTCAATTTGTGTCCATACACGTGAGAGAATATTTAGCTTTAGTATAATATGGGTAAGGTTTTATATATGGTGACACTGACACCATATATTACAAGAACTTTGTATTTCTATATAAGGAGCATTTAGCAATTCTGAACAGATGTATATAAGATAAACCTTACTGAATAGGAAAACAAAAATCCTTCACACTAGACCTACTCAGAGCAACAGTACATAGCGCATGAAAAATCGCACAACATTACTGAAACTTCACGGACTGATATACAAATATCCTCCAGCAAGCTATTCTTTTATTCTTCCCCTCGGATCCCTGGGGGACATAATATTTCTCCGACCTCTCAGTCGCTTAAGAATGCTTCAGGTTTTTCACTTTTAACAGCAACTCACAATACAGTGAAAACATTATATTCAAGAAAAGTTCATAAATATCACAAAAGAGGCTAAGCGGATGAATTAATTTAATTAATTGCATTGTTTAGGGCGACACAGTTTTGAATTAGTAACCTGTAAGTTATGGAGCATGTCTACCTGTTATGGTTGTTGGTCTTTGGTTACACAACGTAAATAGAAACAACAGTGTTGGTGTTCGGTATTAATTGTTAGCTGGTTGGTATGTGATTAAGCTATACTGTTTATGAAGTTAATGCTAACAGTGTGCTGCATCTGTCTTTACTCCATAATTTTCTCTGTTCACTTGTCTGATACATTCTACATCAACGCTATTGGTCTTAATCTCTCCTGTATTTTAATAATATTAGATCAGTAGTTTCATGCCCTACCATACATACAGTACATACATACATACATACATACATACATCTCTCTCTCTCTCTCTCTCTCTATCATTAGCACACACGCAAACACTATTAGTTTTCCAGAAGCTCCTTAGCTTTAGTTTTTACACTCCCACTTTAACACCTCCAAGCGTTTTATGTTACCTCACTAAGGGAGATTTTCCTTTGTTATCCCCAAACATGTTTTACTCGAAAGGGGCAAAGCTCATAAAAAACAGTAAGAGGTAAGGAATGTTTAAAGAAAGACGACGAGAGAAGAGAAGAACAAAGGAGAGAAGAGCAGAGGAGAGGTGGAGAGGAGAGAATGTTAAAAAGTGTACTTGGGTAAAAAGGAAAGAAGTGAACAAAATAGTGGAAGGAAGATTATATGAACATATTCTGTATTCAGTACAGTGTAGAAGGCATGTTAGAGAACAACGTATACTAAAATGTAATATATTTTTCTTCCAAATACAGTTGGTTGTTTACGAGGCACGGAGTTCACAACACAACACGGACATTATCAACCTCGCGTACAGTACCACTGCCCCACTGCAACCTCAACTCTCACAATACAACTATACAGACAAATACAAAAACACTATTGTACTTAGAAAGGTGCACTACTTTGTTTCTCTCTTGAATACCCAGCTTAACATTATTTAATATTGGTTATTTACACACCTAAATATAACATACTATCTTGTAATATAATCGTATACAAAAGGTGCATTAATAGATGGTGTTGTGCAAACCCTAATTACATCCTGCCATTCAGTCTAAGCTATATTAGGTGTTCTCTCTCTCTCTCTCTCTCTCTCTCTCTCTCTCTCTCTCTCTCTCTCTCTCATGGTACCTTCAACCAACACCCAACAACTTAGTCAGTGCCCTTTGATATGTAAATCGGGATGGTTTACAATATGGTTCAGACTTCCAACTTCCCTCTTCTACCTTCAAACACACACACACACACACACACACACTCTCTCATTCTCCCTCTAACACACACAAAGGAGTACAAAGGAGTACAAAGGAAATCAAGCAACAACAGATCTAGTGACCCTTCTAGGTTGCTTGTCCTCCAAAACACTGAGGATCAAGTGTCCAAACAGTGGTTTAGAGTGGGTAAGGGAACATTGGAAAGGGAATTACTGCCCTGGAACTAATGTCCGTGGCAGGATTAGGAAGTTAGTAGGGGACAGATGGGTTAGTAACTGAGGGGGGGATAAAATAAAGTTATTCATTTACAAACGCAGTCAGTCGCGGGTTCGGGGAAGCCCATTCCACAAGTTGACAACTCGATTGAAGAAGAAATTCTTAGATTCGTGTGAGTTAAAAGATTTACCAATAATTTTGCAACCGTTTCCCGGCGTGTAATTAGATTGGTCGATAGTGAAGTACTTACTACAGTCCATATTGTCAATGCCTTTGATGATTTTGAACACTTGAATTAAGTCACCTCTTAATCTGCACACACATGATTACACACTCTCCCAGATACACACATACATACAGTCTCATATATACTGTATAGTTCCCACCTCCCACCCCCCCATGCATGTGTGCCATGGACTAAGCTGGCTGGGAAAGGTAAATATCATATACAAAGGCTATTTTTGGAAAACTAGGGCCAGGCACCACAGAACTGGTGGAAATGGTTAGGAATATGTTTGAAACCATCTTGCTATGGACATAGCTATATAAATATGGATGCCGAGAGATACCGTACTTTGTACTGATGCCTCGACTTTTATCTGAGCTTTTATAAATACTAAAACATTGAAAATAAAATATAAATTTTTATTGTAAGTCTACAAAACATATGTAGCCATTCAAACAGCCACGCAGTTTCATCTGATTGACTTACTACATACAACCGATGATATTATGATGTTCTGCATTTGATTTTACTTCTTAACAGTTAAGAGTAAGTTCGACTAGGTAATGTTAGGCTAGATTGACAAATAAAAGTTTTTGCCACATGTACCAGGTGGCCATCCCTCGTTGTATACACTAAACTCACTGAGGGGAAGTGGACCAGAGGGGAGGAAGGAGGCACGGAGGGAAGGGGGAGATTTTACAAAGATGAGGAGAGAAAGAGCGAGTGTGTATGTATGTCTGAAGACAGTTTTGAAAATGGTACACATGGAAATATTTGGAAATACCAGGGCGTGCCCCCTGCGGTAGGACAAACAACAGTACATTTGTTAATTGGAATATTCCTACCTAGTTTCACAACTATTTTTTCCCCGGGGGTGGTTATTAATAATGTAGGTACTGTAGGTGACCTTACAGAACACCAACACGCTCCACCACCACCAAGACACACCGGCACCAACACACCTCAAACACCATCTACCGTTAATTCATGACCATACATACTCTAAGTATCGACAAGAACTATAATGGGGTGGGTCGCTGGTTACAATAAACATCAGGAACCACTGATAACTTCACCAGCAACAAATACCAGGTACCACTGTCAACTTCACCACAAACTTACATTCGAGCTTGAACTTATCTCCAGGATGCACAAATAGTTCTCTGATCAACTGAGGGGAGGGGGGTATGAAAGAGGAGGGGATGAAGTGTGGGTAGTGAACAGAGCAGCAAAGGCCAAGAAAGAAAACAGAAAGTCTAATAACATATTTAAATTTACTTAAATTTTGTTCATTTGCATTACCACTATTCTTAGCCCCCCCCCCCCCTCTCTCTCTCTCTCTCTCTCTCTCTCTCTCTCTCTCTCTTTTTCTGCCGTGCGAGAGTAATACATGAACAAGGAAACCAAGCGAAACAACTTGATGTCCTTAACAAAGTACTGAAATAACAGTTGACTTTCAATGAGAGCTTAACCACATCGTTGGTCTCAAAGCTAACATATCGTATATCGCTAAACACACAATTCAAAATATTTAGCCATTGTACTGCAGATGGGAGACGCGGGAGAAACGTTTAGTTAATTGAATGTCAGAAAAAGCTCGAGGGCGAGTTAGTGGAAGTTGTATTTTGTTTTCTCATTCCAAACACGTAATCAAGAAAGGGGGAATGGAATGAGTTTGTACTGTATTGAAGTGTGTGTGTGTGTGACAGTAGAGCAATGTGCAGGACTACTTGTGTGAGGCAGAAAGATGATAATAAAAGATATTGCTCTATTCCCAGGTTATTGGTACTGAAGCCTCAGTATATGAGACGATAACAGTACTTGAGAGAGCGAGAGAGATAGTATGTGTGCGTATATATATGTATATATATATATATATATATATATATATATATATATATATATATATATATAATGTATAATTATATTTATATATATATATATATATATATATATATATAGGGTAATTCAGAATCACATGCATTAAATTGGAGGACGGCCTCCTTGGATAATTTTAAACAACAATGTTTCCATGGTAAAATGCCGAATTATACATAGTTTGGCTGTTACAGTACATTTACGATGTTGTATTAATGAGGGTGGAAAGTGAAGGGAGACCCGCGTAGATTTCCGAGGACATTTTTCACACATCTTGAGTACAGGGGTACAGTGTGTTGCAGGCACATGGGGGCCAATTTGAAAATTTCTTTAGCCAATAGCAAAGAGGAACACACTGTCGAGATCTTTGAATAAATGTGTACACAAATCTATGCGGGATTTCCCTTCACTTTCCACTCTCATTAATACAACATCATAAATGTACTGTAACAGCCAAACTATGTATAATTCAACATTTTACCATACATACATTGTTGCGTAAAAATATCCAAGGAGGCCGTCCTCCAATTTAATGCATGCAATTCTGAATCACCCTGCATATATATATATATATATATATATATATATATATACAGTATATATATACATATCTACAGTATATACAGTATATATCTATATACAGTAAATATCTATATATATATATATATATATATATATATATATATATATATATATATATATATATAGCATATATATATATATATATATATATATATATATATATATATATACCGGTATACATATATATATATTATGCTCTACTTCAATAAAATATATACAAAACATACAAACACTTATTTACTATCTCAGTGAAACTACATTAGAAAGACAAAAACAATCAAGGCAGTATTTTAGAGCTTTGGGAGATTATTCAACATTCACAGTCCGCGAATATAAATATATAATTTTGCAAACGACTGCAAAGCACACAACATTGATGTATAAAACACAGTATAACCTGATATATATATTTTAATTATTATTGTTAGTTTGATCCTTTCTATGTGTGTTATTAATACATAAATGCAAATGTAAAAAGTATACTGAGGCACACAAGATTAAGGATGGACAGATTCACTTTTTGGTCGATTTATTAATATTATTTTTCTAGTTTCCTCCATAGACCTTCATCAAACTTAATACAGCATCCCCAATATACATGTGTACATTTTTCGATAGAAACATTTACCGGCCGAAGGCCGGTTACTATTAAATTGCAGGCTCGCTATCGCTCGCCAAGAAAAAATCGACACCTATATGTCATGAAAGCTCTGAATATTAACAAGGAAATGGGGCGAAAAGTTCTAAAATCGCTAAACTAATATGACGAACATCATAAATCAGAAAACTAAAGGGGCTAAGCATGACAGAGAAAGGGGACCAGAAACGCCAATCATCTCCCCTTAATCGAGCTATAACCAAAAAGGATGGAGAGATTGTGAGGAGTGCAAAGAGAGAGAGATTATATTATTATTATTGGTGAGGAGAAAGAGTATGTATGCAACTGCGAGTCCGTGAGTAAGAGCGCTCTGATTTGAATTGAATTGAATTAAGTTTATTTACTCAGACTTTTACAAAAAGTATGGAGCACAGCCCCTTACATATTACACCTATACAGCATGCCTTTGCTGAATAAATGACCGTGCATTTAAATACACTGGTATATATATCTTAAAGTTAAACAAACAATATATAATGTCCTAAAACTTCATCTCTCTATACATATTATAAATTTGTATTAGAAAAAGTGCCAGATTCTTCAACAGTTATTAGTTATTTGTGTTTTTGTTTTTTTTCCTATATTCAAACTACTCCCTCTTGGGCATAGGCTGAGAGCCTGTTCACTCCACCGTTGAACACGTTGAGGCCCGTGAGGTCTTGTGCCAGTCTAGGGAGTGAGACATGCGAAGCACCCATTCACGGCTCAAAGCAAGCCCATCTCTGAAGCTGCTTCGCATCTGCGCTTCACCGTCTCATCACCCAGACTCGGACCCTCACTCTCAGAACGCAACCTATTGAGCAATTAACTCACTAGCCATTGCCCCCCTGTAGCATATTTTGAATATGAGAATATTCATACAGTGCTATTTAATCAGGGAACAATTTTTTTTTTTTTTTTTTGGCATTTCGGTGTGTTGTGGTAATGCACTGAAACTAGGTACAGCACAAATTCCTTCTCAATAATATCTTCCCATTGACATATTGGGATTTGAACCCGGGTCCATTGGATTACCAGTCCAGTGGCAAGACCATCCTACATTTTGTCCCTCTCGGTATCGCTTCATTATATTTGTATACAAACTCTGATTATTTGCGAGCAATAATTAATAACGTCGTTCCTCCTCCTCTTCCCCGTTCTTAACGTTTTCCGCTACTTCTCTTGTTCCCTCTTCCCTCAGAGCTCCAGAGTGACGGTAAACAGAGGAGAAAGCCTTCAGCCTCTCCACAGCTCGCGATGCTTTTAACTCTATAAATTCATTGTTAAGTCAAATAGCATAGGGAGCATATTGAGATAGGATCATGGGTGTATAATGTGTGTAAATATGATATCGGTGTTTGACAAAATGTTCACACATGTTACTAAAACATACATCCAATACAACCTCAAGTTCTCAGAGTTTTAAGATCAGTATTGTAAATAATCGAATATAGCGGAATTGTGAAACTTGACCTGGACTGTACACTAACTAATTCACTAACTGTGACCAAGCTGTTACTCCCTTCTGCTGACCTTTCACCAGCCACTTTATTATCTGTTAAATCATACATTATTTGAGATAATATATGTGTGTGTGTGTGTGTGTGTTCCTTAACCCGAGGGATGCAAAATTGCCCTATGGGGCTGGGTAGTTATTTGTGAATTTCTAACCTTGGCTTCTGACAGAATTCGTTATATATTTATTTTAATGTGTTTTTATTTTACATATATAGTGAATATATGAACCTAGAAAAGCGATAAAATAAGTGGGGAAAGCATTTTGGTGGTAAAAACGTAAATATTCGCCGCCCGGACGTATCCTCAGGCGAGAGGCAGTGAGAGATATACCCTTCTCCTTCAAGGCCTCTCTCTCTCTACTGAGCCGAGCGGGAAATGTCTGTGTTACATAAGGTCTCTTATGTAACTCACTCGTGCTACATAACCACGGGAGAGAAATTTAAGCGAAAAATAACCGATATATGATGAAAAAAAAGAGGAAAAAGAGGTGATAATTGAAAAGGGGGGGATGGTGTGGTAGGAAGTACTAGAGGGGAATTATCTCACCTAATGACATATTCCTTTGTTTTGGGAGCCCCTGGGGTGTCTTGGATTTTTTTTTTTAGTGGTCTTGCTTCCGTGAGGCCTATCACATTTGCTATGGTGACCCTTTTGTGAGGCCTATTGCAGTTGTTGGGTTAATTTAATTTTCTGTAAAATTATGCTAATTAATTAATCTACATGAAACAATGCCTTGTCCATATTCTATACTGGTATATAATATAGATTATTCGAACGATAAATCTTTCTTAAAATATATTTATTCTTAATGAGTTAAAGCACGCCCATGGTGTGTGTATTTGTTTGCTTGTCACTTGGAGCTTGTATCAGTAACTGATAAGACTAATAAATAACCAAAATGCCAACATCATATTTTCTTTATATATCTGACATGAGATCATGTATGATCAGACCTCAATTTATATAACTTGATACGTTAGCCTTTTGTCTCCCTTATTCACATAGACAAAATCTATATATATCGTAAATATAAAGACAGCTATATAGTTATAGTCGAAAGATACAGGCAAGGGATTATAGCGACCAGAACATGTATATGAAAGGAGAGGAAAGGCATTTTTATCACATGCATTTCATATCAAATATTGAATTCCAACTGAGCAAGTATAAAGTCTATATGTAAATCAGTTCTCTAAAGATTTACATATTACCTGGCACTTCAAACAGTCTCAGCATTCTTCTTTCATATTCAAATCTTACTGAAATATTTATTACTTTTGGCCGAAAAAAGTGGAATGGAAAGGGGTGTTTTGTACGAGTGATGAGGCAGCTGCAGCAAAGTTCTCACAAGGTAGTGATGACCTTGCAGTACAATATTACTGATAATATAAATTTTGGGTGAACAGCGAATAATATAAATTAAAATAAAACAATAAGACAAAAATATGTACATATATTTCATATCGCTTATAATAAGGCGAGATAAAATAATTGTGAATCAGTAGTATTACATCCAAGACTAAAGCCGCTGTCACACGAGCGATTTTTCCGTCAATTTTCCATGAGCAAGTTTTGTCTCTTTATATTTCGGCACTTTTTTGCACTGGTATCGGTAACTAGACGGACAGTAGAGTGTGTTAGGCGGTTGAATTCAGATAAAGTGTAATTTTTGAAGCTTCCAGAACAAAATTGTCCGTAAAAATTGCTCGAAAATGCGCTCGTGTGACAATGGCTTTAGGAAATATCAATATAAATTATTAATGTTAAACAAATATAAACATTCTAAACTCTGGTCATCTATTATAAAACGAGACAGAGAGGAAATGTGGAGATGAGGAGTGTTAGAGGGTGTAACCGTGCACCACCAACGTCCCTTGTAGTCGCCTTGTACGACACACAATAGGTTACATAAGGCATATGCCCCCCACCCCTCAGTCACACCCACTCAATTTGAAGGCACCCTTACCCACAGGGAGGTAATGGATACAAAGGAATAAAACGCTGAAATACGACATTATATATAATCTATGTTCTTTGAAAATATGTATATTAATTAAATGGAATGGTTATAATAGCAGCTGCAATATATTATGCATTAAATGTAAATAATATAACATAAACCAACATAAGCGTGGCTACACAAATGTGCATTAACAAATACCTGCACAGCTCTCACAAAACTTATATAAATTCCACCATGTTTGTCTGTTCATCTTAATTACTGTAATTCCAACTTTTCAGTGTTAAGTGACTAACTCGCAGCTCAAAAATTGTAATGGAGTAACCAGACGAATATTAAATAGTAGAGAGTCGAGTGTGTTTGTCTGTGTGTTACTAGTGAATCTGGAGTGCCTGCATATGTTTTATGTGAACGAAGATGCTAGAAGGCAAAGGCGCCTGTTCAGGTTTCCCTTCTGGAGAAAAAAAGAGAAAGTTAGACAAATTAAACATTAATTTAAATCAAAATGCTTGGACACACGGTGTTTGAACTAAATTAATTCATAGGAAGAGGAACAACTGTGCTGAGAAAACGTGTTCAAGAGTTTTCCGGTTATGTAATAGAAAAACTTGACAAATGGTTTACTCTTGGGTTAGAGACTTGGGCAAAATAGGGATGATATTGTTGTGAAAGGCGTGTGCCTCCAAGGCGGGAGGTATGCACTGAGAAAGTTCTAAAGAACATTATTGGTTTGGTTGTAATAGCGATAGCAGAGAGCGATACAACATTGTGGCGAGTGGTAATGGTTGAGGACACCTAAATTCTAAGAGGATTTGACAAGAAAAGAGATGTGACCTTTCCAAGACACCCCTTGAGACAAAGGAGCTGCCAAGTATAATGAGACAGGAAGAACGGTTGATTTGGGTGTTGTTGAAGACGGATAATAATGTGAAAGGTTGTGGCAAGTGGATTACGAAACTGGGCTTTGGGGCATTGTAGATAAAAAGAGTTGCTATGTCCCAATTAGAGATAATATACATATCAGAATATACGCGTGGTGTGGCCTCGTCACATGAGTTTTGGAGAGACTACTGGGAGTGACGTTGATTAAGGGGGGTCACCGGCTTGTTTTATCTTTCTCTCCTTTTCTCTCTTTCCCTGGCTTGTATCCATTCGGCCCCATTCAGCCAACTGTTTTAAGATGTTTATCCCCATTCAGGTGTCGATTTCTCCCTGGCGAGCGATAGCGAGCCAGCATTGTATGGAGAAATCCGGCTTCGCCGGAGACATTTTTCTATCGAAAAATGTACAAATTTAACTTGCTGTCAAAAACAAATATGTATATGCTGGCTCGCTACTGCTCGCCAGGAAAATATTGACACCTGGATGGGGGTAAGCGTCTTAAAACAGTAGGTTGAATGGGGCCGAACGGATAAAAGCCAAAGAGATAGGGAGAGAAAGAGAAAAAAACGAGGTGTGCTCCCTTAAAGCAGATGGAGTCATGGAGGGTGGAGTCATCAGCATTTGAGTGGATAGGACTTGAAGTACAGTTAATATGGTAATAGATGATTAATAGTAAGATAGTTGGTGATAGGACAGAACCCCCTTGACTTGATAGGCTTAGGAGAGTGGCAGTGGTCATCTACCACTACTGTTGTAGAGCGGTCACAGAGGAAACATGACATGAAGGAACAGATAAAAGGAACAAAACCTTAGGAGGGTACTTTGAAAAAAGAAAAACAAAATGCCAGACTCCACCAAATTCTCTAGATATATCCATTGCAATAGCAAAGTCCCTTAGAGATAAACAATATTGATGTTAAAATTACTTAATCTAAAGAAATATTTTGCATCTCAACCTGGAGGTGGATATTAACAAGAAACAGGAGAAAATACCAAGAACAGATTATAGGAGGAGGGGGAGAAAAATCGTGCGTATAATATAACTACCAAGGACAGAAGGCAGCGAGTGAAGGACTACAAACTATCTCAAAGGAAACTCTAAGCATCGAGAGGAAACATTTAAGACTAAAAGAAACCAAATTAAACTCAGAGCAGAAGACAGCAGGACAGAAATATTACTTGCAAACAGAACAAGAGAGCAAGCAACTATAAAGACTAAGGAATTATTCACATTTTAAGAAAAACTATAAAGGTAGAATTAAGAGAATAATGGGATGTGAGAAGACGGATAACCAGATAATTAATGTAAACAGTACATAGGGAAGACTTTATAAATGGTGGTTATAAGAGGAAAAGTTTAGTCAAAAGATATACGAATAAAACAGAGGTACCGAATATCTCGCCATGTCTTTCCGAGAGTAGATAAATTATAACAGCTTCTTTGAGAGTGAGAGAGCCAGAGATAAAGGAGCATTATTCAAGTGGTGTGAGGGTCGGGCTAAACATTATAAACATTACATTCTCTATTTTTAGGATAGAGGAAAGTGATGGAGAGATATTGTATGACGATTTGGAAATCAAAAGGTATATTATAACTATGTTGGTGGTGTAATGGGTTAGATGCTTATGTTCTGGGTGTGGTGTCCCGAGTTCGAATCCCGGGAGGACCATATGCTTTCATTAGTTAATTAAAGTAGATTGAGTGTTTTCATGAATGATTAATGTTAAGAACTGGGTGTTGCATATACTTATCTACCTATCTATCTATTGCTAGGAGCCTTGATTCCCGAGGAGGTGGCCGGAAAGAATCGCCTTTAGGATAGTTTATTTATACAAAATATATATGTTGTATATGTATGTGGGCAACACCCCTTGCCCTCGCCCCTAAACACCGTAACTGATAAACTAAAAACGCAAGTTAACCCCCCCCCCCCCTAACAAGACAAATAACAAAATGTATTAATACAATAAGGTAAATATCTAACAAATATAATTAATAAGTAAACAAATTAATAGCAGCAATAAATAGCTAAATGTATCAATGAATGCATACATATATATATATATATATATATATATATAAGTAATATGTATAAATTATTACATTAATCAACACATATACTGAAAGTAAACCACAGACTTTCCACACAAACTTACATATTTTGAAGATTCTTTTCAGATGATATCACTGTAAACATAAAAAGGTCCCCTCATTCATATGTCTTAAGGGGGAGATAGTTGCCTTTTCTCCCACATGTTTAATCCCATTCGCTTTGAGATTTTAAGACATTCGTTCCATTAATTTGGCAATTTTAAAACAAAAACATAATTATGTTGCCACAGTGATCAACCAAGAGCTGTAACAGCGCATCTATAGTCGACTGTACACTGTAGTATAACAGTAGTGTAACATATATCTCACAACACTATATCAGTTACACACTTATTTTAGTATACAACTGTACATATTTAGTTGGTATGATCCTAACCATAGAAGATCATAACCTCACCTATAAACTGCCTTGGTATAAAACTACGAACGTAAGCATCGTTCCCACGGTTCAGGCAAGGTGACTCACAGATAATTGCCGGAACACCCAAGGAGATTGCCAGCAACTACTTAGTAACACACAACACTGCCACATCCGTGCCTGAGCGTCAGGGCTCAGTAGCAGATAACAGACAGCCATAGGAAGGTCGATACCTTCATCACTCTAGGTATTAATCAGTGTTAAACAGTGACGCATTCAGTATCGATACTGCAACGTACTTAAAGTGTGTGTTAATACTATTTGTTCTAAGACTTTTCCTAATATATTATTGTCTTTACAGAGATAACAAATACAGGAAATATAGCTCAGTGTTAGTTGTTTTCTTTCTGTTTACAGTTGTTTAAAGTTACAGGTACTTCCTACAGTACCTTCACAAACCTTACAGTTAGAGTTAGTACTCTCTATAATTAAACGTATCAGAACTCAATTTGTTCTTGGTAAATAAATAAGAAAAATCAAAGGTGTTTACTTAAAAGAAACCTCTATATAAAATGTCCTAATTAATATATTACCAGCCATCGCCGAACCTACAACTATTACATGGAAATAGTAAAGAGGTAAGAATCCGAATAGACAGCCTGATACAGAGCTGTGTGAAGCTTATCTATTAAAATGTCATTTGCAAAGTTTGGGAATATTTACGAAAGAAAAATAATAATGATTTCAATTATTAAATCAAAATAATGTTTGAAACCTGTAACTAAACAAATTACGATATAATAAAAATATCAGTAAGAACCTAATTGTAAAACATGCTTGGTTGTTCAGAGTTCAGTAGACAATATTGTAATGCAAGTGAGGCCTCAATGACAAAAAGAGTTACTAGAAGTCTTTATTTATGGTTAAGTGTACTAGGAGGTGCATGCATGTAAAGTAAATGTTCGGGTTGCATTGGTTGTGATAAGCTTAAAGCGTATGCATAGTAGTATATGATATTTAGCTAGTAGAGACCAAGAGAAAAAGTAAGGTCGAGGGCTCAAAATACCTGTTATTGCTTGATATCCTTTGTATATATTTCCATAAGCCGTAACAGAAGCATAAGTGATCTATATCTATAGATATTCTTGTGTGTAATAGGTAAACTATTTTGTTGTAGTCATTGTGTTTTGGTAGGTTGCATTCTTATTATTTGTCCATATAGAAAAGCATTATAGGAATTAATGCTTGCCCATTTGAGCATGACGAAAGGTAAATGGGAATGGACTGCAATCTCTACCAAAAATCTTTGAATAACCTTGAGTTATTTAGTAACATCTGAAATAGAGTACTGCGCTAACTATAAGACATTATTTATACAGTACTGTCTTAGCCTTTTTTCATGTAAGGAAAAAGTTGTCCAATTGTAAGATCGCGTGAGGCTAGATATTCAAATGTTTTAATTATATGACGGAGGTACGGACTGAGAATAAAGTGTTTTGTTTACGATTGACTGTCTTCTATCCCTGGAAAATCTAGTAATATGTAAATATCTACTATAATATATAAAACTAACTGCTCTCACTCTCGCTCATACACTAGGTGTCATGTGAGTTCAATTCACGCCTATCATTTGGAATGTTATCTTCCTAGCTTTCTCCCTTTTTTCCTCCATTACCCTCGCTATTTTGTCTTAACTAAACGTTTACATGAATTAACTGGATTGGTCTGCTCTACCCAGCCCTTTAACGTTCCTCCGTCCCCTTTCATCTTACACCAACTCTCCCTCTCATCTTCATAATATCCATCTCACTTTGCTAACCTGGATACCGCCTCTGCCTGTATCATACCACTGACAACACATAGCAAAAGAGGCATGTCAACACATATGCACATCCTTTAATGTATGAATACAGTGGCAATAATACTCCCGTATTATAATTTTAATTTTCTGAGCGAGTTTTTGTTATCTGAATGTTGGGTCCAAGCAAGGGTGTGTGATATCCTCTTGGTTGTTCAGTATATGTATGGATGGAGTCATGAACGAAATACAAAGAAAAACAGTGGATGTTGGAGTACCCCTGGTAAGAGAAGGGAGTGAGTGGAAATTGTTATGCTACAGTTTGTTGATAGTACAGTTCAGATGAGTGATAATTAGTGGGAGTTGCAGGGTTTGGTAAAAACATGTTTGGAACAGTTGTGTGAAACGGGACCTGAATTTCAATGTGGTGAAGAGTAAGGATAATATCTATGGGAAGGATGCAGTCACAGAATGTGAGTTGAGGTCAAATGGCAAGGTAATGATGAATGTCTGCATAGTTTCATATTTATATAAAAATGGGAGTATAGAGGATGAAGTGCGATACGGGATATAAAAGGGGAAGAAGGTTGTAAGAACGATGAAAGCAGTGGCGAGGAAAAGGGTGGTGAGCATGGAGGTAAAGTATCTCCATATTAGTGTGGTAATCCCAACACTGACGAATGGGTATGAACATGGACGTTGTTGGAAACATAAATAAAATATGTATGTGGAGTCACATGGAGAATATACTGAAGAAGTGCATGAGCGTTTTGGTGAGGATTTGCTGGAGAGTGAAAACAGGAACACCTTGAGGGGGTTCGGTTGATCGTATGGTGAGAGAATGACTTCAAGATTGAATGAGGGTGAGGTGGAAGGGCAGAGAAGAGAGGCATACCGAGAGTGAGGAGGGAAAGCAAAGTTGAAGGTATATGAGTGATAGTGGTGTTAGGTGGGAAGAGTGCCACCGGTGCATGGAGGGGATTAAGGCATATGGTAACAAATATGGATATATAATTTTCTGAAATTACAGTATTTCATACTTTTACTTTTCACGTAAAAATAATCCTATAGTTTTGTTATAATTTCATTTGTATACTTTATCTTCTTTCCATACTATATGAGTATAGTTAGGTTAGGTATATGTTTTATCTTAATGTATGTACATTATGTAAAGAATTGTAAGAGACTATTATGGAAAGTACAGCAGGTGATTGATAAGAAATAGTAGACACAGATGGTGAGGTGTTGACGCTAAAAGATGAGGGATAATACTCGCGTGATGCTAGCTTAGGAATGACATGACGGATATTGACTGGCTTAGAAGGGTCAGAGGAGGAATTGCAGATTCAAGACAACTGCAAACTGAAGGGTTGGGACAGAAACAACAAAATATTGAATTTTGTGAAGCTTTAAAGGTGGGTGGTGCAGAGAGAGAGAGAGCGGCTGTATTGCTAACCATACTCTCCCTCTCTTGTCTAATCATGCAGCCATTAATAACCAGTTGATGCATAAATACAAAAATAAATTTCACGATTTTTACAGTAAAGAGAGAAAGGCTATTAATTAACAGGTGAAATTTACAATTAAATTGGAAATTTGACATAACACTAGGAATTTCAGAGTTCATTGGATTACAACCACTAACCCCTGTTAGAAATAAATTCACTTTTTGACCGTAAATTGCCTGGAGTAATAACTCTCAGAAAAGTAGGAAACATGGGAGTGAGAACGATTATTTACAGAAAACTACAGAAAAACATTAGATAATTGTACACATGATGAATTTCTCAATTTCATAAGACATACAACTAGGACATGAAATTACTATGAAGTTACACCAGAAAGCATCTCGACATGTTTCATATTTATACGACACATGGTTTACAATATATCGTAGGGAATATTTAACCCTCGTACCACGGCCCCTTCGCGCCTTTACATTTTCCTGCGAGTGCTGGATCTAGATGAACAGTTGAATTTTAGTGATTTTAGCACACTTATATAAACGCAAAATTATGGCCTAGCCTAGGTTAATTACATGTCCAGCGGCAGTAGTCGTTGTTATCATGCGATGAGTGAAAACTAGAAGTCTCTAGACCATGTGGTTCAGTTTTTATGATGAAAATAAGTAAGTCAGTAAGAATATCGATAGCCTAGGAATCGGTGTTTACCTCCCGGTTTTCGTCATTTACGTATACTCATATCTCTGTAAATAAATGCCCTAACCAAGTTTATATTCATACCAGAAGCTGATATCGGTGTTGTCTTGCAATGGGTGAAGACTAGAACACTGTACCGTACATTGAACGGTTATTGTGTGAGGTGGGAAATAAGACGGTGTTTGCCAGAAATACCGAGCGTCGTCCGAATGCGGCCACACGGTTTTGGCAGCTACAGCTACTGTCTGTATATATTTGGTCAACGATTTATCATTGATTATGCATTATGTGAAACAATTGATTATATTGATAATTGATTACCGATTTATTTCATCATTATAACCATTCCTAAGTCACTGTCGTCTGCTTTCATGCATCGTTTGGGACTCAGGGAAATCAATACAAGCATTTGTAAGGCTTGCTTGAAGGCAGGAGTCACATGACTGGCTGGCTGTGTGTTCTTGTTCTTGTTGATTATATGGACCACCTGCCAAGACAACAAATATTTCTGTAATGCAGTTTTAAGTGGTTTTAAGACTTAGAATAGCCCTTAGCCTTTTCAGAGGCCCTCTGGGGTCCACAGGGAAAGTTGATAATACCCTCTCAGAGGCCATCCGTGTTACAAGGGTTAATTATCATTTAAAGAGTCATAATCAATATATTTTGAAGAAAAGGTACATAGGCGAACCATCAAGAACGGGTGACGTTGGGTAAATTATGGCAATATAATTATAAAGTTCTAAAAATTAGAGGCAACACCTACTGAAGGTTCCTACACACAAGACCAGGTATGGTCTCGTTCAAGTTTTATCCATATTCAATATAATTATGTTTTCTCATTTGCAGCTGCCCTAACCTTTTCTCCAACTTACAATGTCTGTTTATCTCTCGCTCTCCCTCTCTATGTTATGGCACAGCAACTGCTAAAAATTATGACAGTCATTATCATACCTGGTTCATTAGATCGGCTGATTCTGGTGTGCTGTGTGTCTTCAGTTTGTGTTGGTGTTGCACTGCACTGCTGGTTCTGGTGGTGGTAGCATCCCTCGGGTACAATCAGGACACAGGCTACAATGAATGGATTTTGCATTAAACCATGGCTCGCTAATTCTACAAACCCCAAATATTGCTACAGAGTTACAGATACAAGTTTATATCTCTTGTAACGAAATTTGATAATATTCAAGACCTCTTTCGCAGCCCTATTAGAAATAATTTATTAGGGAAAATAGGGACCAATAGACTCGCCATATTTTTCTCATTATAGTCCGCATGGAGGAATTTCGGTCAATATTTACGAGTCACACCACAGCTGGGATCTCATTTTTAATGGTAGTTTTGGGTTCCTATCATTCTATGCTTCATTGCTATATACTATTTATCCACCGGAAAAAAAAATGTTCTTGGCTTTTTTTTGTTTAGCCTAGTATTAAACCTAACCAAAAAACCTAACCTAACCTAACCTAATAGCCCCCAAATACCCCCCAAATACATTTAGGTTAGGTTAGGTTAGGTTTTTAGGTTAGGTTAATGCTAAAAAAAAAAAAAAAAAAAAAAAAAAAAAAAAAATTCCGGTGGATAAAAAGTATATAGTAATGAAACATAGAATGATAGGAACCCAAAACTACCATTAGAAATGAGATTCCAGCTGTGGTGTGACTCGTAAATATTGACCGGAATTTCGTTATCGACACTTGAAAAAACCCGATTACAGCGAAAAATAACACGAAAATAATGTCCCGAACATAAACAAAGCATTGCACCCAATGAATCCTTCGACCTGGGTCCTCTTCTTCTTCTTTTGAGAGATGCGGTGAGTGCGATTCACCCAATAAATGGCTTGAACGTTACTCACAAAAACGATATTATATTATATTATATTAGGTCAATATACAGGAGGCGCTACAATATAGGTAGCAAAATTATAATGGTAGTTTTGGGTTCCTATCATCATATGCTTCATTTCTATATACTTTTTATCCCCGGGAAAAAAAAAAAAAAATCTTGGGTTTTTTCTTTTTTTCTTGGATTTTTTTTTCTTTTTTATTAACCTAACCAAAAAACCTAACCTAACCTAAATGTATTTGGGGGCTATTAGGTTAGGTTAGGTTAGGTTTTTTGGTTAGGTTAATGACCAAAACAAAAAATCCCAAGAAAATAAAGGAAAAATCCCAAGATTTTTTTTTTTTCCCCCGGGGATAAAAAGTATATAGAAATGAAGCATATGATGATAGGAACCCAAAACTACCATTAAAATTTTGCTACCTATATTGTAGCGCCTCCTGTATATTGACCTCATTCATAATTCATTATAAACTATCTATAAATAGGCAAGAGATCCAATATTAAACAATCAATGTATTGTGCAGTCACGGTCGTTAATAGTGTCTATGCATTCGCAAAACTATCCGAGTTGAATTGAATCCCTGTATAAACTACATTACCTGATAATTGTACACTCAAGGGCACAAGTCATGGCCTAAGTTTTCGAGAATAAAAATCTAAACTTTAATTGAATCTTTTCATTATTTCTTTACCTAATATACTGTATATATTTTGAAGTTTCATTTGTGTTGTTCGAGGCTTCATATTGGGCCAAGATAATAGTCTTCGAGTGTACCTTGGAAAGTTCGTTTTATCAATCAGTTCGAGGGTTCAAAATGTATCAGACTGTCTCGCGTTCGCAAGTTCGGATACATTACGACCCCTGGTACTTATAAAACGAACCTTCGAAGTGCATATTACATTGTGCAATTCAGTCCAAGGCAGCTTCGATTCGAACTTAAAGATAATATTTAGTACTACAACTATACCATAGTTACTACTGTAAGTGAATACTATAATTACAAAATCGTGCATATACAATAATATAGTAATAATTCGATGTCGATGGAAACGTGCGTAAGGCAACATGCATTACGTTGGTAGCACCGGAAATATAAAACAGTAATAATCAACACTTACATCCATTAAAAGCAGTGTAAGACTGTTTGGTTAATAGAGGTTATACTGTATATTATATCACTAATCAGTAATATTCGCCAGTACAACTGTTAACCGTTACCTTACAGGAACCCAAAAGACAAGGGTTGGTTAATTTAATGAAGAATCCAGGATACGCGGCACTCACTCTTCCACAACTGACAGAATACTAAACTGCGCAAGCCGCCACACGCATGTACAGCTGTGCAATTCAGTCAAATGAATATCTTCACTAACCATATATTATTTGATCAATTATTATATATTGTAGCTAAAATGATTAAAATTAATATGTAATATGAATTATATTATTCTCAGTTATACTGTATGTTGAATGCATATCATGTTTATAATATAGCAGTCAAATATAATTTATTATTAATACATTGAGTCAGGGAGGTTCAATTTGATTGCATAATTTATGATATTCGTATCTGCTTTGTTAGTGATAATAGCTACCTAAAGTGTATTATTTGATCAACATCATGCATATCATTTTAAATCCCCCCTCCCCGAACTAATCGGTGGATGACTTGCCTGTGAAGAGTTTAACACTGCAACACATGGTGAAATTTGTAGTGATTATGACGATAGTTGTGGTGATGAAGTTCATAGTAATGATGATGATGGCAGTAGTAGTGATGATGGTGACAGTAGAATAAATTATGGTAATATTTGTGACAGTAGTAATGATGATGGTTATAGTAGTAGTGATGATGTTAACAGTAGTAATGATGATTGTAAGATGGTGGTGATGATATTAGTAATGATGGTTGATAGTTGTAGTATCAATGATGATAGTAGTGATTAAGATGCTAGTGACAATGGACAGTGATGATGGTGAGAGTTGTAGTTATAATTGTAATTGTAGTAGTGATGATCATAGTAATGGTGATGATGACAGTACTCATGATGATTGTGGCAGTTGTAGTGATGATGGCAGTTGTAGTGATGATGGCAGTAGTAGTGATTATGTTGATTGTGATTGATGATGGTATTAGTAGTGATGATGGTAACCCATCGCAGAGTTGGGTATGCCGTTTCGATTTTGGGCAAAACGGCACATGTACTTTATTATTACTACAACTATCATCATTATTTGTCACCATCATCACTACTATTATGACCATCATTACTACTACTGTCACCATCATATCTACTACTGTCATCATCATCACTACTGTCATCATCATCAATACAACTACAACCATCATCACTACAATTATCACCATTATCACTACTATCACCATAAATCCAAATATTACTACCATCACTTCTAATGTCAACTAAACTAACTTAACCTAGCAAATACGTAGCGAGATGTTTTCGCTCCCAGAACGCCATCATTGCTGGGGGGGGGGGGGGGGGCAAAACCATATTTTGGACCTAAAATCATAACTATTGCATAAATTCAAAAAATATTTTTTGACTGACGTTTGCATTCACGCAACAAATGTTTGTGTGAAATTTGGTGTAAATCCGTCCAACGGTCTAGGAGGACTTCCGAGACAGACTGACGACGACGACGACGACGACGACGACAGACATTGTTTTTGTGTGGTACCCACTATACGGGGGGAGGGGGGGGGGGGATACCAAACTCTGCTTACGTAGAGTTGATAAATACATAGTGTCTCCAATTTTTAGAGTCCCTTCTTGCTTTTCGAATATTTCTCCCCTTCCGGGAAAACAAAACACAAATCTCCTATCCTTGTGTTTTCCTAGTTAGTTTTCCTATTATTACAGACGGGCATTCTAGTTCGGCGTAATATAGAAAGTTATATAGTTGAGAATTAATTGCACAAAAAAAAAACCCATCCCACCACACGTTCGCGCACCATTATGTTTAGTGATTTCCAAACAATAAATATTCTCCTATTATTAATTCAATGTAACAAATTATAGACTAGAAATATAAACCAAAACAGAACTTGTGATAAAATAATTTAGACTAGCTTCTAAAACTCTACTCTGAAATATAAATATTCAAGAGTGTATTTTTACCATGTCCATGTGCATTGAAATACCATAATATACATTAACATCTAACTAAAAGTCCTAGTTTGCTGAATCTATGAACCCACCTAATAAAATATTGACATAAATACATTCAACCAAGTGTACCACGTATATACTGTAATAGAGCACGTGACTAGAAGAACACGTAATTTCCCTTTTAGATATAACTCATGCATATTATTATTTCACCTAGATTCGTGGCTTCTGTAGTTTGATATTCAGCTATAACTCAAGTAAACTATATTTTCATTATTATTGTAAATGACTTGTAATAATATGTATATTTATTATTGTAAATATATTGGGTGATTCATTGTTTCCTTTAGTGTATAAATTGAAGTGTTATTATCTACCTATTTTATAACTTGCCTTTGTACTTGATAGTAGTTATATATTAACCCCCCCAGTATGGAACTTATGCCAAAAAACTCATATGACGCGATCGCGTCATATGAACTTATCTTAATATCTCTCTAATAAGTTATATGACGCTCTAGCGTCATATTGAGCTCAGTAAGTTAGGTAAGTTAGATGAAAATCTGTCGATTGGTGGCAACCCCAAGTTTCTCCGACTTCTAACGGTCCCGCAGTGATATATGGACAGTTGTGGGGATAATACCGTTTCATCCGCCTCCTCGCCAGTAAGTTAACTATTCCAGTCGGAGGGGGTTAAATACTTATATCTTCCTGTTAGTAGAACTCACCAGATTTGCCCAAGAATATTACGCACAGTACCAGATGTATGGGCAGACAGTAAAGAGCAAGAAACAGAACACGGGTAAGAACCCACACAGATGGATGAGCACACCTAAGATCTGGAAACCTGTTTTAGTAGGAGTGATAATATAGTTTTTCAGAGGAGGGTTAGAAGAAAAAGAAACACTACAAATATCGAGAAAAGAGGATGGACTGACTAGTGTTTGAATGCTACCTCCTTTTCGCAGACAGTAGTAGATAAAGCATAAGTAAACCAAGATATGTTTGCATTAGACTGAACGAAAGAAAATGGAGTGTATGCCCGAGATTATTACCTCGGTAATGCGTTTGGCACACATCGAGGGTCCTCCGCCACAGAAGCAAAACATTTTTTAAGGGGGAGATGTGGTTGTTGTTTCTGGACCCCCTTCTCACTCATGCACATTAGTTTTGACATGTTAAGACGTTCGTTCCGTTATTTTCGCGATTTTGAGACCATTCGCATCATTTTGTTGTCAATATTAAGACCTTTCGTGCCATATAAGTGTCGATCTTTTCCTGGCGAGCAATAGCGAGCCTGTAGTTTCAGAAGGAATCGGCCTTTAAGCGGGACATTTTTCTACCGATAAATGTACAAATTTATCTTGAAAAGGGGTCTATGGGGGAATTTTTTAAGCTTGATGGAGGTCCAGCGAGGACACTCACAAATATATTTATAAATCGATATATAGACCAAATACACAAAAAGTACTGTCAATGAGCCTCCCAGTCGGCAGCACCAAAGTGCCACAAGCACCGCCGGCTGGGATGGTCAGATGGCTGCACTGGAGTTAACAGGTTACATATTATATAAGGTTATGATCAGAGGCGCGCAACAGAGAAAATAGATTTACAGTGTAAGCAGAAGGATTAGAGTTTAGAAGTAAGTCAAGGATGTTTGGCCGATCACCAGGGCCATCAACTATTTTCTTAAAAAAAATAATTACTTTATTATAATTTCATCAAGCATGTTATTTATTTATCAAACAACTGAGGCATTGTTGCATACAAATGTTACTTTCTTGTTATATTGAACATTGCTTTCGTGTTGAATGGGAGCATAATTTGATATAAATCGTAAACAAAAAACCTACACAGATATAAACGTTTAACTAAGAAATGTAATGAAGGTTTAGAATTTGTATGGTATCACATTAAGAATAATGCTATTACTAAATTATGATAGTATGGCAAAAGATAGATCATGCCAGGCTGACAATAGATAATATTTCAAGGGATTTATACAGATGTATGGGAGGAGGGTCAGGGTTATGTAAAGAGGACAGATTTATGGGGAGGCAGGATATGGGAAGAACATGATATATTTTCTGAGGGGGTAGGGGAGACTGGAGGGAAGTAAAGGAGATGGCTGTAATGTGCTGTAGGAGTACACATAATAGGAGACTAGAAGTTGGCATAGAGGCACAGCGGACGAAACGTTGGGAATCAAAGTGTAAGTGAGGTATATAAAATAGCCAGCTTTACTTGGAAGGAGGGGATACAATGCGGGATATAGATGAGGAAATGTGGGGACAGGAAAATAGGTCAATGGAGGAGAGAAAGAGAGGCAATGTTGAGAAGGAGAGAAGACGAAGCTGGTGGATGGAAATATATACACAAGCAGGACAGAGTAGAATTTGGACAGAACAACCCGGTTCTTCTATTACATACTGCACATGGAGGTAGAGAGGTTGTTCGTGATAATGGACGGGTAAAAGGGAACGGTGTATTTTTTTATCTTAAGATTACAAAGAAGTGATAACAAATTGTGTGCTGATTATTTGGCGAGAAAAATGGATTGAAGGATCAAAGAAGTTAGCAGCCTAATGATAATATAATATAGTGCTGCCATGGGTGACAGACTAAGATAATAAAGGGGAGGACAGATGATATACAGGTCAGATGAAGATAGACTTTGAATACAGCTCTGAGAATTGAGAGTAGGGCGGAGCTTGACCAATTGACAAACCTACACCACTACACATAATGTACAGTATTATTATAATTATTCATATTATCATCATCATCATCATTAATAGACGTTGACAGATTTGCATAACAATCAGATGATATACTGTATATTGACACAGGCTAGTGTTGCTGAGGACCTTGTTGGTTACAATAAATATGAAGTCCACCTAATTTAAATTATTTTAACATGCAAATCCATATTTATAACTGAATTCAGAAAACGATTATAATCAATTATTATGAAAAACAAGTAAGAAACATCATACCTATAAATGCATTATATGACGACAGTAGCTGAACAAGCCCACAACGCCAGCCTGCCCTCACCACCACCACCATATGGGTCTGGAGCCACAGTAACCCTCACAACCATAGTGAAGTAGGGTTATATCTCCTGACATTAGTTCTACCTTATGGCTCCATTAGGTTCAACCATTAACCTTACCCCTTGTAACCAAACGCAGACAATAGTGAGATAGATTTTCGAGTCACCCACAGTAATACTTCACCAGAAAACCAATATACATTTAGTTTGCAGTCTTTCCTGTGCTTTCCCTCTTTTCAGTAACACTTCTATGTATCCTTCTCTTTCCAACTTATAGTATAGTTTACACTAATATAACTTTTAAAACGGCATTAATTACTTTTTTTCTCACTCTAAGGCCCTAATATTGGCCTCACTAATAAATAAATAAAAACCTGTTGTGCGAGGTTTGTCAACACATATACTGTACATACTCTTACTCTCTCTCTCTCTCTCTCTCTCTCTCTCTCTCTCTCTCTCTTCAGCTCTATATAGACACCCTCTCTCTTTCTTCACGCACAAACAGCATTCAGGTTCCAGGCTCCCATTTACCTTATTACTCGTCCACCCCCACACCTATTCACCTAAGTTTCTAAAGCTGCCCGTCAATGATTACTCCCTAAAGGAATGTCTTACAAATACTGTAGGACCGTTTATGACTTTCGAGAGGAGAGAAGCGAGGAGGAGGAAATAAAGGGAAGGGAGCCCACCTCGCTGTTTTTCTCTCTCTCTCCCTCTCTCTTTGGCTTGTATCCATTCGGCCCCATTCAGCCTACTGTTTTAAAGACGTTTACCCCCATCCAGGTGTCAATATTTTCCTGGCGAGCGGTAGTGAGCCAGCATATATATATTTTTGTTTTGACAGCAAGCTAAATTTGTACATTTTTCGATAGAAAAATGTCTCCAGCGAAGCCGGATTTCTCCATACAATGCTGGCTTGCTATCGCTCGCCAGGAAAAAACTACACCTAGATGGAATTAAACGTCTTAAAACTGTTGGCTAAATGGAGCCGAATGGATACAAGCCAGGGAAAGAGAGAAACGGAGAGAAAGATACAAAAATGCCGGTGATTCCCTTTAAGGCAGCTAGAGAGGGGATATTTGAGTAGTGAAGTGAACATAAAATAAGCGAAATGAAGAGGAGAAAATACAAGAGTAGTAATGTGAAGAGGAGTCGACTGATGAGGTAATGGTTGGCTAGGAAAGTGGAGGTTTGGAGGGAGGAGCACGGTGGGAAAGGAGTCGGCTTTGTAAATGAACGGAGAGGGGAAATGTAATTGAGGAGAAATATACAGTACATGGTAGGAAAACATAAAAGCCGAAAGTAAATTGAGTTTGAATGACGATATAAGAGGAAGAGCAATTATTAAGGGAGGAAGGTATAAGAGGAGGAAGATCTGAGGTGGGAGAATGGAATAAAAGTGAAAGAAATATATATACAAATGCAATAGATAACGATGAAGGGTGGAGGTAAACATGAGGAAGGACAAAATGCGTTATAACTCACAAACTGTCACTCCCTCCTGTTCCTTTCTTACAAGGCCCTTGAAAGTTGATTAGCTTTTAAATTAAACATTATCCAAGAACATCCGTGTATATCTATATTGTAATCATATTCTCTCTTAAATGAAACCCATCAACAAATAATGGAAATCCAGTATTTCCCTCTTAAACTAAGCTATTATATGTATCTAAGCGGTTGATTTCATTAGTTTCATGCTGTAAACTTTAGGGGAGGTGTGGTGGAGTGGTCTTGCCACTGGCCTGGTAATCCAAAGGTCCCGGGTTCAAATCCCGATGTATCAATCGGAAGATATTATTGGGATGGAATTTGTGCTGTACCTAGTATCAGTGCATTACCACAAGCCCACCGAAACGTCAATAAAATACCCTCATTGTTCCCTGATTAAATAGCACTGTATGAATATTCCCATATTCAAAATATGCTATAGGGGTGCAATGCCTGGTGAGTTATCTGCTCAACAGGTGGCGTTGTGTGTGTGTAAGTGTGAGAGTCCGAGTGTAGGGGATGAGACAGTGAAGCACGGGAACGAGGTGGCTTCAGAGATGGGGTCGTTTCGGGCCATGAGTGAGCACCGTGCCTCATGTGAAGGCAAGATGGCAGGTGCTCGTTGTACTCTACGTGCTTCACATGTCTCACTCCCTAGACTGGAACAAGACCTCACGGGCTTCACTGTTCATTGTAAAGCGGTGAATGTTAAGGCTCTCAGCCTATGCCCGAGAGGAAGTAAGTTGGAATATAGAAAAAAATAAAAATAAAAAAATAAATAAAATAGTATGGATTAGTCGCACACAATTTTACTTCACTGTTACAACCAATAAATACAAAACTGTTAAGTGCATGCACACAGACACATGCACACACCAATATTGGTGTAGTCTTTATCAGTGATGTGTATATAAGTGAAAACGTATACTCAAACATAACAACACTGTATTTTACCTTCCATTTAGTGTTAGATTGGTAGCCTACATATATTAACATATATTTAATATTCCACACTTTATGAATTGAAAATTATTTCTCTTGATAGGTAATCATAGGTTTGACAGTTCCCTGTTGCATATTTTACAAAAGCTGAAAGCTTTTTACTTTGAAATGTCGCCTCTGACGTTAACATGTAAAGTAGATAGCGTATATAGTACCAGGAGTTTTTGTTTTACCGTATACAGTATACTTTTTATCCAGAACCTTGAATCTTTTACCATAAAATGTAATAATGGCATAAAACCAGCGTATCTCCTTCATGTGTCATTCTCCCCTCCTCTCTGCCTACCCTTTTCGTATCCTTCTCACAACATATGAAATACATTAGTTCACACTTGTGTTACCTTCATGCGTAGACTACAGCAGATCTGGACTGGACACAATAATGGAACTTTGCAGTAAGGGACTCAAAATCGGAGAACGAACCCCCAAGTTCGTACCTCGAAACTGCGAAAATATCATATATATATAATATATATATATATATATATATATATATATATATATATATATATATATATATATATATATATATAGAGACCTGTATATATATATCTATATATATATATATATATATATATATATATATATATATATATATATATAATATATATATATATATATATATATAAGCTGTACTTATATATACAGTATACAAATATTTGTTTTATTTTGAAATAAAAGTTCCTGCTACCAATACTTTCCTTGAGCACTTAATACGGGATGTCGTACCAAACAGCTGGATTTTATCAAAATATTTTACTCACTTCAACTATTTTCTGGCACTAATCCAAGATATTTCCATAATGGCAAGTCTAGTCACGATTTGGACAACTTAACATGACCCAACCTCTTTAGCTCAGCGAAGACGGAAAGGGCAAAAGAAGAGGACAACTTGGCATGTACTGTAGTGTAGAATCATGAACATATACAGGGAGTTCACTTAAAATGAAGAGAGGAAATAATGGTCTGGATTTATGGAGAAAGAGGAAACAATGCCATGTTATGAGAAAAATAATAATGAAGGAAGAATCTACATGTGACCAAAATATTGGAATGTAATGACACAGTGAACACTTTCCCTTCATAATTGTTAAGGGGCACAGGGCCTTGGGTGGGGCTTCGGCGTCCCGGGTGTTTCCGCATCCTGTTCAGCTCCGGCTTCGGTCACCTGGGCATTCATAATGGTAAAGCAGGGAGGGTTCTGTGGGTGCGCTTGGTTATGGCCTTGGTCTAGCTCGGGACCTTGGGGCTGTTCGGTCAGACAGCCTGTACAACAACAACAAGATGGAAGGAATGTGAGGTGGACGGAAGTCGAAACACTAACCTGAGGAGTGTAGGGTGACACTAAATAAAAATGAGGGGATGCAAGCGTTTAATGAGATTATGAAAGGTGGGGGAGAGATATGATTGGATAGAACAGGACAAAATTGCTGTTAGTGTAATGATATGTAGCTTAAACTTAATGAGAATTGCAAACATATGTTAACTATTTAATCAATGAAAATGTAATCACAAAATATAGTAGGAGTAATCTTATGAACATAAAAAAATACATGTAAACACAATAAAATGGCAATAATGTGATCACACCAAAAATACAACGAACATTATACAGATAAACGTCAGGTTTTCTCTGAGGTGATCTGATCGTTCCTGCTGTTCTACAAATATCTTGGCTACACCGACGCATCAAGAAAATGCACCCTATTTTGTCACCAATTCATAGCATAGAAAATGCCCAACCATATTCGAAGATCCTGTGAACGACCGCATAGCTCATCTCTCCAAATCAAATGACGTGGATAAAATAAGGTGTCGTCATCTAGTGTGGCAGAAAGGAAGCAACCAACACCTTGAAGCTCCACTGTTACCATCTATAGTGCGATACATATGAAGCATCCAATATCTCGAAGCTTTAATTGATAATCTCGGGGCCTCGCAGCAGTTATAGTGCTACTGAACAGCAACATGCATTATTTATGTTTTTTTATGTGAGTGAGGGAGGCAAAAGGCAGAACTGCCTATAGCGAGTGCCTCCCCCATAGTTGAGAGTGACAGGGCCAAAATCAAGGGACGTTCGAGGCAAATGCCTGGACACACGGAGTTTGAAGCAATTTATGTCATAGGAAGAGGGAAAGACTGATTCTGGGAGAGAGTTCCAGAGCTCAGCTGTTGAATAGAATAAAATCTGAGAGTAACGTTTCACTCTTGGGTTGGAGAGTTGCACAGAGTAGGGGTGGGATTGTGTTGCAAGACAGGTACCATGTGCCCTACGTAAAGGAGGTGGTATACACTGGGAAAGCTCTGAGGAACACTAATTATTATAGAAGCAATAGAATAGCGAGAGATGCAACATTGTGGCGAAGAGAGAGAGATTGCAGAGAGTTGGTGAGTGGACGGGAGTTAATGATACGAAAGGCCTTCCTTTCAATTTTGTCTAGGAGAGCGGTGTGAGAGGAAACTCCCCACAAATGTGAACAATACTCAATACAAGGATGCACTATGCCCCTGTACAGAGCAAGAAGCTGTGCAGGAGTAAAGAACCCCCTAAGGCGGTTGAGTACACCCAGCTTCTGGGAGGCTGCCTTAGCAAGACTGGTAATATGGTCCTTCCAACTGAGAGCAGAAGAAAAAGAGACACCAAGAATATTGAGAGAAGATGAAGGATTGATTTTTGTATTGTTGAAGAATAAGGGATAGTCCGCAGGGAGTTCCTGACGGGTAGATAGATGGAGAAATTGGGTTTTGGAAGCATTAAAGGTAACAAGGTTTTCTCTGCCCCAATTGGAGATAGTAGTTAGATCAGAATTTAAGTGTTCTATGGCTTCATTCCGTTTGTCGTTGAGGAATTGCTGGTTTGGGTGTTCTGAAAAACTAATGGAGTAGTGTAAGGTTGAGTCGTCTGCGTATGAATGGATGGGAATTGAGGTACAGTTGAGATCATCTATAAAAATTAGAAAGAGAATAGTAGATAGGACAGAGCCCTAAGGAACACCAGAGTTTATAGGGTGAGGAAGTGAGCGATGGCCGTCCACAACCGCAGCTATGGAACGGCCGGAGAGGAAATTAGAGACAAAGGCACAGATGGAGGGATAGAAACCGAAGGAGGGTAGTTTAGAAATTAAAGATTTGTGCCAGACTTTATCGAAGGCTTTCGATATGTCTAGTGCAATAGAAAAAGTCTCACCGAAGTCCCGAAAGGAGGATGACCAAGAGATATAAAAGAAGATCACCAGTAGAGCGACCCTTAAGGAAGCCATACTGGCGATCTGAGAGCAGATTATGAGAAGAGAAATGCTTAAGAAATTTGGAAGCAAGAATAGTTTCAAAAACTTTAGAAATACAAGAGATGAGAGCAATTGGACGATAGTTGGAGGGTTGAGAGCGGTCACCCTTCTTTGGGACAGGTTGAATGAGAGCAAACTTACAGCATGAAGGGAAGACGTTAGAGGATAGATAGAGACGAAAGAGTTTGCCTAGGCAGGGAGTCTGCACGGAAGCACAGTTTTTGAGTACACCAGGAGGAACACCGTCCGGACCGTACGCCTTCTTAGTATTAAGACCAGAGAGGGTAGAAAGTACATCTTTAGAAGAGATTAGGATATTAGGCATAAGTAAGAGAGAGGAGGGTGGAGAGGGAGGAATAGCACCGGAATCATTCAAGGTGGAGTTTCTAGCAAAAGTTTGAGCGAAGAGTTTAGCTTTGTCGGAGGAAGAAGTGATGGTTGTGCCATCAGAGTGGGAAAGGGGAGGGAAAGACGAGGAAAAGAAATTGTTGGAGAAGTTTTTGGCTAGATGCCAGAAAGCTTGGGAAGAGCTAGAGTTGGATAGTTCAGTGCATTTATTATTGATGAAAGAGTGCTTGGCAAGTCGAAGAACAGATTCGGCTTGATTCCGGGAAGAAACATAGGAAGAATGAGAGTCTTGAGTTTTAAGGCGTCGGTACCGTTTGAATGCTTCCTCCTTATTGCGGACAGCAGTAGAACAGGCGTGAGTAAACCAAGATTTTTTAGCATTAGTCTGAGAAAAAAAGAATGAAATGTATGCTTCCATGCCCAATAGGATTACCTCGGTAATGAGTTCAGCACTCTCCGAGGGTCCCAGGCCACGGAAGCAGAAATAATTCCATGGGAAATCAAAGAAGTACTGCCGGAGAGCCTCCCAGTCGGCAACGCCAAAGTGCCACAAGCGCCGCCGGCTAAGAGGATCGGGTGGCCGTACTGGAGAGATAGGACAGGTGACAGAGATAAGTTTGTGGTCGGAGGAGCCGAAAGGAGAGAAAAGATCGACAGTAGACATGTAGACTACAAAAACTAATTAAATATATTCTAAAAGCTAACAAGATTATCAAGTTTTATATAATACCATATTATATATATATATATATATATATATATATATATATATATATCTCGCTACGCCAACATCTAACAAAAAAAGGGGCCCTCCGAAGATGATTGTAATCATCACAAAAATTATTGTATTTATAACCGTATGAATCAAGATATTGGTGTCAGTGTTCACAATATTATAACATTTTAAAGCTAATGCTCTCTCTCTCTCCAGACACTACAGGGTTTCTAAGAAAGCGGGTCTAATTAACTCGCTGCCAGTGTTAAGGGGGAGGTAGTTTCTTTTTCTCCCTCATGCCTAGCCCCATTAGCATTGAGATTTTAAGACGTTCGTTTCATTAGTTGGCGATTTTAAGACCAGTTATCCCATTTATTTGTCAATATTAAGACCTTTCGTGCCATTTAGGTGTCGATTATATCCTGGCGAGCGATAGCGATCCTGTAATTCAAGGAGGAATTGACCTTCTCGAGAAATTTTCTACCGAAAATGTACAAATTTATCTGTACAGGTGGTCTAGGGAGTGTTTGTTTTAGCTTGATGGAAATCTACCGAGGAAACTATACAACTAAGAAAAAAAAAAAAAAATCAATATCCCCTGAAGGAGAAATCAAGTGCTGGAACAAAAGGGGGGCGAGGGGGGTGAACGAGATCGATTCACTGATGGAGTGTGTGAGAGGTTACTAATGGCAGTGTAAAGTGAAAGTGGAAGGAGGTGACGTGGTCAACTCATTAATGTGTGCAAAATAAGAGTGTTAAGTAGAGAGGGTGTATGAAGTGTTAAGTAGAGAGGGTGTATGAAGAGTGTTAAGTAGAGAGGGTGTATGAAGTGTTAA
Source organism: Paralithodes platypus (assembly GCA_032716605.1). NCBI lineage: Eukaryota > Metazoa > Arthropoda > Malacostraca > Decapoda > Lithodidae > Paralithodes > Paralithodes platypus. Next base: position 23,118,447 of record CM064497.1, on the reverse strand, counting down.
GTAGAGAGTGTTAAGTAGAGAGGGTGTATGAAGAGTGTTAAGTAGAGAGAGTGTATGAAGAGTGTTAAGTAGAGAGGGTGTATGAAGTGTTAAGTAGAGAGGGTGTATGGAGAGTGTTAAGTAGAGAGGGTGTATGGAGAGTGTTAAGTAGAGAGGGTGTATGAAGTGTTAAGTAGAGAGAGTGTATGAAGTGTTAAGTAGAGAGGGTGTATGAATAGTGTTAAGTAGATAGGGTGTATGGAGAGTGTTAAGTAGAGAGGGTGTATGAAGAGTGTTAAGTAGAGAGAGTGTATGAAGTGTTAAGTAGAGAGGGTGTATGGAGAGTGTTAAGTAGAAAGGGTGTATGAAGAGTGTTAAGTAGAGAGGGTTTATGGAGAGTGTTAAGTAGAGAGGGTGTATGGAGTGTTAAGTAGAGAGGGTGTATGAAGAGTGTTAAGTAGAGAGAGTGTATGCAGTGTTAAGTAGAGAGGGTGTATGGAGAGTTTTAAGTAGAGAGGGTATATGGAGTGTTAAGTAGAGAGGGTGTATGGAGTGTTAAGTAGAGAGGGTGTATGAAGTGTTAAGTAGAGAGGGGGTATGAAGTGTTAAGTAGAGGGGGTATGAAGTGTTAAGTAGAGAGGGTGTATGAAGTGTTAAGTAGAGAGGGTGTATGAAGTGTTAAGTAGAGAGGGGATATGAAGTGTTAAGTAGAGGGGGTATGAAGAGTGTTAAGTAGAGAGGGTGTATGAAGAGTGTTAAGTAGAGAGGGTGTATGAAGTGTTAAGTAGAGAGGGTGTATGAAGTGTTAAGTAGAGAGGGGGTATGAAGTGTTAAGTAGAGGGGGTATGAAGAGTGTTAAGTAGAGAGGGTGTATGAAGTGTTAAGTAGAGAGGGTGTATGAAGAGTGTTAAGTAGAGAGGGTGTATGAAGTGTTAAGTAGAGGGTGTATGAAGAGTGTTAAGTAGAGAGGGTGTATGAAGTGTGTTAAGTAGAGAGGGTGTATGGAGAGTGTTAAGTAGAGAGGGTGTATGAAGAGTGTTAAGGGGGTCACCGGCTTTTTTTTATCATTCTCTCCTGTTCTCTCTTTCCCTGGGTTGTATCCATTCGGCCCCATTCAGCCAACTGTTTTAAGACGTTTATCCTAATCCAGTTGTTGATTTCATCCTGGAGAGCAATAGCGAGCCAGCATTGTATGGAGAAATCCGGCCTCGCCGGAGACATTTTTCTTTCGAAAAATGTACAAATTTAGCTTACCGTCAAAACAAAAGTATATGTATGCTGGCTCGCTACTGCTCACCAGGAAAATATTGACACTTGCATGGGAGTAAACGTCTTAAAACAGTAGGCTGAATGGGGCCGAATGGATACAAGCCAAAGAGAGAGGGAGAGAAAGAGAAAAAAAAGCGAGGTGGGCTCCCTTAAGTAGAGAGGGTGTATGCAGAGAGTTAATTAGTGAGGGTGTACCGAAAAGGGTGGAAAAAAAAAAAAAAAAAAAAAAAAAAAAAAAAAAACGGAAGGCCAGTGTGTGTGCGGTACCATGGCAACCAACTTTCTGCAACAACAGTAGCCGTGATGCCATTATATACCAGAATGATCGTATTATTAAGGGAGTCCACCTCACTTTTTTTCTCTTTCTCTCCCTCTCTCTTTGGCTTGTATCCATTCGGCCCCACTCACCCTACTGTTTTAAGACGTTTACCCCCATCCAGGTGTCAATATTTTCCTGGCGAGCGATAGCGAGCCAGCATATATATATTTTATTTTTTTCAGCAAGCTAAATCTGTACATTTTTCGATAGAGAAATTTCTCCGGCGAAGCCGGATTTCTCCATACAATGCTGGCTCGCTTTCGCTCGCCAGGAAGAAATCGACACCTGGATGGGGGGTAAAGTCTTGAAACAGTTGGCTGAATGGGGCCGAATGGATACAAACCAGGGAAAGAGAGAAAAGGAGAGAAAGATAAAAAAAAAAAACCGGTGACCTCCCTTAATCAATCTACCTGCCTCAGTAGTAATGTTACCATGGTCACTAATGTCCACATTATAATATAGTACAATGGTTACTATGACAACTAAGATCACGTTGTATTCTCTCTGTGCTACAACAGAAAACTTAAGATAGATGATTATATCAATAAATATAATAGACATTGGTGAATTACACCAGTTTTGTGAATAACATTGATACATGGTTATTTACCTTCAGATCAAATTACATTGTACCGCAATTAACAGTATTTTATATAATAATCATCGCTATACGAATTAATCTCGTTTTGCAATACAATAATATAATATTAGATTGCTTATCTCCAAATAATTTTTACTTACTCGTTTTTAATCATAATACCATAGTTACATTATCAGAACAACAACAAATGTATCAAGAAGACCATTCGTGCGGAAAATGAAAACAATCATTTATCAACCAAATGTGCGTCTGTGCAGAAATGTTCATTTTGCGTATGAATGTGCGTGGTCGTGTTTGTGTGTAACTGCATGTATGTGTGAAGGATTTATGAAAGGAATGGTGGGAGATGGAGGAGGGTGGTGGAGACCATGTGTGGGGAGGAAGGTATACACCAACAACAGAGGGACGGAGAAGCAGGATTTACGGGATATACGAGAAGTGGGGGAAGGAAAGATGATCCGAGAATTTGCAAGTGAATGTGAGAGAAATAGGTCGAGAACGGCAACACACGCACAAACTCACACTGACACAAGTAAGCAAATACATCAACTTGAGGGCACTTGTATAACTTTACCCAGACAGTTTATAAAGCAGCGTTATTGAGAAGGACCGCTTCATATTACCATCTATAAAAGGTGCAGGAGTTCAGTTCAAGCCATTGGAAGGGGTCGAGGTCTTTCTTAGTGTGTTTATATAAATTTGCATATAAAGGAAGGCTTGCTGGTAGCATTGCTCGTTCCCATTTTAGTTGGTTATCAATAGGCGGTTTTATGAAGCTTAATAAGGATCTCTGGTAATATTGCGGAATATCTTTATTATTAACCCTCTAACCCCTACATAATGCTATATTATTATTTGAATAAATACGATGTAATATATTTAAATGATTGATCAGTCACAATCCAATTAATTCCGCCTTCCCTGTACTAGTGACATGCCAAACGTCTCACGGAATACCTCGGCTAGCTTCTCTGCAAGTCCATTAATATTAAAGTTTAATTAACTAATCCCGTCTCAGTATCTGTTGATGTGCATTTGAGACGTGAATTATAGGGGCAAAATGTTGGAGGGATGCTTGATTTAATTGAGTTTAGAGATGAAGTTGGTTAGTGGAAAAAACATAATAAATTATATATTACGTTGACAGGATTCGTGTGCTTTATCAATATAGGTTAAATATGCATGAAAAGGGTAGACAATAAAATAATGGGACGATAGTAAAAACAATGGATACTATGAAACCGAGAATACCTATTATCCATTTCAATAGAGCAAAGCAGAGGATGTGTGAAAGAAAGTTATAGGTGATCAGTTGAAAATCCATGTTATTAGGATACTAAAAAAATAATAAGTTCCAAACAAAGCTTGGTGTTTTGTTTAAATACACAAAGGTAAGTCAAGCAACTGAAATTAGGTGAGAGGTGAAACTAAAGAAAGCATTATCATCATCGGCTGCCGCAAAGACTTCATTGAATTAAAATGTAAAACTTGCAAACTAAACAAACCAAAACTGGGACAAAAACAATATAAAGTCAAATTATCAAGATTATGGACCTGGAAATGAGAGGATAAATTGACGAGGCAACGCAACCAGATGAACAGAGGTAGAGGGATGCCGGAGGGGGAGATACAATGGAATTTGTTTAAGTGGAAAAGTGAAAATGGGTTGAATATTAAAGTGGAAAATGAAAGATAGTGTAAATCAAATAATATATGTATTATTTAAATTTGCGTTGCAAAACATATATATGATAAAACAACGTTCGAAGGCAATGCATAGTGTGTCAATATAGATTGTAATACTAGTATAATATGTTCAGAGTATAGATGGATCAGTAAATGCAGTGGTGAAGGCTTGGAAGGAAAGCATAATGGGTAACTGGAAATAAAGGCATACAAAACGACGAGGAAAATATACTATAAAAATGCACATAGCATGATCAAGTGAAAAGTTGCATGTAGTCTGAATATGAAGTTTAAAATTGAAGGTAAATATAGTTAATGTGAGGATAAGCAAAACCTATTGGTACCAGTAATATATCATGCGAATCTAAGTTAAATCGAAAATGTTCATGTGTGCATGTGCGTGTACTTAAAGTCTTTCTAAAACTCTCGTCCATAAAGCAAGTTAAAGACTTAACTAAGATTAGGACAACTACTTTCTATGCTAAGCAAAAGAAAAACACACTGTTCCATTATACCAAGTACATGTTTACCCCCAAGAGCAGAATAACAAAGCCATGATGACCCTCGGCGATAAAGGCCTGAGAGAGAGAGAGAGACAGAGATAGAGAGAGAGAGACTGACGAACGGTCAGGTGAAGGTATTGAGGGATAAGCCTTTACAACGGCACCTCGTATCTACATTCTACTTTTCCTATTTTCTGAAGAGTGTAGAGAGGGGAGAAGGGGTGTTGGAGAGAGAGGAAGCTGTTGGAGTGGCTTTGTTACACAGTTTCTTTGGTGCGATTAGTGTTATTATATTGGGCTCTTGAAGGGAATAGGTATCCAGTAAATACTAATGGAGTCCCGGGTTAACGGGTGATAGATGTACGGTACAGAGATATTAGGTAATGGGAGAGTGAGTGAGGCCATTAAGGGGGGTCACCTGTTTTTTTTCCTCTTTCTCTCCTTTTCTCTCTTTCTCTGGCTTGTATCCATTCGACCCCATTCAGCCAACTGTTTTAAGACGTTTTTCCCCATCCAGGTGTCAATTTCTTACTGGCGAGCGATAGCGAGCCAGCATTGAATGGATAAATCCGGCTTCGCCGGAGAAATTCTTCTATCGAAAAATGTACAAATTTAGCTTGCTGTCAAAACAATAATATTTATATGCTGGCTCGCTACCGTTCGCCAGGAACATATTGACACCTGGATGGGGGTAAACGTCTTAAAACAGTAGGCTGAATGGGGCCGAATGGATACAAGCCAAAGAGAGAGGGAGAGAAAAAGAAAAAGAGTGAATGAGGCCATTTATATATCCGAGGTGTTGGTGTTGTGGATTTACGGAGGCGCTGTGGAACTTCTTGGTGACGGGGATTAATGGGTCATGGTGAACTCTCTCTCTCTCTTGTTGATTCATGTTTGCGCGCGCATGTATGTTAGCTGTCATTGATGCGATTAACCAAATGCATTAAACTGTGTATGTTTGTGAAAAATAGTGTACGTAAGGTTATGAAAGTCTATACATGGTACAGCTCTATTTATACCAACATGCAGTGTTTTATGATGCATGCGTCCTTTTTCATCAAGATAAAAGTAATTATTATAATGTGTTTTCCACCAACCAACTTCACCTCTAAACTCAATTAATGATATCAACAAATCCATGTGGTACTCCAAAGACTCGAACCTAGGATACTCACATCGAAATTCCGCGCACTTATTACAGATCAGTAATTTTCCACCAAGGGCAAGACTATTTATAATAGCTAAAGATTTCAAGAATATTTCAGCCACATATACTGTACACATAAACATACACACCTACAGACACATTATAATCCATTCCTGTCTCTCTCACGTTACTTATACATACATCTTCGCAGATACAATTATACAGTATCTCTCTCTGCCAGCACCCCTATATACCAACCCTTCTGAGAGAGAATACACAAATTATAGAGGGGGATATTATAAAAATGTATACAACATAATTAGTGAACTGAGTAATGAACCCGGGCGATCAACAGTAGGTTACGCTATTAAAGCACTGAAGGAGAAAATCAGAATGTTTGGGGAGAAAACAGTGAAGCTCTGGGCCAAGGGAGTGCTGGAGGGACCTTGGTGACTCTGGTCTCTGGGTGTTCTCCTGGATGACCTAGATGTGTGTGAATTTGTGTTTTGTTTTGTTGTGTTCATTGTTTTCTGTTGTGTTGTCCCTATTCTGGCTCTGTCTTGAGTCGGCCAGTTCCCCCCCCCCCCCCCCCAAAAGAAGGAAAAGTGGGGATTGGGCCTGAGTATATAGATATATAGAAAACACAACACTTAACTTGAACATAATAGGTTTAGTGAAAAGAAACATATAACCCTGACCCATCCCCCATCATCAAGCATTTAAGACATGTTTTCGTCTTATGTTCCTTTGACAATTTGTTCAATTTTCCATATCATCCTTCTTATGGCCGTGTCTCACACAGTACGTTAGCCGCCGACCACAGCCGATGTTTTCAAAATATTTGAATTTTTCCTTGATCCTCTGACATCGTCTGTGATCGTGTAAAAAAATCGCCTCGTATCGTGGTAGGCGAGGGGTGGTCGAGTGGCGCGGAAATGGTCGGCGGTGATCGGCCAAAAAATAGTGGCTGCACTATTTTTGGGCCGATTATCGGCAGGAAAAACCGTTAAAAATTTACGTGCAACGTACGTGCAACTGACGTGCAACGATCGTACGTGTATCCTGTGCATGTCTTCATTGACGTCCTCTGGTCGGCCAATTTTTTTGACAGACGATTAGTACGGCCATAATTCGACAAATGCACGATATTTACACAACCACCCTACAATAAATCGTGTTTATGTATGATATAATAACGTTCCATTTCATTAGAGTACGATCACAGCACAATAAATTGTATATCCGACACGTATAGCGCAGGATCGACACATTAAATACACGTCAAATGTACGACAGGCACAGGACCATTGTCAGTTAAATCGTGTTGAACGTGTGTGGCGCATCGTGGCTGTGTGGACAGGGTGCGGCCCAACACACGCTCTGCCCAGTAATTTTCCACGCCTCCCACGTTCATCATACGTCGTGGCAGCGCAGCTGTGCCCGGCCATAAAACTGACGCGACTGGAGGACGAACAGTCAGTTCTCTCTACAGCCCCACGGAAGCACAATACCTACTCCAGCCTAGACAACAAGCATGGTGGGCAGAGGACTAAAGAATATGAAGTTAATTGCCCCCCTCAGCAATCAGAAGACCTATTTGCGCCCGAAGATGATGAAGGCGACGCCCCTGCACAGGAAAAATCATCGACAGAAGAGGAGGACAATGATTCACAAGAGTGTGGGCAACCATTGACCACCCCACCAGGCCCCAGTCGCGAGTTTTCCCCATCACCACGCCTGAACACACAGCCCACAGGGGAGGGATCCGATGACGACCAAGAATCAATCACGCCATCACCCACAAACGGCAGCCAACAAACCAGCAATGACAAGGGCAAGCCAAGTGCCAAGAGGAAGTGGGTCTACTCCATCCTCTCTGAAGAAAAGGAGATGATTGTGGCAGAATGGTACAGGGAGCATGAGCTCCTGTATAACAAGAAGCTGAAGGCCTACCGTGACAGAGAGAAGAAGGACAGAGTGCACCTGGAGATTGCAGCTAAGATCAACGTAACTGGTGAGTTAAAGTGCCTTTATTTTTTTAATGTTATTATATATAAACAATGTACTGACCAAGCCTTTGATAATGTTTTTAGGAATGGTAGAAAGGCAGATGTATCAATAACGACATAGATGAGTTAATTGTGTTTGGCATGGTAATACCAGCAGGGTACCTGCGATGGGGCCACGGCCCACGGGTCAAATGAAATACGAACAACAACCTTGTTAATTATTATTTTTCCATCGTTTAGTAGTCTTACGACATACCATTAATGAACAATGTGTACACCAGTAATTCTGTCACATTAAATATGACCAATTTTGTAATCAGAGTGTGAGTTGTGACATTGTTTAATACAGTTTAACAAATAAGGTGAATGGTACATGTTGATAAATTATTATTTGATTATTTCCAGTCAAGTCTCTTCACAAGTGGCTGGAGAGCATGCGGACACGTTTCGCCAATCTCATCCAGCTCAAGTCTGGCCAGGGGGCGAAAGAGCTGACGGAGAGGAGATGTGGATCAAAGAAGCCTTCAGTTTCCTCCGTCCACACATCGTGAGATGCCCCAGCCGTAAAAGCAAGGTATGTTCCAAATATTTTTTTTTATTGATGTAGTCTATAATACTCATAATATGTAGGCATACTGGTTGATCACCCGCACAACTAATATTAACCACTTTATTATTTTAACATTTCCAATCAATGCTATAAGCAAATTCAGTACATTAACAAATAATAATAAATGCCGGTTATAAATGATAGAAGGGTCGTAAACGTTTCACTATGAGTATTTAGGCATATTCAAAGGCATACATGTTACTACTGGGATTGACACATTATTTTTAAATTGTGATACATACTTGTTTGTAAATTATAAAGTACGACAGGTTCATAGCGAGGTACCCTCACCAGGTATATTTGGGAGAGTTGTGGGTAATTGTTTTAGAGTATGGCCCCCTCCCAAAAAAAATTGATTTTTGACCACAGACTAAACCTAATACAATATGGTTCCCCAACAGCTGTACCGTGCGGCATCCCAGGTCACCTCGCCGGATGTCAACAGCGAGGTGGTGGATGTGGTGGATGAGGTCTTGGATGACCCTGACGACCCGCAAGAGGTGTCGGCTGTGGCCCCCAAGCAGATGCCAATCAAGCGGGCGAAGGCCCTGGAAGATTCGTTGAGAACCCAGGCTGAAAAGGAGTTGATGGAGAAGGTAAATTATTATAACAGTTTTTTATAACTTTGAACAAAATACAAGATTTATTCACACCCGGCCACAATGCAGACACACACACGCACACGCACACACACACAATTACACATACATAGATACATACAGACACATGAAAAATTACCTTGTGTAGGTGTATTGGAGTATGAATGCATGTATTGTTTCTATTCATGTAACCACACCATTTTCAGAGCTTGGAGAGGTGGAGAACCGGCATTTCTGTTTTATGTACTGTAAGGTGTTATTTGAATGTATTTTGGTCATATGTCTAATAACAACATTTCTACACACAGCTGCGTGAGGCAGAGCAGCGCAATGCCCTGTTCGCCGAGGAGTGGAAGGCGGCACAGCGGCCAGAGAATCGTCATCTCCAGGAGCTAAAGCAGTTCCACCAGTTCATGACCACAGGGATCGGGAACATGGATCATCGCCTCATTGAACACTACATGACCGAGGCGATGAAGCTGGGCCAGGCGATGAAGGCCTACAGCCGAGGCCTAGGAGGCTTGCCCAGGTTCACCATTTCTGAGGTGTGTCCACCGCAGCAGGCGCCCATTCACCCAACAGCACCACCACAGCCAACATACGAGTCGTTAAACGTGGCAGGGCCATCTGGATTCAACCTCGCTACTCATAGCACTAGTACCCCTAGGAACAGCTGGAAATCGAATACCCCAAACTACGGGCGTCCTGAGGCAACCCCTGTCAACCTTGATTCAACACACTCAAGCCAAAGAATGGGCGACCTGACTTCCTTTGAGAGGTTCCTGGATTCGGGCTCCAACAATTTTCTATAATAAGTTTTCACATGTACACATACACGCATTATACTGACACCAGGACACCCACACAAACATATGAAATTTATTTTGTATTTTTATAAATAAATGTATTGTACTTTTAATGTTGTCTGATATTTCCTACGAATACATTATGTTATATTATATTTTATATACTCTATGTTCTGTAATAATGGAAATACCTATGCAAATAAAAGCAATATAAGTACAAATATATATATATAAAATGAACCTTAAAAATAAAAAAAACGATGAAAGATAAAACCATTATCATTATGAGAAAAAATCAACTTGGGAAAAAATTAATAATGAACATATGTTAACATAATAAATCAAAGATGTAACATAACGAAACAATTGAACACTAAGATTGGCGTTTATTTAAACATCGAAGGTCATATGAAAATAAAGTTGATACAAATAAAAACAGAAAATATAAACCTATTCACATACACTAAAGAACAATGAAACATAAAAGTAGTAACATTTATACTTGTGATAAAACAAAATTTTAATGAAATTATGTAAATATAATAAATAGAAACAGTAACATAACCAAATAATTAAAACTAGAATTTGAAGTTCAAGTTTGATTGGTGTATAATTAGACCTGCATAAAGAAATAATGCCCCAATAAAGTGGATATAAATAAAAACAGCAAATATTAACTGATTCACATAATCTAAAGAACAATGAAAGATAACAGTATTACCATAACAACCACAACATTTATACTTGGCCAAACAAAAACTTTTAAGAAAATTATGTAGCTATAAGAAATACAAACAGTAACATAACAAAATAATTTAAAGTTTAATTGGAGGTTCAAGTTTGATTGGTGTATAAAGACACCAACATAAATAAATAAATCCCCAAACAAGGTAATGACAAGAATGAGCACACTTATAGCAATCTCTTTAATGATAACAAATAAAATATAAGGAATGGAGCTTTATAAAGATTTTTTACTATATATATTGATAGAAGACGAATATGTTGGATATTTCTACTTACGTTTTGTTACTCGACTGGGTCCTGCCACGGCAGGAGGTTCTCGGGTTTGCTGTAATAGTCTGCCAGGTAGTCCCTCACAAGTTTGGCAGGCCCTGGTCCGGTTTGTCGCAGACGTGGCTGGAGTCCGTGCAGGGGCTCCCTCCTCCAGTCTGCAGACATTTCACCAACATCACTAGGTTGTACGTTCATGCCAGGGCGTTTGTCGATGAGGATGTAGTGGAGGATGCAGCTGGCGAGGACCACCTTCTCCACACTGCTAGGTTGTAAGTTGATGGTGGTGAGTAGGCACCGGAAGCGATTGGCTAGAATCCCGAAGGCCTTCTCCACAACTCTCCTGGCCCTCGACAGACGATAGTTGTAGTTACGCTGTTTATTCTGGAGACCTCGGTGGGGGTATGGCTTCTGCAGCCACTCTTCTCTCATTGGGAAGGCATCGTCACCCACAAGGAAATAGGGCAGAGGCATATCACATCCAGGTAGTGACTCTCTGGGTGGCAAACCTGCAGCGCCATCATCAAGAGCCTTCCGGAGGTCGGTCACCTGGAAGATACCTGCATCTGAGGCTGAACCGTTGGCTCCCACGTCGGCGTAGATGAACCGGCACTTGGAGTCAACGAGTGCCAGCAGAACAATAGAATGGTACCCTTTGTAGTTGTAGTAGTAGGACCCCATGTTGCCAGGGGGCTGCATGGCGATGTGCTTGCCGTCGATTGCCTCTACGGTCTGTTTAAAACCCCAGGTTTCATCGAATCCTGCGGCGACCTCCTTCCACCCCTGTGGTGTCGTGGGGCACACGATGACCTCTTCCATGTACTCCTGGATGATAGCCTCACAGGTTTCACGGACGACAATGGAGTAGGTGTTGGGGGCCACTCTGAAGTTAAGACACAGGCTCTTGTATGCCTACCCTGTGGCAAGGAAGCGGAGTGTCATGGCCAGGCGTAGACCGGGCTCCAGGGCCTTCCTCCAGTTGGTGTCCTGCTTGGCGATGCGTGGAGTTAGGCGCTGGACTATCTCTTTGAAGAGGTCCTCGTCCATCCTGAGGTAGTACTTGTACGTTGCCTTGTCGGTGTTCTGTAGAGTCTGCATCAGTTGATAATAGTGGCTGTACATGGGTCTTTCCAAGATCCAAGCCCGGACATGACAGCTACGTTTCTTGCTTTTTTTTTTGTTTGCTCCGTAACTTTCTCAGGGCGATGGTGTACAACAGCTGCAATCTGAGGTTGTTTATATTAGCTTGGTTGTAGTGTATTATGGCCATGTACGCTTCGTCGTCTGTCATGGTGGTCCCAAGGAGGTTTAGTACGTCCATGTGCGCCTCCATGTTGACAGTAGGAGCTTCGATGGTAGACTAAAATGTGCCGGGGCCACACCCCATTATATAAGTGGGCTGCCTTTGACGTATCAGTATCGTGGGAGACGTACGATGGGCGTATTTGTCGTACAGCGTACGTGCGTTTGTTGTACTTTAAACGTATGGTTAACGACCAGAAGCGGTATTATCGTGCTTTTAACGTGCTTTAAACGTATGACGAACGTGTGCTGGTCGAATGAGTAGCGTCTCTGGTCAGCGATTTATTCTACAAGGGTCGTGTTGCAGACTTGTGTGACGTGTGAGTGTTGAGTGACTGTCGAGGGCTTGTTGTATAGCAATCGTGTGCCAGCGAGGATCGTGCAGTGATCCAGGGATTCGATTACAATCGGCGAAAAAGTGCAATTCGTCCTATGTCGGCAGCTGTCGAGCGGTGGCCGAACTGTGTGAGACGCGGCCTTTAGCTATATATTTACCTAAATATTGTTCCTTTTCCCTAACAGTCGCAGACACTTTTTCTTTTCTTTTTCATTGGCCAAGATTTAATTTGACCCTTACTCCGTTTTCTTTTCATCCATTATATTTTTTTCTCACCGTCTTCTTCACCACCCACCTTCTCTTTATCCCTACCATTCCCCTTGTCGCATCATTTCTGGGAACCGTGGAATTAGGACATAAACTCTCCCCGTGCAAACATAGTAAGCAAGTAAGGAAGGAGAGAGAGAGAGAGAGAGAGAGAGAGAGAATGAGCGAGAGAGAGAGAGAGAGAGAGAGAGAGAGAGAGAGATTGGGAGTGTTGAAAGCCAGTGGTAAAAATACAGGAAGGCAGAGGGAGTAAGTCTGAAAGAAAGAGAAAAAAGTGAGGGGGAAAGGTAGCAAAAATAACGAGAAAACAAGAGTATCCTGAGCACAAAAGGAGAAAGAAATAAGATACACAACAGAAGGGGAGCTGGTAGATAAAATAAGGCAATACAAAAGAAGACTATATAATTATGAAAGTTAAAAAGGCAAGGACGAGAGACAGTACTAAATATATGAACAATGTACAAAATATAAGTTAGATATTCATGTTTCAATCAATCAGTTAACCCTTTGAGTACCAGTGACGTATGTTTTATTGTATTCTAGTTAGATTTAGACGATATGATGCAGCTTAGGAAAGATATGTGGTAGTTAAGAGGGTTGGTTGAGATAGTTTAAAGCCTTACTATTGCTAAAGGTCCTTCCTAAGCTGAATATAATCGTCTAATATTTCCCAAAATATGATAAAAGGCACGTCCCTGGTACTGGATGGGTTGAAATACTAGAAAAGAGGACTGGGAAATATAATCAATGGCTCTCTACAGTAATCAATGGCTCTCTACAGTAATCAATGGCTCTCTACAGTAATCAATGGCTCTCTACAGTAATCAATGGCTCTCTACAGTAATCAATGGCTCTCTACAGTAATCAATGGCTCTCTACAGTAATCAATGGCACTCTACAGTAATCAATGGCTCTCTACAGTAATCAATGGCTCTCTACAGTAATCAATGGCTCTCTACAGTAATCAATGGCACTCTACAGTAATCAATGGCTCTCTACAGTAATCAATGGCTCTCTACAGTAATCAATGGCACTCTACAGTAATCAATGGCTCTCTACAGTAATCAATGGCTCTCTACAGTAATCAATGGCACTCTACAGTAATCAATGGCTCTCTACAGTAATCAATGGCTCTCTACAGTAATCAATGGCTCTCTACAGTAATCAATGGCTCTCTACAGTAATCAATGGCTCTCTACAGTAATCAATGGCTCTACAGTAATCAATGGCTCTCTACAGTAATCAATGGCTCTCTACAGTAATCAATGGCTCTCTACAGTAATCAATGGCTCTCTACAGTAATCAATGGCTCTCTACAGTAATCAATGGCTCTCTACAGTAATCAATGGCTCTCTACAGTAATCAATGGCTCTCTACAGTAATCAATGGCTCTCTACAGTAATCAATGGCTCTCTACAGTAATCAATGGCTCTCTACAGTAATCAATGGCTCTCTACAGTAATCAATGGCTCTCTACAGTAATCAATGGCTCTCTACAGTAATCAATGGCTCTCTACAGTAATCAATGGCTCTCTACAGTAATCAATGGCTCTCTACAGTAATCAATGGCTCTCTACAGTAATCAATGGCTCTCTACAGTAATCAATGGCTCTCTACAGTAATCAATGGCTCTCTACAGTAAAACGTAATGAGTAAATGTGGACCCGGTGTTCCAGAAGTGACCACTCAGACCGGCAGATTGCGGATCAAAGTGACTCACAAAGTTACCACATATTCACGGATATTTAGGAAACGATAATACACGAGACAATTTATCAGCTCTTGTTTGGCGTGGTTAGTTTACAGGTTGTTTATCATTATAGACAAGGGTATGTACTAGCAAGGTTTTATATATTCCTTCTATAACATTGGTGGGTGGGTGATGATATGAATAGGATAAACGCATTGCTACTCAAACACATACACAATAAACCACAAGCACACACAAAGAAATATACAGAAAGCATCAACAGAAAAGCAGGCACAAGAGAAACAGTCACACAAATTAAAAACACAAACACCCAAAATTACACACACGCCTCCAATTCACTCCACCTGACTTATTTTTCTTGGCGCCAACACTTCCACACACTCACTCACACACACACACACCCACACATTCTCTTTCTCTGTCTTATACACATTCATGCAGCGTAATATATTTCATGCTCTATAATATAATCTGGCACTCAGATCTTGGACCTATAATAATGATTGATCTGACTGAACTTCTCACAATATAAATTCGAGATAGCTAAATACATTAACATAACATGAATACTGTATTTTCAAGCAAGTGTGATTAGAGAAACGTTGAGCGGAATGTTTCTGAGACTGGGTTTGAGATCAGTTTCCCTGAAAGTATGGGTTAATTGGACACAATTTGCTGGTGAGAGACATCATAGAAGTAAAATAACCATATGGAATATTATATATACTGTATATATATATACAGTATATATGTATATATAATACACAGACAACACAAACATAATTATAGTAGGTCGCATAATGTTATATATTCCTCGAGTGTCGTGTCCGATCTTTATCAAAATGGCATAGTCATGATTACAACATTTGTAACACCAAACGTTACTATTGAAAAATAACGGCATACGCACATACTTCCATAAGTTAGTATTTCCGTAATCAAAATACCATATTCCAACACTTGTTGATCCCATGTCGTGTGTGCCAAAGTGAGATAATCTGGTAATAATCTACACCATTATCAGTGTTCAACCATTGTCAGTGTTCAACCATTATCAGTGTTCAACCATTGTCAGTGTTCAACCATTGTCAGTGTTCAACCATTATCAGTGTTCAACCATTATCAGTGTTCAACCATTATCAGTGTTCAACCATTGTCAGTGTTCAACCATTATCAGTGTTCAACCATTATCAGTGTTCAACCATTATCAGTGTACAACCATTATCAGTGTTCAACCATTATCAGTGTTCAACCATTATCAGTGTTCAACCATTATCAGTGTTCAACCATTATCAGTGTTCAACCATTATCAGTGTTCAACCATTATCAGTGTTCAACCATTGTCAGTGTTCAACCATTATCAGTGTTCAACCATTATCAGTGTTCAACCATTATCAGTGTTCAACCATTATCAGTGTTCAACCATTATCAGTGTTCAACCATTATCAGTGTTCAACCATTATCAGTGTTCAACCATTATCAGTGTTCAACCATTGTCAGTGTTCAAACCATTATCAGTGTTCAACCATTATCAGTGTTCAACCATTGTCAGTGTTCAACCATTGTCAGTGTTCAACCATTATCAGTGTTCAACCATTATCAGTGTTCAACCATTGTCAGTGTTCAACCATTATCAGTGTTCAACCATTATCAGTGTTCAACCATTATCAGTGTTCAACCATTATCAGTGTTCAACCATTATCAGTGTTCAACCATTATCAGTGTTCAACCATTATCAGTGTTCAACCATTATCAGTGTTCAACCATTATCAGTGTTCAACCATTGTCAGTGTTCAACCATTATCAGTGTTCAACCATTGTCAGTGGATAAACCTGACCGACGGGTAAATCCTGTTATTGTCAGAGTTATTGTACGGCATTTATTGGCGGCTATAGTGCAAAACAACAGGTGTGTTCATTAAGCCTCTCCACTTTATGTATTCTCTATTAAGGTCAAATGTGTTATATAGATTTTTGTTTATGTATTTATTTATTTATTTATGTATCTATTTTGTAAACTATATTCTTATTATATTTGCCCCTAAGAGATTAAATTTATCCTCTCTGATTCAATTTATCCTCTCACTGATTAATTTCTTCGTGGATGTCATAAATAAATGTATTGCAATATAAAGTTCCTTCCCTCGCATATATATATAATACAGTATATATTATATTTGTATATAATATATACAAATATGTGTATATTATGCACATAATATATCTGCATTCTACACATCTTCATATCCCTTAGTTCATTTAGCCCTATCCTCATTCCTCACTGACTATATTATATATTTCTCCTGTACATCATCCTATATTTCACTTCTCATGCAATACAACTATTCTTTATAATGCATCTCCCCACCTAGACATTTTTGTCCAGCCATTTTGTCACAAATTTTCCGTTTAGGCTTCTCTCTGATCCACCATTTTCAACACTTGTTTTTACGTTCTAATCTCTTCCCCAAGTCTTCTTGTCTATAAAGCTACACATTTTAGTTTACTCTTTCGTTAAAATCTCTGTATTTTGTCGTGCCCCCCAGCCAGTGGTGTCCCTGGACCCTGCAATTATCTCACCAAGAATACTTTATACCACATTTTCCACGACCATTGACATTTCAAATTGAAACACTTTTGAATTTTATGTTGAAGTCAATGTTTTTTTTTACAGACGCAGAATGACAAATGTGTGCAACATATGAACAGAAATACAATGACAAATTATACTGTAAAACCCATAACATTTTACCTTCAAATGGAAAACATATTCCAGGATATAGTTTGTTTAAATATGACCGAACAAGTAGGAGGGGCGGGGGTATAGCAGTGTTTGTCAGAAGTACATTAAAAAGCTGTATTAAATCAGGTATTAGACTAAATAATGATAATGAAAGTGTTTGGGTAGAGGTTAACGACGGTAGTGAGACCATAGTTATTGGAGTTATATATAGACCGCCTAATATGAGTAGAAATGGCGGAAAATCGTTATGGGAGGAAATTAAAATAGCATCAAGGTTTAGCAATGTGTGCATTATGGGGGATTTTAATTTTCCGAACATTGATTGGCAGCACCAATTAGGCGACTCCGATTCAGTAGAGTTTATTGAGGTAGTACAAGATAGTTTTTTATTTCAATTCATAGATACGCCGACTAGAGGTATTAATATTCTTGATTTAGTTTTCAGTAACAATGAACATATGATAAATAATGTAGAGATTGGTGACCACCTAGGAAATAGCGATCATAACTCTATTTATTTTAATATACAATGGACAGGGAATGCTAAAGAGAATACGACACTTATCCCAGATTTCAGAAAAGCCGATTATGGTGGGCTAAGAAGAGGCTTAAGGGTGGACCCTATTGTTAAGCAATTAAGTCAGGATATGCCAGAGTTAAACTTGCCACCTACATATAACCAGTTTATTGCTTCACTCCACAATGCTCAAAATAAATATATCCCTAAAAGAAGATTTAGATCGACGCAGAACCAACCAAAATGGATGACTAATAAGCTAATAGATCTTATAGGAAAAAAGAAAGGAATATATCGAAAAATAAAGAAAGGTGAAAATCATTTACATATATACTATCAGACTCTATCAAGACAGGTCAAAAAGGAAATCAGGAAAGCAAAAATAAATTATGAAATAAGGATAGCCAGCGACTCAAAAAATAACCCTAAAGCTTTTTACCAACTATATAAATCTAAAGTTAGAGATGTAATAGGCCCCCTAAAAACTTCAATAGGAGAAATAACAGAAAATGATTTAGAAATGTGCAGTACATTAAATAGTCAGTTTCTTTCCGTTTTCACTAATGAAAATTTGGCACAGATTCCAGAAGTCAATATGGTATATAGTGATAGTATAGAAAATATGTTAAGTACAGTTAGTATAAGTAGAAATGATGTGCTTAAGGAAATTGACAGACTGAAACCTCAAAAATCGCCTGGTCCTGACGAGGTATATGCTAGAGTATTAAAAGAATGCAGAGATGAGTTAAGTAGTCCATTAGCATTTATATTTAACAAGTCATTAGAAACAGGTTTAGTTCCAGAAGCTTGGAAGCTTGCAAATGTAGTTCCGATCTTCAAAAAAGGTGATAAATCGATAGCATCCAATTACCGTCCCATTAGTCTCACATCAATCATAGGAAAGTTGCTAGAGTCCATTATTGCTAGGAAAATTAGAAGCCACTTAGTAAAATTTAACTTAATAAATTCTTCTCAGCATGGATTCACTCAGGGACGTTCTTGCCTTACTAATTTGCTTAGCTTTTTCTCAGAGGTATATGAAGCAGTAGATAGTGACAAGTCATATGATATTATATATTTAGATTTCAGTAAAGCTTTCGACAGAGTCCCTCATGAGAGATTGATGAGAAAGGTTGAGGCACATGGAATAGGAGGGTCGTTGTTGGGATGGATTAGGTCATGGCTAATTGGTAGGAAACAGAGAGTCAGCATAAATGGTACCAAGTCAGAGTGGGGAGCAGTCAAAAGTGGTGTCCCCCAGGGATCGGTATTAGGTCCCCTGTTGTTTCTTATATACATAAATGACCTAGATTTAGGTATAACTAGTAGGATAAGTAAATTCGCAGACGATTACTAAAATGGGGAGATCAATTGATTCAGATAGCGATATAGAGTGCCTCCAAAGGGATCTAGATACCTTACATGAATGGTCAGTAAATTGGCAGATGAAGTTTAACATTGACAAATGCAAGGTATTAAAGATAGGGAAGATGCAAACAAATGTTAAATATAAACTAGCTAATTTAGAATTAGAAATTCAGACTGCGAGAAAGATCTAGGTGTGTTTGTTAGCAATGATTTGAAGCCTAGAAAACAGTGTATAAGCGTTCGTAATAAGGCAAACAGGATTCTCGGGTTCATCTCTAGGAGTGTGAGTAACAGAACTGCTGATGTTATCTTAAAACTTTACTTGTCATTAGTGAGACCCCATATGGATTATGCTGTCCAATTTTGGTGTCCTTATTACAGAATGGACATAGATTCATTGGAGAGAATTCAGCGTAGAATGACAAAAATGATCCATAATATTAGAAATTTTCCGTATGAAGAAAGGTTGAAGAAATTAGGTTTACATTCGTTGGAGAGACGCAGAGTTAGAGGGGATATGATAGAGGTGTTCAAGTGGGTTAGTGGGATTAACAAAGGGGACATGACAAATGTACTAAAGCTCAGTCATAGCGAAAGAACTCGTACCAATGGTTTCAAATTAGATCAATTTCGTTTCAGAAAAGATATAGGCAAATATTGGTTTGGTAACAGAGTTGTAGATGGGTGGAATAGGCTACCAATTGATATAGTGGGATCAAGAACGATAGGGAGCTTTAAGAAAAAATTGGATAATCATATGGACGAGAAGGGATGGGTGTGAAGGGGGATCAGCCGGGTTGGGCCAATCAGCGCTCTGCAGACCCCCGTAATCCTGCGTTAATCTCTAACCGGTTTGGTAAGATGATCCTCAGGGTATTAGAGTGTTGAGCCTATAATTGGGCTTTGTAATTGGGGTTGTGTGGGACAGGGATCTGCCTTGCTTAGGCCAATCGGCTTTCTGCAGACTCCCATTTTCTTATGTTCTTATGTTCTTATGTTCTTATAAAATCATAGCCTAGCTCCTTCCCCGTTTCTTTAACCCGCCCTCCTCTCTGTCCTTTCCACACCCTTTTCATTTCACTTGTAATAAATAGTATTTGATCTATAATTTGTTTTCGTCTCTCTGATTTATTCCAGATTAATTGTTCAACCACCTATTTCAAACCCAAAATCACAATTGTCAGCTACAATGCATTCTTTACATAGACAAACTCACTACCATAAATGAACAAAGTAACTCCAATGCCATGGTTTATTATAAGCACAATGGTGTGGAAGTTTATACTATGTGCATTAACATTGATTTCTGAGAATATTTAACAGCAAACACATAACATAATATTATCATAAACAGCAAAGTGTCCCAACACGTGCATTTCTATATTATACGTTTGAGGTCTCTTGGAAGTTCTAGGTCTTGCGAGTATATCACTGAACTGTCCCTCCCAAAATATCCTTGCTCGTTGAACCATGAAACACAACTACTGCCAGACAAATAAATATTAAATCTATATTGAAACTCAAATGCACAATTATAAAGGTTAAAATGTTTACGTTATGAATTATAATAAGCTTTTTGTATATATAATCTGATAACTAAATACTATTAAACTATAATAATATTTCAAATACCTCACATTCATGTTTCATTTTTATTAATTACTAGTTTTATTTACATAGTGGTACATTGTTTTGAATATAATTTTTGTGTCCCATTTATATATAATATACAGTATATATACAGTATAGGTACCTAAAATACCTTATCTGCCATCGTTACTATTTTTTTTTGTTTTAGTTTACCAATATGTAGAACTCGCCTATTAAACCTAATGTACACATATCATAACCTACATAACGTCAACCAAGCAACACAAGACTTGCACTTGGAAATTGTCCATGCGAGGCTTACATACTGTATATGGCTGGGTTTGTATCAAAGCTTTCAATGAGTTAGTTGATCAGTATATTCTAGTAACCGGTAGGCATGTATGTGCACAGAGAGAGAGAGAGAGAGAGAGAGACGTCTGTGCCTAAGCTGCTACAAGAGTGACAGGTCGAAAATATGAACAGAAAGTCCAATAGTCTCTGCTGAGGTCACACATCACCCTATTTGTTACAGATATATAGGAACCACAATCTTAAAATAAACATCCCTGTAATAACGTGTAGTATGTAAACATAAAGGTGAATATAAAGCATATTTAGAGGCAGAAGGAGACCCATAATAAACGTACTAGGAATGTAAATATATGAAGCAGATAATCCGAATATTATATATTGTTAAATGTGAAACTACCAAAGCCATCTATAATTGAATGATGGATAGAGCAATCCCTGCTTTGGGTATGCGGGTGTATGTGTATGTATGATATATATAGAGAGAGATACTGTATGAGCGTGTCGCTGAAAGTTTCGTTTCGGTATTTTACGAGAAATGTAATGTGAACATTATGTGAACATATCCCTGCACTACTATTAATTGGTATATCTATGAACCAAGTTTAAAGCTACAGGAACAAAACATATCAGCATAACATTACCCAGAACCCTATTTGATTTCTGATTGACTGAGGTTTTAGTCAACTGTTTTGCAGTCGTGTAAGATTATGTGTAATGTACCTGTACTCCGAGTTAAGTGAGTTATAGTGCATACAAAAAACTAAATGTAAAATTGTAATCATCTAAAATGTTTCAGTGAGAATAGACCCCCAGAGTGGTAAACATTAATCTGTCATAAAGAGCAATAACGCAATCACTTCACGATATTAATACTACGGGGTGAAGCGTATCGTTGAAGGCTGGTGGAGGAGGAGGAAGTAGGTCAAATAAAGGGTATTTGCACACTTAGATTAAATCAGCTTAACATTGAAGAATACGAACGGTTTAGAAATACATATGTTGCTTCCCTATTTATCTGTTCGTGGTCAAATGGATACAGTACCCAACTCGTCCACAAATAGCTGGAGTGATTTGGGTTAGTTAGTTAAAATAGGACTTCAGAGGCTATATCAACCCTATTGGATTATTAAGCCAGCACACTGTAAGTCAAGAATAACGTCAGGACTGGAGCCTCTCTGCGAAAACTCCAGTCCCTTGTGATTTGAGTCTTAATCCTGATCATGCCTGTCATAATCCTAAGATTTGTCATCAGAGAGGCTCCATAATAGAACCAGGATGATTCAAATTGTTTAACTAAAGGGGGTTCACCGTTTTTGTAATTCTTTCTCTCCTTTTCTCTCTTTCCCTTGCTTGTATCCATTCGGCCCCATTCAGCCAACAGTTTTAAGACGTTTATCCCCATCCAGGTGTCGATTTCCTCGTGGCGAGCGATAGCGAGCCAGCATTGTATGGAGAAATCCGGCTTCGCCGGAGACATTTTTCTATCGAAAAATGTACAAATTTAGCTTGCTGTCAAAACAAAACTATATATATGCTGGCTCGCTACCGCTCGCCAGGAAAATATTGACACATGGATGGAGGTAAATGTCTTAAAACAGTAGGCTGAATGGGGCCAAATATATACAAGCCAAAGAGAGAGGGAGAGAAAGAGAATAAAAGCGAGGTGGGCTCCCTTAACCGAGCTGGCGGGGGAAAGGAAGGGGGGGGGGGCATGTAAAATAGTTATGGTTGAAGCTTAAAGAACACGCCACTAGTATGAAGGCATATAGTTATCTACGAGATTAAAACCTGGTTCTTCAAATTACAACTAAGATTACTTCCCTTTTTATTCATTCATGGTCGAGTTGATCCGGCGCCCAACTTTTCCCAAAATACTTGGAGTGAGAGGGTTCGAATCCTGTAACACAATTACCTACCAGTGTATGTACAACATTTGACTGAAACTCGCAACACTTTACCTCAAATTCTCCAACAATTCTAAACGAGTGTCTTGAATAACAAAACTACACCCCGACGCTCGCAATTCCTGCAGATTATTGCCTCCCCAATCACAAATACACGATTTTGTGTCCCGACTATCCCCGATTTTGTAACAAGACAAACAGATCATCATCGCCAATAAGTGCACCACAGAAAAGGAACGAGCCTGAAATATTGGAAAGCGTATTTTCGTCCCTCATTCCAATTACTTATATTGGATGCTGGTTGTGGTGGAGGTGGTGAAAATATCTGTGGTTGGCAGGAGCAGTATTAGGGGAGTGAAAACGTCAATGGTCCAAAAATACGTGGCAAAGAAGTGAACATTATGAAGGAAGGCAGAAGGTGGGAGGAGGGAGGGGAGGCGAGAAGAAAGATTGGCAAGGTAATACGGGGGAAATGAAGCCTGAGGATAAATGGACGGAGAGAGAGAGAGAGAGAGAAGGGTCACTTAACTGTCTCTTACCATTAATATCATAGACCTAAATTTTCTTCTGGATCTGGGTTTCAGCATATGATCCATATTGCTTCCTAAACTGAATCACGTTTTCCTTGGCGCATATCCTATCTGCCCTTCACATTTCATGAACATCTCCGAATCGCCTCCTACATGTAATCACTTATTTCATGGTGCGTATCCTATCTGCCCAACAAATTTCGAAAATCTGGTTCATAACACCCCCCCCCCCCAACGTCTCTTTCTGCTGATATGCTCCAACGTGAACAGAAGTAAGACGAGCGGCAATAATCCTTTCGTCGGTTCCCAACAGAGTCAAGTATCTGTGTGAGATGAAAGGGTAGGTTGATGGTAGAGTGATGATGATGATGGATGATAGGACGGAGAAGGGTTAAGGGAAGATGGGTCGTTTTTCTGGCCTCCCTTCTTCATCTTCCGCTCATGTTTTGATAGACAGACATCCCGACTGAAGGCCGTAAATTACAGGCTCACTGTCGCTCGCCAGGAAAAAATCGACACCTAATTGACACGAAAAGTTTTAATATTGACAAAGAAATGGGGCGAAAGGTCTTAAAACCGCCAAACTAAGGGGGCGAACATCATAAAATCTGAAAACTAATGGGACTCCCATTAGTTTTCAGATGTACAAATTTCCCTCCCCTTTCCCATTCTGATGGCACAACCATCACTTCTTCCTCTGACAAAGCTAAACTCTTCGCTCAAACTTTTGCTAGAAACTCCACCTTGGATGATTCCGGTGCTATTCCTCCCTCTCCACCCTCCTCTCTCTTACTTATCCCTAATATCCTAATCTCTTTTAAAGATGTACTTTCTACCCTCTCTGGGCTTAATACTAATAAGGCGTACGGTCCGGACGGTGTTCCTCCTGTTGTTCTCAAAAACTGTGCTTCCGTGCTGACTCCCTGCCTAGGCAAACTCTTTCGTCTCTGTCTATCCTCTAACGTCTTCCCATCATGCTGGAAGTTTGCTCACATTCAACCTGTCCCAAAGAAGGGTGACCGCTCTCAATCCTCCAACTATCGTCCAATTGCTCTCATCTCATGTCTTTCTAAAGTTTTTGAAACTATTCTTGCTTCCAAAATTCTTAAGCATTTCTCTTCTCATAATCTGTTCTCAGATCGCCAGTGCGGCTTCCTTAACGCCTTACGAGCGGGCCCGTAAGTAATTTCTACTACCCGCCAAGCGGGTGGTTTTACCCTAAATGGCCTTGTTTCCGTGCTCTTCTTCATGCATAATTTTATTATTACACAAGAGCCAGAGCGTAATACAATTATGTATCCCTGAAAGGGCGTTAATTCAGCTTTCCAATGACACCAGAACCATCCTCCTACGACCACGCGTTCTCTTGCAACGATCGTGCAAGACGAAGGAAAAATCCCTAAAATACGGTAATTTCTTGACATAATACCCTGTGTAGTGAGGGAGGGAGGGTGGATGTGTGTGGAGTAAACGTCAGTAGGCCCGCGGGAACCGTGGCGAACGGTCAGAGCCCAACCTACGCTCCGCCCACCGCTCGTCTCCCTCTCTCAGAGGCAATATTGCTCCAAAATTGCACACGGACTAAAGTCGGGCCCCGCTCTTTGGGCAGGTGTTCTCTATACGGACTTAAGTCGGGCCCCGCTAATAAGGGGTTAAGGGTCGCTCTACTGGTGATCTTCTTTCATATCATACTAACTCTTGGTCATCCTCCTTTCGGGACTTCGGTGAGACTTTTTCTATTGCACTAGACATATCGAAAGCCTTCGATAGAGTCTGGCACAAATCTTTAATTTCTAAACTACCCTCCTTCGGTTTCTATCCCTCCATCTGTGCCTTTGTCTCTAATTTCCTTTCCGGCCGTTCCATAGCCGCGGTTGTGGACGGCCATTGTTCACTTCCTCACCCTATAAATTCCGGTGTTCCTCAGAGCTCTGTCCTATCTCCTATTCTCTTTATAATTTTTATAAATGATCTCCTTTACTGTACCTCAATTCCCATCCATTCATACGCAGACGACTCAACCTTACACTACTCCATTAGTTTTTCAGAACGCCCCAGCCAGCAATCCCTCAACGACAAACGTAATGAAGCCATAGAACTCTTAAATTCTGATCTAAATACTATCTCCAATTTGGGCAGAGAAAACCTTGTTACCTTTAATGCTTCCAAAACCCAATTTCTCCATCTATCTACCCGTAAGGAACTCGCAGTGGACTATCCCCTATTCTTCAACAATAAAAAAATCAATCCTTCATCTTCTCTCAATATTCTTGGTGTCTCTTTTTCTTCTGCTCTCAGTTGGAAGGACCATATTACCAGTCTTGCTAAGGCAGCCTCCCAGAAGATGGGTGTGCTCAACCGCCTTATGGGGTTCTTTTCCCCTGCACAGCTTCTTGCTCTGTACAGGGGCATAGTGCGTCCTTGTATTGAGTATTGTTCACATGTGTGGGGAGGATCCTCTCACACCGCTCTCCTAGACAAAGTTGAAAGGAAGGCCTTTCGTATCATTAACTCCCGTCCACTCACCAACTCTCTGCAATCTCTCTCTCTCCGCCGCAATGTTGCATCTTTCTCGCTATTCTATCGCTACTATAATAATCAGTGTTCCTCAGAGCTTTCCCAGTGTATACCACCTCCTTTACGTAGGGCACGTGGTACCTGTCTTGCAACTCAGTCCCACCCCTGCTCTGTGCAGCTCTCCAACCCGAGAGTGAAACGTTACTCTGTCTTTCTTCTACTCAACAGCTGAGCTCTGGAACTCTCTCCCAGAATCAGTCTGTCCCTCTTCCTATGACTTAAATTGCTTCAAACTCTGTGTGTCCAGGCATTTTGGCTCGAACGTCCCTTGATTTTGACCCTGTCACTCTTTCAAGTATGGGGGAGGCACTCGCTATAGGCAGTTCTGCCTTTTGCCTCCCTCAATCACATAGAACACAAAAATTATCATGAAAGACGGTCTTGGGGGGGGGGGGGTATTTTTAAGTGTGATGGACGTCTAAGGAGGAATCTAAAGACATATTATATAGATACATAATTGAACAAATAATACGCCCACCCACCCTTAACACGGTGAAGATGGGCAGGACCATAAATTGTGAATGAGTGAATACAATTTGCTAGTTGCCATTATCACAGATACTATGCGTAATGTAATTAATCTACTTCGATTAAGTTCATTATGACTCTTGTGCACAGAGCTATTCGTTTCGGCCATCATTGTATTCTCTACTAGGTTTCTACAAAATCCTATATTAACTTTTTGTCTGCTTCTTCACCAACTAGAATATTCTCACCATAATCTCGCATTCTCTTTACATGGCCACGGAAGGCGAATATTATTTTAATATGCACGCACACACAAACTGTTATTTTCTCATAGTTATCCGCAATACGGAGTAGTTACAATGCCCTTGTTCTCAACATAATTCTTCACTCAAAATGTACCAACCTTACGTTAATATAACTTATTTATATGAATTTGTATCTTCTAAAATATGTGTATGCCACCTCCACTCCCTTTATATATATTTTCATTATATTTATCCATTGCTGCCCATGTTCTTTCCTTATTTACTCTTCAATTTTTGTTATTTTCCCAGTTATGTTTATCCCTTTTCATTCCTCTCACCTCTTCCCTTTCTTCCCAGCATCCTTGTATGCACCATGCTGTAATTAATGTGGCTGCATAATACTGTTGACTATAATGTGTCCTCTTTGGGAACTGGACTTTAACGTTGATGTATTGTGGGTAAAATAACATACAGAAAGAGCATAATATAACATTGTGGAAAAGTGAAGGAATTAATTCAAACAAATAAACAAACATTAAATAGATGCTTAAGAAACATAACACATTTGATAAGCTCACACACACATGCAATTCATATATATATATATATATATGCATACTAGCAGGGGTACCCGGCGTTGCCTGGGTTTAAATTCTACCACCACTACTACTACTACCATAATCACCATCATTAATAACTAATACCACAATCATCACAATACTACTACTACCATAATCACCGGCCTCGACCTCCCTGTGCCTCATTAAACGGCGACCTCGATTTCGGCCGCTAAATGACCTCCGATTTTGGATCTGACCTCATCCGTACCCCCATTTTGGGGGGCTGCAAACAACTTTCGTTCCATACACCTTTTCGATCGGGGGCCTCCTTCTGCCCCAAACGGCCATTTATTTATTTGTTTTTAATTTTGTTTTTCAATTTCGGCCTCGACACGACCTCCGATCGTGGCCTCGCCCCCTCTATGACCTGACACAGGTCAATTGACATTGACACCCACATGCAAAGTTTCAGTTCCCCAGGTCCAAAACTGCGGCCGCCTATTAAGAACAGACACACACACACAGACAATCGAAAATATTATATAGATAAGACAGTTTGTATTAGCGTTTCGGCTCTGCCTGTTGATGTAATGATATAGTTTATTTATTCCCCGTGTCCCCTCATATTTCTAAAATATTACCAATAGTATACTGTATATTGTAATTACTATACTGTTAATACAAAAAAAAATAAATAAATTGTACATATGTGGGTTCAACTAGTAGAACAAAGACGAATGTTGTAGGTTATTATATGTGTTTGATGCTGGAATTATGAGTAAGTGTGGTTTGCCTTAACCCCTTCTGCACCGGCAAAGTATTTCGTTATGTATTCTAGCTATATTTAGACGATGTTGTGCAGCGTAAGAAGGATCTATGGTAGTAAAGAGGGTTAATTAGGATAGTTCGAAGCCTGTCAATGGCTGGAGGCCCTATTTAAACTGAATAACATCATATATTATCATCCAGTATAAAATGAAAAGGACATAACTGGTGCTGAACGAGTTAAAAGTTTATATGTTGCCAACAGCAATGTGTGAGTTGAGCCTGTAATACACCGCTATTGGAGAAAATGTGGTCCTGGGCGGTTTATAATGGACAATAAAGAGCTTAGTTTAGAAAATATTGTTAAGTAGTGGACGAATTATGAAGTTAAGAGTAATGTGGTGTATAGGTAGCGCCAACGAACTTGACAATAATCTTGACCCCTTAACTTCTCATAACTCAAAATGGATGAGAGCAATCGAGCTGACATTTTTAATATTTGGGAAGAGCCTACCAGGAAATAGGTGAGGATATTTACAGCCCGTTTGTTCTAGGCCCTTTTGAGCTATGAGAAGTTAAGGGGTCAAGATTAGTGTCAAGTTCGTTGGCTCTACCTATAGTGAGGTTGTGGTGGTGGTAGTGATGACGGTGGTTATATTGGAGGATAACTAGTCTTGGAATATGGAGTGAGGGAGGATGAGGACATTAGGATGGTCATTTTCTAACTGGTATTGGTATTTAGCAATTCTTCCCTAATGCTTCATGCCTGCCCTATGGAAGCTCTATTATGGAGCTCATTTGGTCAAACGAATATACAAAACAAAATTAATAATAATAATAATTTGGGTTGGAATTACGTGGATTAAATATGACCACTGGACGAAGGAAGTTGTGAGGGATATAAACCACGTATGTAGAAGAGGAAGGTTATAGTCAAAGGTTGGGTAATGGTGTTTGTTGTGGGGTTGTAAATTAGTCAAGGTTAATTTCGTGGGATGGCAGTGAAGATGAAAATTATAGATATTTTTGTCTGATTCGCCCATCAACACCACCAAGAACCAATAATTATAGAGTTGATATAGGAGGAACGTAATCTGGGAACAGATGAACGTAAATAACCGTTATCATTTAGAGATGGTAAAAGCAAGAATTAGCATGAGCTGGAGAGGCTGAAGATATACAGATAAATTGAGACAACATATTATGTAACAGCTATCATAGAACACCCACGCTATCTTTACAAAATATATTATCAATATAATGACACAAATAATGTGTGTGAGTAGTGTGTTCAGTACGATACCCCTTCCCTTCAATTTAGTCTGGCTACTCATCAATTAAGTTTAGGAAGGATATTTGGAGGTCAAATAGTTAAATGACTAGTGTACAGGTTGCAACACAAATGACATATCTAAGTTTATTCGAGTACTTTATGGTATACAGTGGGTATTCACATATACAATGTATGTGTGTGTGCGTGTGTGTGTAATCGGTAACTTCATATTACTGAAGATACTTTTGAGAGTTTTAAAGAGGGATACAATTAAGTCAATCATATTTGGTCAATGTTAAAATCGGCTTTGATACTCATTATTACACTTTACATAATATTATGTCTAAATTCATATTCCCTTATATGATTATTTATAGTGGTAAATCCTGGAAACTATTTCTCTGTTTTTATTTTATTTTTTCTCTAATGTGAACCCTTTCCCCACCACTTCTCTCCATTTTTTTTTATATCACCATACATTGTTTGCAGACTTTGCTACTCTCTCAAATTGTCTATTTATATATTTATTTTTGTCCTATTTTATGTAATATTATATTGTTATGAATACATATTGGAGGTTCTTCAGAGCACATGTTTAACCTAGATCGCTTTGCAAGTTTTAATATAACTAGGCCTACAGTATAAATATATTATATTACATTGTGATTGATTCAAGGAGCTAGAATATGCTGTAGCTTGAACACAGAATACAACACAATACGTTATAATAAGTTTCAATAGGATTCTCCCCTCCAATGCAAAAGGCGACATGCATATTATTATTGGACATGCAGAATGTCAGACACCACGAACACCATAGTAGAGATATATATTTCAATTGTAGGTAGCCTAGCAGCTACTATGTCTGAAGTTGTAAAGTACTGAGAGAGAGAGAGAGAGAGAGAGAGAGAGAGAGAGAGAGAGAGAGAGAGAGAGAGAGAGAGAGAGAGAGAGAGAGAGAGAGAGAGAGAGAGAGAGAGAGAGAGAGAGAGAGAGAGAGAGAGAGAAACTGATAGAATTGCGAGGTTGGTTGGGACAAAGTGAGAGTGAGTGAGACAGCTTGTCACTTGGTTATCACCATGTCAGGACGCTAGTGCACAGTCTTTCTCTCCCTCTCTTGCCGGCTTGAGTGAGAGAATGTTAACGTCATTTGTTCTCAACAGAATTAGATGAAACCAACCAACACCACCTGGTGTAGATGGCCATTTTTCAAGGGTTGTGAGCGACGTGAACAATTACGTTGCACACTACTTTGGGTATTTATAACTAAATGCTTAATTCCTGCAACGTGATTTATTAAGAATCCATGTAATACTAATTAGATAACATTAAGGACAAACTGTGAGGAAATTACTACAAAACGGGAGAGGAGCACATTTATGAAAAACAAGCCAAGTTTGTATGGCTTTCCTCGCAGTTTATTTTGTGTCTCACCTACACAAGGAGTATTCCAGCTAGCTCTCCTTTTTCCATTCTTTTCCCTACACTAACTGGCACGACACAGTTTTCCAATACACCAACAAACAATTATCTATTGTAGCACTCTTCCAACTTTGGGGGAGACACTTGTTACAGATAGCATTGCCTTTTGTGTCCTTCATTCACAGTGGCAAACACAGTGATATAAATTGATAGAAAGGGAACACAAATATAACATGGTGAAATATGGGGTACAAAATAAGAAAATGCAAGGAGCATAGAGGCTATTCATTTGTGGCCACTCCTTCGGTGAACAAGGTGTCTGTTGTCATAGATACAATATGATAAAGACATATGGGTTGAGAAGAATGGGGGGGGGGGGGGTGTGGAGGGAGTAACCACGTGAATATATAAGTGCCGCACGTGAATATAGTGCTGTATTGGTTCAGGCTGCAATGAAATATTTTAATAACAGAAATATTTATCGTCGCATATTTACATAAGAGTTTTGGTATATATTATCGAAAGAGCAGTGAATTCATGCATGTATTCGACAGCTTAAATAGTGGAAACATTTTACGCACTGCATTTGCCACTGCCTAGAATATTTCAAATATATAGCCGGTGTCACAAGAGCGCTTTTGCTGCCAATTGTGTCAGGCAATTATTGGCTGGCATTTTATGAATTAAATTTGCATATTATTTCAATCTCTTTATTTCGTATAAAGTCAATTGTAGTTGTAGATTCCAATGCAAAAATACCAAACATATAGTACGTGAAAATCTGATGGAAAATGCGCTCGTATGACATTGCCTTAATTCTACCATTCATATACTTAACTATATGCATCACCCCAGTAAACATACTTTAATTTTAGGGGACATGGGCTGTTTTTCTGGTCACCCTTCTTCCTCATGCTTACCCCCAATAGTTTTCAGATGTTATGTAAGCATTAACGAATTCCAATATTATTCTGCAAAGTATTCTATTCTCTTCCGTATTGCATCTTTTAAAGATGACAAAGGAGAGAGGTGACAAACTGTAAACAATGATGGAGGAAATTAGAGAGGAACTAATTACACAAACTAAAAATGTAAAGGAAACGGAGATGAAATGGAATATCATGAAGATTCCGAAGTGTTGAAGATGAGTAAACTGAAAGACAAAGGCATGTACAAAATGTATAATGAACACAAAAACAAAATAATGCAATTAAAGAAAAAATCTATATTAGAATGTGAACTATTTAATTAGGAACCTGACATAAATAAGGACTAAGCAAACGTATGTTTGAGAGATGAATGGGAATAGGACTACAACGACACTCCATATTTAGGATTACATAAGCTACCGTATCGTATACATTTAATAGGAAAACAATTTATTCCCATCCCATTTCATCCTAACTCATATATCTCTCTCACTCTCACACTCTCTCTCCCCTACTACCAAAAATATACTGATAAGCTTGAACGAGTCCAACGTAGAGATACCAAAATTATGCCTAATCTAAAAACAAACAACAAATGTATTTATTTGTTTTTCTATATTCCAACTACTCCCTCTCGGCATAGGCTAAGAGCCTGCACATTCAACCGCTCAACACGGTGAAGCCTGTGAGGTCTTGTTCCAGTCTAGGAGTGAGACACATGAAGCATGTAGAGTTCAACTCACGGCTCGAAGCAGCCCCATCTCTGAAGCTGCTTCGCCTTCATGTTTCACTGTCTGACCCCCTAGACTCGGACCCTCACTCTGAGAATGCATATAGGGCTACTGTTTAAGCAATATTGACGAAAAAAGAAAATGGAGTCTCCATCTATCTTTTGCCAGACGCCTTGATCCACGACGGTGTAGACATGAGTGAATATTTTTCATCCATCAATTAATGTGATTATCTATTTTTTTCGGGGGGGGGGGGGGATCCAGGGTTGCAACCATTAGGATATATTATAATACGTTTCCGGTGTGGAGAACTCTACTTAAATTACTCCGAACGTGAACAAATCAGATAAATATTTTGCAGCATAGCATTTCCTTGTCAAGTGAATTATATCGAGTATTAACGCGTGATTGTGCACTGTTGATTTTAAAAGATGATCAGTTGTTCAGTTAGTTCCTCTGTCGATGTATTTGTGCATTCCATTATCATATACAGCTTTACGTAAAATGTAAGAGTAACAATATAATCAAAAGGGCACAATATTAATAGAACCAAGTCATAAGTATATCCATCGCTCGCTTCCAAATCCAGGCACGAAACCGTCGGAAAATATTTATCTGGATAAATTTAGGTAAATTGCATATTTCTTTCATGAAAAATATGCTTCATATATTCCCCTACACGCTGATATTTATGCTGTAGAAATACGAGATATGGAAATTTATGAATCCAAACAGTATAATATTTCTCCCATTCGCCCGCCTGAATAAAAGCAAGGTTACATTTATTCATACTGTATGTGGGTTTATGAATTTCAATATTATATATTTACTTATACACAAGGAATGATGATGCAATTGCAGATACTAATTCCGATACACTTTGAGCCCTCAAACTGATTTAAGGAACCTATGAAAAAATCGGTTAAATAAGCTTAAATAAAAAAATAAATTCAGGCTGAGAGATTCGACAATTAGTTTACCACATTGATCACCGGTTATTTAGTCGGGTATACTGTATAACATTCTGTTAATTCAGAGGTGATCTTGTATATATACAGAATGGTAGAACTGAACCCAATCATAGCAGTATTTTACAGCGGTTTGGGAATCAATTAAATAGTATATATCAAACTGGGTCTAGGTGGTGGTGATTGGAAAGTGCATGAGAGTGGTGGTGATGGTGGCCAGATGAAAGTGAGATTAGTGGTGATAGTGATGAGATAAAAGTCAGTGATAATGGTGGTGGTAAAGAGATGTGAAATTACTGTTAAAATATTAGAGTTGCGGTACGATTAAGGCATTATTGCCGAGCAGGTTATATTAAATGAAGAAAAACATATATATATATTCAATCAAACTTATATATATATTGCTTATCAAGGTAAAGTCACAGTAACGTTAGAGGGTTATGCTAAGCTGCGGTACTTCTTTTCGTACTTTATTCTTAATGTATCTCTATCTAAAAACAAACATGAGTACCTAAGTGTTCTTCCTTGTAGGATATCCAACTCGTTTATGTTTAATCCTACTTTCACATCCATATTTGTTTATTTCCTTGATTTTCTCTGTATTATCTTCTTCCTCAATACATATCAATATCGGTTCCCTCCTTTATGCTTCTCTACCCATCATTATTCTAGTTCCATGTCCACAATGGCACATGGTGTTAGTGTTTCAAGATGTGTGTTTTCTTATTTCGTATAGACTTCTTAAATGTCTAATATTTCTATTCCAAGTGTTTTCTTTGCTAAAAAATCAAACCTACACAATCGGCACAGTCAACTTACTTCCTCATTGTTACCCAGTCACTCTCCACATGTTCCTGCAGTGGAATCATTAAACATTATTATTTCTCTAGTACATGTTGTCCTTCCCTTCCTCCACCTAGAGAGGATTCGAGAGAAGCAAAGGGTAAACATATGATAGAACATTACGAAGGTGGAGCATAGACGAGTGGAACCGACAAACTAATATAGGTAATAATAGGAGAGAGATAGAAAGAGGTAGAAGAGGTCAAACGTGGAAAAAAATAATGGATAGCTGAAAGGGTGAATCAAGACTTCCTGGAAACAAAGTGTCAGTTTGAAATAAGTATCTCAACATGTACACATGTGACATATGCAGATATTAAGGAAATATGCTTAGCGGTTGTGGACTGATCAAAGTATGAAGGCTAGAAGTGGCTATGGACTTATATGGTACAACAACATGACAGTATTACTATATATATACATTACTTTCAAAGTCACCATAAATTATTTGTATATAATATAAACCGAGTTGCTCGCGATACAGTGTACTGTACACCTGTTTGTTTATCTCTCAGTGACAACTTCAAACGCTGCCTCTCTCTGGCACATACATTCACGCAGAAAAAAGCTTCACGTGCATCTCATCAATATTCTAAAAAGTTCATGAAGTTTTACTGACGAAGGTACACAACCACCAATAGCATATTCTTACCTTGTTTCACTACCCCATTACGCTTAATCTCCCCCACCCTCTCCCTCTCCCTCTCTCTCTGTTCTCCTAACACAAACTTCCGCGTATGTAATTACTGTGCCCGATGCTTTCACTACAATAACGTCCTTGATGCGACCAATCAGTCAAAGTAAGCTCGGCAGGCGAGGCAAGTTAATATCCTGGAAAACGAAGCTTTTAGTCAGGTTAAGTGTTGTGTTAGTGAGGCTTTGATGGTGCTCCGTGTTCGTCAGAGTAGGGGGGAGGGAAGAGGTGGCACTTAATTATATTATAATTGCCCATCAAAGACGAAGGGTTGATAAGTAGGTAACACAATTATATAGGAATATTATTT
Organism: Paralithodes platypus; assembly: GCA_032716605.1. Classification (NCBI taxonomy): domain Eukaryota; kingdom Metazoa; phylum Arthropoda; class Malacostraca; order Decapoda; family Lithodidae; genus Paralithodes; species Paralithodes platypus. The sequence goes on along the minus strand of CM064497.1, from coordinate 23,083,539 downwards.
GAGAAGACAGATTGTGAATGGTCAGAGGACGAGAGGAAGGAGATGTTTGTAGTAGTAATAGGAGAGAGAGAGAGAGAGAGAGAGCGAGAGAGAGAGAGAGCGAGAGAGAGAAAAGAGAGAGGGAGAGGGGGGGGGGGGAGAGAATATACTGGAAGATAATTCAATGAGATAGAGTTGACTTGACATGGTATGATGTGATATATAATTAAACATTGCAAGCGAAAATAACAATACACTATGTAGGGTATGTACAAATAATTATTTATCTTCCTATCTATTACCATCCTTACCAAGCCGGACTAAAACACCATGGTGAGATACAGTCGAGGCTGTCATCATTCCTTTGGTCATAGGCTGGTCACACGACGAACCAAAATAAGCATGATTCTTTCAGCTAACACTCCTACTAAATGGCTGATGGTGATGATATAGAAAAACACACACACACACACACACATATACACATGGTCACAGTGGCCAAGCGCACTAAATCACCATACTCAAGTCTAGTCGCTTGACTCTGGTAGGGCGGGTTCGATCCCAGCTACCTGCTGGTGAGGTTTCTGTCATACACTTTCCGCGCTGTGGAGGTAAGGTGGGGATGCGCCACCTCTGGGTTTCATCTGGTTCCTTGCCCACATCCTACCCCTTCTCGGGTTATGTAGGCGCCCTTGTGGCAGCCAGCGTCAACTCTGTTGACTACTTAGGATAAATTAGGTTAAGGAATTGTGTATTTTCAGCCTCATTGGCTGCCGGCTATAAATAAACCGATTATTATTACACACACGCAACCCTACATATACATTTCAATAACAAATCACCCTGCCCATGTGTCTATAATGTGGCTTAACCCTTTCTGTATCCAATGACACCTCTTCTGTTTATATTGTTGCTAGAAGTAGATTATACTATATTCAGTTTACCAATTACTTTAGGAATTCAGAACTGATTGAGATAGACAACATCCCTTTGATTCTGAGTGATCCTTACAAAACAGAATACAATAATTTATAAATTGACTAGAATTTGAAACAAGTCATGATATAGTGGGAGTTAAGGGTGCCCACTTCGTTTTATTTCTCTCTCTCTCTCTCTCCCTCTGTCTCTGGCTTGTATCCATTCGGCCCCATTCAGCCTACTGTTTTAAGACGTTTATCTCCATTCAGGTGTCGATTTATTTCCTGGCGACCGGTAGCGAGCTAGCATATTTAAAAAAAAAAAAAATTGACAGCAGGCTAAATATGTAGATTTTTCGATAGAAATATATCTCCGGCGAAGCCAGATTTCTTTATATAATGCTGGCTCACTATCGCTCGCCAGGAAGAAATCGACACCTTGTTGGGGATAATAGTCTTAATAACAGTAGACTGAATGGGGCCGAATGGATTCAAGCCAGAGAAAGAGAGAAAAGGAGAGCAAAAAAGCAGGTGACCTCCCTTAAATCACTACATCACTATATCTATGTATATCACAAATCTGAAGGTTCTGGGGATTGCACATGGGTGCGTGGGTGAGCCTTGATGAATATGTGATGAAGGAAGAGAGGAGCGACATTGTTAAGTCTGACTGGCATACAGGAGACAGCAAGAAAGAAATAATAGTCAGAGAACGTGGCGGGAAAAAGGAAAATAGATAACTGTAAAACATAATCTCAAATAGTACATAGCCTAATCGATATAAAAACGTGAGAATTGAAATATCACATCTATAGTCAAACATGAAGAGACTTATAATGGGAAAACCGATTTGATGTAAGAGATCGAAAACAATGGTAAAGAGGAATAATATAAATATATAGGTACATTTTGTTATTAGTTTCATCAAATTATTTCGTTATTTACCTTTGGAAACCATATGTGTTAGGTTATATTACTCATGAAACTTCACTGAAGCTGGATAAGTGTTTTAAATCGAATTCCTGTATCTTTTTCTATGTATTCGTATTATGTGTGCGCATTAACAATCTTGCAGACGAGTTTACCTCACAACCCCCATTTTCTGTTGACCCAATTTCTCAAGACGCGCGACCTTGGCTGTGTTTTCCAGTCTCTCACAATACTGTTCAATAATCTGACGTTTTCTACATAATTTTCAAGAGCAACGGTGGTGTGAGAGTGGCAGCCCCCAGCTTAGGTTGGAGGTGGTGTTGGTGGTGTTGGGGATTAAACCTTGGACATTGGTCCTGTCTGTCGGAGGTTCGAGTCCAGCTGGGAGTTTATAAACATTTAGTAACTCACGTGTATTTGTGAGATATACTTGATATTAATGACTCTCGTGTTTGGCTAGCCGTTAATTAAATGAAATCTCTATAACCGGAGTTGCTTGGGGAAACTTTTAAAAATCCCTGTAAGGTATCCTGGAATGTGGATCGTACGACTTGTGTATGAATTGAAATTTATAATCCAAGTAGGATTTATCTTCTCCTAAATATAAATAGGAAAAGGTTAAGCTTCCTTTATCACGCCGTGATGTAGTGGATTAAACCTTGGACATGTGTCCTGACTTTCGGAGGTTCGAATCCGGCTGGGAGAATATAAATATTTAGTAGCTCACGTGTATTTATGAGATATATATATATATATATATATATATAAAAAAAAATATATATATATATATATATATATATATATATATATATTAACAGGTTTTACTATATACATTGTTGATTGAATATGACAGTATATTAGTTTTACAATTTATTATTTTCTGGTGGATGTTCTCAAATCATCTAATAGTAGTCTTATGTGGTATTTGGTGTAAGTAAATACTATTACCAAACTGTTTACATATATAGTACTACAGACATATATTGGAGTCTTTCCTACGTGAATGAAGGGACAAAATGCAATGCTGCCTGTAACAAATGTCTCCCCCAAAGTTCAAAAAGTAACAGAGAGACACAATCAAAGTTCGTTAGAGTCAAAATGTCTCGACGTACGGAGCCTGAAGCAGCTTAAGTCATAGGATGAGGGAAAACGAGACTAATGGAGAGAGTTACAAAGCTTGCATGATAAGTATAAAGATTGGGAACATGAGGTCAATCTTGGGCTTGAGAATTGGACAGAATAGGGGTAAGAGTGTTTTGAAAGGCGTAAAGGAGGGGGGGGGGAGGGGTATACACTGAGAGAGCTCTGAAAAACAGTGATTATTGTAACAACGGTAGAAGAGTGAGAGGGATGCAACATTGTGGTGTGTAGAGAGATGTTGTAGGGAATTAGCGATTTTTTGTTTTGTATGAAGGAGACAAAAGGCAGGTTACCTTTAATGAGTGTCTCTTCCAAAGCCAAAGGAGTGACAGAGCCAAATTCAAGGGGACGTTGGGGTAAAAATGCCTGGACATACGACGTTTAAAACAGTTTAAGTCATAGGATGAAGGAAAGACAAATTGAGGGAGGGTTCCAGAGTTAACTTGTTGAGTAGAAGAGGGACTGAGACATTTGAGTTGATGAGACAAAATGCTTTTGACTCGACTACCCTTTCGAAAAGTGCGATATGGGGGTAACCTCTCCACACATGCGAACAATATTCAATACATCGGCACACTGTGTCTCTATTGAGAGCAATAAGCTGTGCATAAGTGAAGAACACAGAAACGATTGAGCACACCTTACTTCTGGGAAGCTATTTTAACTAGAGTGATAATATGATCTTTCCAATAAAAGACCTCGACTACTGTCTCCCATCTCATACTGTCTACCACCTCCTACTGTCTCTTCATCTACATACCACTCAGATTTAACAGAAAATATGGTGACCATCTTATCTGATAAACAACAACCTTGACCTTGAGTCGAACCAAATATGTCCCCAGGATTAGGGCTAAAATATTTCAGACTAGTACTGTTCCGGTATCTTTTACTGATTCTATAAATATTACAGCTACACAGAAGGGGTATATACTTATGCAATATCAAAACTTGATATTCACAAAGTGTTTGAATAGTACAATATTCACAAAAGCAAAAACTATTTTAGAAAATTACATTCAGCAATGATAGTTCAGATTCTATTAGCACCAGCCTTGTCATTATGCTATCCTAAAGTGTCAACATCTCCAACCCCTAGAGTCTGGTGATATATGATGATGACGGCGATGATGAACATTCTGACAAATGTACTACACGCTGGATATCTTATGATGATTCACCTAACGAGGGAATATGATATACCAGTATGCTAAGGATGATTAACATGGGAAATATAAAACACAATGTTGAACATATGAATTACGAACATAGGGTAAGCATAATACAAAGTAGACACATGTGACTAACTGGAAAATTTACACTTTCAACCATTATGGATTTGCAGTTCACGAATCCCTGTTTTTCAATGCTTTTTGGTGTGACTTATCTGATTTTAGATATTATTTTGTACGGAATTCACACATATTTGAGATTGCTACTATTTTACAATACGCACTCTAATAGTGGGGATGGATATGAAGATCAGGGAAAATGTTGGGTTAATTATAGTTAAGCATAGCATAAGATATATTTTTTTTAACTATGAAGGTAATACAATGCAAACACCATGAAATTAGATACAATATTTTGGCAGAAATGTGCTAGGCGTAATAATTGTACTTATACAAACTCTATCGAGTGATGTTACCCAGCCATACACACTGTAATAACTATCTGTTTATATACGTATTCCTATGTACCTGACGAACCTTCATGACTTTACACTTGAATATAAATACTTTAACGACCAAAAATATTATGATCTTTAACTATCCACTCTAAAGAACAATAACGGTCAGTGACTAGAATAATAATGCCTGTCTTTTCGACAGGACCCGACCCCTCCCCTTCAGTATATTGGTGTATAATATTGTTACCACCAGTCCCTCCCCCTCCACATACCACATTTATCTTTATTATGTATATTATATACACCCTCACCACAGTATATCCACTTATTAAAGACAACTGTCATTAATAATATTATACCTTATTGTTACAGTCTCCATTACCGAAGGTGTTTGTAATTAATTATGCTCGGTGAGAACAAGGATGAGCTTACAAACCTTGAAAGAGAATTCAATGGCTGTACACGGTCCAAGGATATATAACTGTCTCCCCAAGCAACTAAGAGAACACACAGGCTCTCTCTTAAGTTTCAAGACTGGATTGGACAAATTCCTACGAACAATACCCGACAAACCATCGCTGCCACACTATTACCAAACGTCCGACGGAAACAGCCTGCTACATCAAACCAGAGCGAGGAACTACTAAGAGCGGCGCACCAGCGTGGCCCAGGACTTCGGTCCTAAACTACAATCCAGGAATCCAGGCATCCAGGTCCATTTAACCTGACGAGAAATGTTACCCCCTGTAGCTCCAATGTTCTGGTACTGAATATTATCACAGAATAAAAGCGACTACTACTATTACATTCATACTGTTTCATATATGTTTACTTTCGTAATTGATAATGTATTTCATTATTAATATCAAGTAGTATAATATCAACTGCTAAGTTTGGGCCTCATTAAAATGAGCAGAAGGGACATTTGTAGCTGCCGTTGGTTGACAGGAGACAGTTCTTGGCAGCCAACATCACCATTACTCAGCTGTCACTACAATACTGACATCATACTGGCATCATTAGGAGTTTTCTCCCATTATTCATGTTCATGCTTCCATTAACCTGTGGTATTCAAGATAAATGTATGACTAGGTGTTATCCCACATTTATTCTGCTTTTGATACTGTAATACATAACAAATAAAACTACCTCACTCATCCTCTTCCACTTCTACCTCCAAGCTAATCCCCACTAATCCTGACAAATTGTAGCTAGGAACACATGGTGAAATAACGGGTGTTGTGTTCTCAGTCTTAATCCTTTGAGTACCAGCGACGTGTTATATATTTTTTCTAGCTATATTTAGATAATATTATGCAGCTTAGGAAGGATCTGTGGTAGTTATAAGAGTTGGTTGAGATAGTTCGAAGCCTGTTAATTGCTGGAAGCCCTTTTTAAACTTAATAAAATCGTCGAAAAGTTGCCAGAATATGATAAAAAGGATGTCCCTGGTACTGAATGGGTTAGCAACAAGGCAGTAGCAAGGTCGACTCAGGAATTTCAGGCATGACATCAAATGACATATAATATATATATATATATATATATATATATATATATATATATATATATATATATATAATTATTATATATATATATATATATATATATATAAAGGTGACAGAAGCCATCAAATTTACCTTGGAATACGGCTGAGCCACATAGATCTACATCACAGGTCCTTATTAATGTCTGAGTGACACGAAATACAAAGTGGAATAATATGCTGCTAAAAAAGAACATGCTGAAATTACAGATAAACGAGTCATCACAGTTAAGGGGACAGTGGCTTTTTTTCTTCTTCTATTAATTCAGTTATTCAAATATTTTTTAGTTTCCTCGCTAGACATCCCTCACACTTAAAAAAACATCCATCAGATCCCCCTTCTAGATTAATTTGTACATTTTTCGGCAGAAAAATTTCCCGGCCTAAGGCCGGTTCTTCCAACATTACAGGCTCACTATCTTTCGCCAGGGAAATAATCGACACCTAAATAGCACGAAAGGTCTAAATATTGACGAAGAAATGGGGCGAAAGGTCTTAGAATCGACTAACTAATGGGGCAAACATCTCAACATCTGAAAACTAATGGGGCTAAACATGAGGGAGAAAGTGGTCCAGAAAACCGGCCCATCTCCCCTTAACCCCTTCTGTACCGGCAACGTTTTTCCAATTCTATTCCTGGTATATTGAGACGATGTTGTGCAGTTTAAGGACCTGTGGTAGTGGAAAGGGTTAAGGAAGATAGTTCGAAGCCTGATAATTGCTGGAGTCCCTTTTTAAACTGAATAAATCGTCTAATAGTAGCCAGAATAAAGTTAAAAAGACGTCATCGGTAAAGAAGGGGTTAATGAGGCTAATGAGGACCTCACGCTACTCAGAGTGTAGGGAGTCTTGCCCAAATGGGTCTTCCCGAGGGGGAATCAAACCCCGGTCCTCTTGGCTGTGAAGCAAACGCGCTAACCAATATGCCATGGGATACATCATAGGAATATCAGATTTTACGAAGTGTTATTCAAGAGTCAGGCCTTCTTTCTTGGACAAATTCCATCATTATCGGTGGTAAATGTAATAGTTTTGCTGTGTTCCTACCTAGTCAATTTGATATGCTGGTTGTTTTGATTGCAGTGATGGTAATCTAATAATATTCCAGCACTTATTGCAATTCAACAACTAGCGTATAATATAGACTGCCTAAAGATACGACAGTATTACCGAATGCTATGTATGGGTCTGAACATACTTGAGTGTAAAGAAAGGAGTATATCACTAGTAGCACCAAGATGGCGCAGGTTGGCCGAACTCTGTTACTATAGGATCTCCACTGTACACATTGAGACACTATTTACTACCGCCGTTCTACCCCTTTCTTCCCTCGCTTCAAACCACCACAACTAACAGCAGCGGAGACGACCATAAACCACACGGAAATTACTTTAAGGGACCCCACCTCGCTTTTTTTTCTTTCTCTCCCTCTCTCTTTGGTTTGAATTCATTCGGCCTCATTCAGCCTACTGTTTTAAGACGTTTACCCCCATCCAGGTGTCAGTATTTTCCTAGTGAGCGGTAGCGAGCCAGCATATATACTTTTTTGTTTTGACAGGAAGCCAAATTTGTACATTTTTTGATAGAAATATGTCTCCGGCGAAGCCGGATTTCTTCATACAATAGTGACTCGCTATCGCTCGCCAGGAAGAAATCAACACTTGGATGGGGATAAACGTCTTAAAACAGTTAGCTGAATGGGGTCAAATGGATACAAGGCAGGGAAAGAGAGAAAGGGAAAGGAAGACCAAAAAGCCGGTGACCCCCCTTAAAAATATATTGTTTCGTGCGGGAGGTCGCGGGCCAAACTCTTTCCTCGGCCAGAAATGTGCAGTTCTGGGGAAAGTAATGGCAAGACTGATGTTTATTATGGCACAGCTCATCTCTCTCCCACCTGCCAAGTGTCACTAATGTTGATTTTCTGGGTTATGGATAAAGCTGTTGTAATGCGCGTTTTTTTTTTTTACTCTACTGAGAGCAATGTCAGTGTTGTTATGCGTACAGTCATGCTCATTTTGACTCCAATTTACCTAAAATTTGGCAAGTTATCACTGTTTTTACTATGGAGGAACATTAACTAAAGGTAGTCTTGCCTCTTGCCCCATATCATTCACAAAATATAAAACATGTATTTACAGAGCGAGAGAGAAGAGAGGGTAGACAAATTCTCAAGGTCTTAAGAGAGTTGGGAAACCTGGTTCATTGAATATGTAATGAAGGAAGGGCAGAGAGAGGGAGGCAGTGGTGAGTGAGGCTGACACGCGAGAGGGGGAGGGGAGAGAGAAGTAAAGAAGAGTAATGGTAAAATTCAAGGAAACTCGGAAAAAATAAGAAGCGGGAAGAAGATAGATTGCTTCTTGAAAATACAAGCACACGCACATGAAAGAATAATATATTCAAACATTATCTTTCTGATATAATATATATATAATTCATGCGGTATATGTGTATACAAGTTTATTTTCAATTATCTTGTTTGATCCTATCTTCCTGGATTACTATAAACTAAATGTATAACACCAAGACAGAAAGACATAGAAGCTGGACGCAGGCATATGACAGAGGGTAAACGATATTGTCAGGCGTTCAGGGGGAAGGAGACAATAATGTTATAATCAGTGAAGACAGAGATAAAAGGCAAACCTATTGAGAGAGAGAGAGAGAGTGTGTGTGTGTGTGAATTATAGGAGAGGACTACTGTGTATAGTAGGGGTGTGTGTGTTTTTACCTAAACGTTTTTACTTGCATTGCAACGTCCCAAAGCTGCTCGTCGGTGCAGCTTTTTCTTTAGCAATATAAGGGGACTTCACTCTAACATCAATTCTGTACACCAATTTCTTCAAGCAGAATCCCCTACTCTCCTTTTTTTGACAGAGACTCAAGTAACATCCACATCTGACACGTCTAGATTTAATTTTCCAGGTTATCAATTGCTCCAAAATGTCAGACCTAAAGGAGGTGTATGTTGCTTCGCAAAATCTGAAATTGCCCTGGAGGAGGTTACTAGTTTCAATTGTCCCTATTTTGATTATTCTATATACAAATTAATTTCTGCTGGTAAATTTAAATACATATGTTGCATCTACCGTTCCCCAAATACTCCTCCAGAGCAAAGTCATTTTGATTCTCTGTCCTCACAACTCAGTGTCCTCAACTTAAATGCTTCTTCTGAAATCACTGTGTTGGGTGATTTTAATGTCCATAATGTTGAATGGCTCACTCATTCAGCCAGGACTGATGATGCTGGTCTTGAATGTGAGCTATTTGCAGACTCATTTAATCTCACTCAACTAGTCAACCAACCCACCCGTGTACCAGATAATCCTAATCATAATTCCCACCTACTGGACTTATTTTTAACAACCAATTCAGACAATTATGATGTTACAGTGAGGTCCCCGCTTGGATCTTCTGATCACTGTCTGATACAGGCCACCTGTCTATCACCTACCACACCTTCCCACTCTGAACCTGTTTTGGTGACTAAATGGCATTACGATAGGGCAGACTGGGAGGGTCTTCAAGGTTTCTTTATTGATATTCCCTGGACCTCTTTCTTTTCTAATGATGCACACTCCACCTTGAACCACATACAAGATTTTGTAAAAATTGGAATGGAAACTTTTATTCCTCATCAAAAGTACAGTAAAAGATCTAATTCACCTAAATGGTTTGACCATAATTGTGCTAGAGTAACTGAACAAAAAGAAATAGCCTACAATGCATACACAAGATCAAAAACACATGAAGCCTTTAATTACTTTAGAAACATCAGAAATCATGCCAAAACTGTATTAAACCTAACTAAATCAAACTTTCTCCACAAGCAGGCAAATAAACTTCTAAATAATCCAAATGATAACAAAATATTTTGGTCTACTCTTAACTCATTTAAATCCAACTTCACTACTGAAGCGCTTCATCCATTCCACCATTAAAATCTCCGACTGGCAATCTTGTAAGTGACCCACGAGGTAAAGCTAACCTTCTTGCGGATATTTTCTCCACCAACTCAACCTTAGATGAAATAAATCAAGATGTCCCTGTACTTAATTTTAATTCGCCTGAAATTCCCTCACTTAAGATCCACACCAGACATGTCAAAACTATTTTGCAGAATTTCTCAGTAGATAAGGCTCCTGGTCCAGATGAAATTCCTCCAATAGTACTTAAGAATTGCTCCTTGGTGCTCGCTCCTGTATTGGCAAAAATTTTCCGTCTGTGTACTCATACCTCATGCTTCCCAGTACCCTGGAAAGAAGCAAACATCCATCCAGTTCCTAAAAAAGGTGCCTCTTCAGATCCATCAAACTACAGACCAATAGCTATAACTTCCACTCTTGGTAAAGTCTTTGAAATTATATTAAATAATCACATAATTAAGCATCTTGAGAATAATAAATTAATCAGTGATAGGCAATATGGTTTTAGACGATGTCGATCAATTGCAGACATGCTTTGCCTTCTTACGCATCAAATCAACCAAGCTACAGACCAACATGGTGAAACACATACAATAGCACTGGATATATCAAAGACATTTGATAGAGTCTGGCATGAATCCTTATTGTCGAAGATGTCACACTACGGCCTTGCATCATTAGTTCCACTAATTTCTTCTTATCTTCATAACAGAAAAATATGTGTAATGGTAGATGGCCTTTATTCTCAATTTCACTCAATAAATGCTGGTGTTCACCAGGGATCAGTTTTGGCCCCAATTCTGTTCCTCATTCATATCAATGATCTCATATCTACCACTCATAATCCAATACATTCCTACGCAGATGACTCAACACTCCACAGTTCCTTCACATTTACCAATTGTTTCACCCAACCCGATCTTATAAATTCAAAAATAAACACTGCAATTTCTCTGAACCAGGAGCTTTCTAGAATTAATGGATGGGGACAAAGGAATCTAGTTTCCTTTAATGCACAGAAAACCAAGTACATTCAATTTTCTAACCGACAGAATCTCACTAACTCCCATATATTTTTTAATGATGTAAATATTCCCACTTCCCCTAGTATTGACATTCTCGGTGTAACATTAACTACTAACTTGAGCTGGACACATTATGTTAGAAGCATTGCTAAGAATGCCTCTAAAAAACTGGGACTCCTGTACAGAGTTCGAGAATTCTTCACTGACGAGCAGTTGGCCGTGATATATAAAAGTCATGTGCGTTCTCAGATGGATTACTGTTCACCTCTGTGGGGTGGAAGTGGAGTGGTTGCATTGAGGCAGTTGGACAAAATTCAAAATAAAGCTATTAGATTAATCAATAACCCTGCAATCACACAGGACCTTCCTACATTATCCATACGAAGAAACGTTGCATCCCTTGCATTATTCTACAGATATTTTCACAGCAATTGTTCCGAGGAACTTACTTCAATTGTGCCGCCTCTCCACATCTTTCCCCGTAGAACTAGGGCAGCTGAGAGCGCCCATGAATTTACACTTTCTCCTCCACAATGCAGAACTTCTGCTTATCAGAATTCATTTATCCCCAGAGCTACTACTCTTTGGAATTCACTTCCCTCGAATTGCTTTCCACAAACTTACAATCTACAAATGTTTAAATCCAGTTGTTACAAACATTTTATGAATGGAGGATGCCTTTAGGCACATGGACCTTTTTGTTTTATCTGTGTTTTTCCTTCCTCCGTTCATTGTGTCTTTAAAAAACAAAAAAAACAAAAAAAAACCCACTTAACTGTAGATTACAGGATTTTCAATTTCGTGTCGCCCTGTTTATCCGTCTACTATCCGTGTGTGTGTATACAAGTGCGCAATCAGCATGTGTAATATAACATGTTATAAGTAAGGATATCTACAGTACATGTACACATACGAACAACTACTCTTAAACGGCAGATTAATGAAACTAGACAGACAATTAACAGGTTGTCAGAAGAACTGGTGGCGAGTCGAAACACATTATAATACGAGTTACGAACTACCACGAGTTACAACACCACTAACCTGGCAACTTATCCACAGAACTCTCGCAACCTAGAGTAATTTTATCACCGAACTTTACTTCAATCTACTTTATCTACTTTAATCGCCAGACCTATGAAAGTTCCGTATGGAGGTCAGTGGTTAATCTGTCTCTACATAACCTAACCTATCTACTTTAATAATGAAGGAAAGAAACAAAACTCGAACACCCAAAATCGTATTTTTTCCTTTTGTGAAGGCTGATATATTTCCGTTCATTACATTCATATATTTCCTTCAGGTGAGAGTCTACAAAACAGTAAACAGTTTTCCTTAAATCATTACCATTACAATAATGATGTAGTCTACAGGCAGGACCCCCCCCCCCTCCAAATGGTATAAAGTTTATAAACAAGTTTGACGTGTGGTAAACCTGGATGCGTTTCTTTGTGCCACGCATTGTCTGAATGTTGTCATTTTATATTTTGGTCATCTAAAAGAGGTGCTGGAAATGGATCGAATATAATATATTTTATATTCTTCTTCATTTTACTGTGACCCAAAAGATGTACTTGTCTTGACATATAAGGAAGGCCACGATAGTTAGCGATAATGAGAGAACAATTATAATATGAAATACCGATAACAAATTATGCTACAAGTAGTTCCTTACAATTGGATAACAATGAATCACAGCGCCGGAAAGCCTATCACGAAATGTTGTAATCAAAACTCTAGAATGTCATTTTAAACACAATCAAATCTGAAACAAATGGGAAGTATTACACAATATTTTATCAGAGAGCGGCCCCTCCTTATCAACCCTCTGGAATCCGTCTAGTGTACACACTGTCTCACTCAACACAACCACACACACAACGTTACGAGAATTGCTATTTACGCAGAGATAAGTGTGTATGTGTGTGTGTGTTGCCTGGCTGTATTATTGATGCTGAATTTGTTATTTAAGCTAGTCAGTAATCGTCAATGGTTTCGGTTAATTATAATAATGCTTAAAACGTATGTTTATATATTTAATTTCACCAGTTGTCTGTATTGTATAATACTCGTACTGACAGATCTAATATTTTAAAGGGTGGCTTGTTTAAAATGTAGACCGTGTTTAGTACTGTAACTGAACATGTCATTCTCTTCACTGACGTTAACTTCCAATATATTTGTCTGAGTAGCAGTTAACCATTTTCATTCATTTGTTAAATAACGTTTGGAGAGATACCCTCCGCGATATATGGCTACCGGTTCACGAGTGCAGCAGATCTTGCTGAGCTTCGATCGTGTTCTACTTGTTTAGATAGATAATACTTTCGATATATAGAGATTAATAGCCTCCCTTTAAATAATGAATAAGGTGCAAGAGGATGACGATAGTTTGAGTAAGCTAAGTGTGTGTGTGTGTGTGCGAAAGACAGAGAGAGAGAGAGCCCGTGCACTCGTGCCTGATAAGACTATTCACCCGCTTTAAAAATGTAGTTCACCCCTTGCCTTGGGCTATTGTGTGAAAGATAAATGTGGGAACGAGAGGAGGGTGGATGTGGACGAAACCAAACAGGGCCGAGAGTGAAGTCGAAACAGTGAAGCGGGGTAGAGAGTGAACAACGAGTGGAACATCACATATTATGAAAGTAAATGCTTAACAATGCAGTACAAATACAGTAGGCTACATGATTGTATTTTGGTTTCAGCTAGGTGCACCAGACCCGATTCAGATATATACAGTGTTGCACTTCGTAGACTATATAAAACATTGTTTTAATCTTCACCTACATACATCTCTCTCTCTCTCTCTCTCTCTGTTATCCTTACTATCATCTCTCTCTTTGATATCCTTCCTTTACACATTTCCGTACTCCTAAGGGCCCTTCACGCCTACCCGAGATTGGGCACAACAATCCCCGTCCTGGTACATGTGGTGCTATCTGCGGCGTGGTCTCTACATTCGACCTGTGCACGGTCTGGGGCCTCCTCTCAGTGTGCACGGTCTGGGGCCTCCTCTCAGTGTCCCTACCACATCCCCACGTGTCAGCTTGGAGGGTGAATGCACAAATTGCTAGCATGCACAAATTTGTTCTGTGCGATCACATTGTCGTGTGTTGTCAAGGTACTTGCGTGTTACCAGTGTGACACCGTCATCACCCTCGTAATATCGGCGAGGCATCCTCGTTACCGTTGTGGCACCATCATTACCGTTTTTATCTTTATTTTCTCTCATTAATGGTAACTATCATGGTCTTCCTAATATGTTAAGTCAATCCTACCACCTCATTTGGTTGCCACTAAAATGAAGGAGAATCTAAAATATATTTAATTTGAACAATATCCAGCACCTCTTAAATATGACGCTAATATGAAATTTAAAAATTCAGACAATGCGTTACACAAAGAAATACATCCAGGTTTACCACACGTCAAACTTTACCTACCTCTAAACTGCCATAGTGGTTGAGGTTGAGTGTAGGCCCTATGCACTATTGCGCGGGGGTCTACCCTTCCTGTAGACTGTTGTTGTTGTTTTTCCCCAAGCTGCCTGGCCGAACAGCCCCAAGGCCCCGAGCAAGGCCAAGGCCGTAACCGAGTGCCCCCACAGAACCCTCCCTGCCGACCACAATAAAGCCTGGGTGACCGAAGCCACTCCATGGCGGGGAGCTGAGGAGGGTGCGGAAACGCCCGGGAAACCAAAGCCCCACCCAGGGCCCTGTGCCCCTCAGCAATTATGAAGAGAAAGTTGAGGGGCAAAGGAAAGATGTGACGCTTTGGCTTCCAATCTTGGTAGATTAGGAGGTCAATCCACGCAAGAGACGCCGTCACTTGAGATCTAGAAAATATATAAGAAAAAGGAACAGTCAGAGTAAGCTATGGGTATGGCAGAGATCGCTCAGTTCTCACTCTGATAGACCAGCCCATCACCACATGACTAGAACCCAATCCTCTCAGCATCAGCTAGGAAAGGCCCTAGAAAGCCGCCTTTAGCGGGGGGATAGCTCCCCTATTTCAACCCTTTTCGGGGTTGGGCACCCGCCTCCTGGAAACTGTATATGGTAATGGTTTGAAGAAGACTGTTGACTGTTTTGCAGACTCTCACCTGAAGGAAAAATATAAATGTATTAAACGAGAAGATATCAGCCCGCAAATATAAATTGTGTACACAAAGAAAAAAGGGTCGATATATAGGGTGTATGGATTTTGTTTTTTCCTTCATAAATTGTTGTAAGCAAATTGAAAAACACCTTCGGAAATAAGAACTAGGACCACAGAGAAGGATCAAACACCAATATGGATAATACAAAATGCAGGGAGGTTATGCGAGCGTGAGTGCACATTAACTATTGAGAGACCTGTCAAAGATTCAAACTTAGTAATTGTATTTGGATTTATACTATCACTACAATACCTGTTAATATAATATAACTATTAATCTACATGTTAATGTATATGAGTTTACTAATACATATGATGATAATCCCTCTTGATGTCAAAACCTAATGTTTATGTGTACATTTGACGAGATTGTCCTAGGCAGTATTTGTAACCTGAGCATAAGGAAGGGAACACCTAAATAAGCTAACAAAATTGATGCGGGTACACCTGAGTGTGTGTATTAATAAGTGTCTAAATCTGGAATAAACACACTCTCTATCTTTCTCTCTCCTCAATTACAACCACCGGCTGTAACTCCTTCACCAAATAAATAACTTGGCCACGCGAAGGTGGGGAAAAGGTCGTCATGTCATTAACTAACGACCCTCAACCAATTTCACCAGTTGTGGGGTGAAATACAGAAGATGAACACGACAAATATACAGAGAATGAGTGCGCATAGTGAAGGAATAAGAAAGGAAAAGTTGAATAGCGGGCAGGGCTTTGATCAAGACAAATTAGGAATGAATAAGAACGTTGCAAAAGAAAACGAAATATGAAGACAAACGGAGGGCATGTAGTTAAATATATGACTATTTTTTTTCTCTCTCTCTCTCTCTCAGTTAAATTGAATCACGTAGGAAAAGGCCAATCCGAGAAAGTTTCCCTTGTGTTGTTGTGTTACTGTGAGGACCACTGGCGAAAACAAGGCATTAAGGTGATCATATAACTTCATTGACATGGGAGACGTTTGTAACACGTCTAGAGAGATAGCTAGTTATAGAGAGGATGCATAAGTCAGATGATAAATTGAAAACTATGTCCAGAACACACCATTGTTTCTAATATTAGATACTGACCAACATACAGTATGATTATGAAACAGCTATTTATCTAGTTATGAAATATTATCCTACTTAAATGGTTAAATACATTAATGATATTACGGGTGTTCAAGGGCATAACATTACTAAAAGTATAGTATACTGCACAATTGTTTTTTTTTCTGATATAAAATTACATAGTGCAGTATATTCAGCAGACCCATAATGAGGAATATTGAGTTACAGCAACAAGTGTATTATATATATATATATATATTTTTTTTTTTTATTGAAAATACAATACACTAATATTTTCCAACTGGGTCCAGATAACTACATAGTGTACAGCACTTACCCGATATCCTTGGTAAGGGTGGGAATGGGGGTGTTAGGGTGAAGGGAGGAGGGTAATATGAGCAGGTACTAGTTTTAAATATTTACTAAGTTAATTCCAAACATGCATATGGATGTGGTGACTCGACCATCGTGTCACTTTAGTGGGGCAGATAGCACCTGGAGGATGGGACTGGGAAACCCATTTCCAGAAATATCTATTCTCACTGAGAGATCAGCAAGCCTTGTCTTATTGACCTTCCCTAACCCTTTAAGGGAGTGCAAGTTTGGCTACTGACTGACTAATCCCAAATCCCAAACAGAATATCGATAAGTTTCAACTTTATGACGATCTTGTAAATTTATGAGACACTAACTAGATTTGTACCTAGTCTTTAAGTACTTCAAAGTTTCACAGATCTTTTAATGGATGACCTCAAATGCGTCTGATGACAGCTATAACAGCCAAATTGTAAACTAGTATAACTTAAGAGAACAGCATGGTCCATTATAGAATATTTCAGTAAAAATATATAATAAATATAATAAGTAAATACATTTAAAGACCGAGTGCTCCACACGAAGTGCGGTACCTGTTCACATCCTAATGGCGGAGCTCCAGGCAGCCCTGTTCAGAGCTGCCTCACTTGTCAGGTTATTTTATATTCAAGATCAGATTGTAAGCTCAGATCCCACGCCTTTCTTGGTTTGCCCCTTATCTCCATATTGACGGACTTGCATCTTTTCACCCAACTTAGTTCATCCATCCTCTCCACACGTTCAAACCGGTGACCGGTCAAATCAACCAAGTCTGCTAGTCCGTATCTCATCACTGACACTCTTGAGACCTAACCTTCTCCTTAACTCTTCACTAGATATCCTAATCTTGCAGTTTGGCCCCACACATCCATCTCATCATTCTCATCGCATTACATTCCATTCTATCATTGCGCTTCCAACACATGAAGTGTCTTATCGTATTGTATATTTCACATGTATATTATAATGCATATCAATCATGTACAGTTTCACTATAGTGATTGCCAATAACACAAGTAATATATTCCTCAAATTTTAATAAAAGCAAATGCGCATCACAAAATGTTTACCTTTACATACTACACAGGAAGTGGACTAATGGTATCTCTGGTATGATACAGCATGCTAAACAATAATATAACGCAGTCATCTACCATGAAAATACACTTAATGCATGAACACTTCAGCTGTACTCGAACTTTAAAGAGTTGGTTAATTACTGGTCTACCGCGAGCTGTAATGATGTGAGAAGTGACTCGTTAAATATGCCAGGTTAAATGGAAAGGTGAAGGTAATGGTGAACAATGAACTGCTGCAACAAGGCCAACAATCAGGAAAACAAATATGGCATAAAGCGGCGTTAGTTATGTGGTCTGATCATGATAATGGGTAGCAACCCCATAACTGGAAGGGAGACAGCGGAGAGGAAGACAGGAAAGAAGGCTAATTGGGCTACTGATATATGGTAGGAGTGTGAGGGATGGGGGATGTGAGGGATGCTCCAGTGTTGAGAGGGAATAAAGAAAGGTAGCAGAGAAATAGGAGTTAAATTATCTTGGCCAAGTATAAGATACAGTTTAGATTTCCCACTATTCACATTTTTAGCTCAGCATGGACCTTGTCTACAACAAAATTATCCCAAGAGTGATCATTAATATAGACCACTTTCCAAACAGGTTGAAATGCCATTCTAGGACAAGGCAGTGAGGGAAAGAACTGTGCAAATCCCGAATTAATCATCTACCATAATGATCACTGTCACCTTTGAAATCTACGAATGGCTGTTTCATAAGTTTGTATTTGTGTACACGATTAATACTAGAATATATTAAATAATTCAAATGAAATATATGTATATATGTGAAGTGATTTAAAAAATATTTTAGTAATAACCATATTAATTAACTCTCAAGTAAGCCATGTCTTCCTGGTTACAGCACATATTTACAAAATGTGTTACTGTATCAAAAATCAACCCAGTCTTATGTTCTGCTACATTGTATACAACCGACAATTCATGATCTCAAGAATAACATTGTATGTCGTGATTCAGTAAAGAACGTGAAATCTAAGGAGTGAAGTAATACGATAACTTATATAAACCAACTCGAGCCGTAAATCAAACCCTGCATACGCTTTTTTCCATTTTTTGTGGTCATCATGATAAAGTACAGTTTATATCAGCACGAACCTCACTAATCTACACAATTTATCTTCGGTCAAATTATGTTGATTATGTATATAGGTTAGTTGACTTTTGCTCCATTGATTGGGCTAGATAAAAATACAGTTCACATTTTGTACTTGAAGTGTGCAAGTGCAGGCTCAACAAATCCTGGAATTACGAACTCCACAGACCAGTTCCAAACTAAACTTGACAGATATAGGAAGCAGTGAGGACTATGTAAGGTAGTGGAGGCCTGGCGACACATAGCTTCAGTAGTTCTTAATTAGTCAAAACAACAAGATGCTGGGAAGGCTCACACATATCAGTTTATTATTGCTACGATTACGTTCCGTCTATTGTAGTAGATTTTTACATGTGTGTCCTATCTGGGCATATTTGGTTATTATTGTTTTGTATGCCTTCATGATATATTGATATTAACATGAGAGAGAGAGCGAGAGCGAGAGCGAGAGCGAGAGAGAGAGAGAGAGAGATGGGAACGGAGGGGTTCGGGGTGTGCGGAATGAGCGAGTGCGTGTATAATCGTATCCCTACACGCACAGGCATTCACATACAAAGTATCGCTGACAAACTCCGAGTAACCATTATCCACACAACCAATACATACAAACGACCCAGACAGATAAACAAACACGAAACACTTGCCACACCCGACGATCTAGAGCGCAACGATTCGCCTAACTCCAGCCTTTCAAATGCAAATAGTATGAGTTTTAGGTCACAAGTATGAGGCCTTCCAACACACTACTATATTCTCCGCCACCTATGTTCCCTGTATCTTTAGTAATCCACCATTGCCCTCTATAAAATCATGATCTCTAGATAATTTCACCTAGATTCATATACATAACTAACACCAATAGCTAGATTATGTTTTATGGCTACAAAATTACATCTATATAAACCTGCATAGCACCTAAAGTATTACATTATCTACTTATAGCCGACCAATAAATTGCTTTGTTTACTTCTGTAATAATATACACAATCAATATTCTAACGTCTCCGACCAGACAGTTCCAATCAGATAACTGACAGATAAACCAATAGTAAACCATACCAATGCTGAACCTCTGATATGGGAACATTGATTACTAAGAATATCTTCACATGGCTCTGTTAATTAACGTATGGTTGTTAATGAACACGCTCTTATGACACAAACTATTTAAACTAAGTTTTGACTGTGTTATTGTTACTTAATGAAGTATTATAAAAATAACTGTTAATTGAGTGTTGACTGTGTTATTGTTACTTAACACACTATTATAACACTAACTCTGTTAATTAAGTGTTGACTGTGTTATTGTTACTTAACACACTATTATACCACTAACTGTTAATTAAGTGTTGACTGTGGTATACATTTAGTACAATATTCTTGACATACCAACACCTAACCATCACACTTATTTACAATTCACACCAATGTAAATCCAGTTGATTATAATTGTTCATGAATAGAGAACACTGTTAGGTACATAATCATAATTGCATTGTCTTGTTCTAATTTATTTAGTTGTTTATGTAAACAGGTATCAGAAAGGAAAATGTGAAATTACAGGTAGGAGTGGGACTAAGGTAGGTCTCTCTCTCTCTCTCCACATGTGTTTGTTAATTTCATTAATCGAGTTTAGGAGTAAAGTTGGTTAGTGGAGAGAACATAATAATTAATTCTGGTGCATACTTCCGCCTACGCTGGTGGAACACTACCAATGTATGCGCTCTACCGATCGCCTCCTTAAGGGAATCACTTGGCCCTTGGTGCATATCCTATCTGCCCATCAAATTGCCTGAACATTGGGTGATAACTCAGTCAGCTGCCAACACTGGTGGAGGTGTGCGCTCTACCGATCACCTACTAACATTTTGAATCACTTCTTCATTGGCGCATATCCTATCTTCCCATCATATTTTCATTAACATCGGTTCATACCTATTTGAGATATTTGTGACAAACAAACAGCCAAACGGAGGCAAAAACATAACCTCCATCAAACTTCGTTGGTGGAGATAAGAGGAATTTTGTCATACACAAAGATAATTATTAGGGGTGGGGATGGAAGTGCACATCAAAAGTAGCATTACAGAAATATCTAGAATCTTGAACTCACTAAATCATAGTGACCTTTTAGTAATTATCTGTGTTGACCCAGTTTAATGTTGGACCTTTCCTGGGGACGGACCCAGGCACCAGGTCGGTTGCAAAACATTACATTAAAAATACATTGTGTGTCAGCGAGAACCGTGAGGGCAGCTGCTGCATCACCGGAATATGCTCCATTACAGTGACAAATGGAAAGTCCAAGTTGTATATATATATAAATGGAGTACATTTCACTCACTCATTCCCCCCATCCTCACCGCTCACGCTCTAGACTCACTCACTCACTCACGCTCTAGAGTCACACACTCACTCACTCTCTCTCTCTCCACAAAATAATTCTGAATATAAACAATTCTGAATAATGAACTACACAAAGTTGACTGTGATATAGTTAATGATTCATAGATGGTAACGATGGTGACCGTATGTGATGAATACATTGTCTGGGTGGATGAAACTAAAATATAGACGGACAGGAACAGTATAGGGTTGTCCAGATGAATGTTGGCATGGGTGGTGGTGGAGGGATGTGAAATGAACAAAATATAGACATTAACTCTGAGGTAGTGGGTGGATTATGCGGGTAGAGGTGAGAGAAATAAACCAAATATAGACATTAACTCTTACGCTGCGGCCGACGTATATTTACATTCTATATAAACAAGGCCAATACTGCGTGTGACGTATATGTATGTATCGTTAGTGTTGGCTGAGTTGGTTGCACCAAGCCATCCCACTTGTTGCTAGACTCTTCCAGGAGGTTCTAAGCTTGCCACTAATATTGGGTACATTGGCTTAGGAAGGTGTGTGTCCGAAGAGGAGGTGATGCAGAAGATGAAAATCTACGAACAGAGGGCCACTTCTCCATGTGATTGTGATAGGTGTAATATTATACCAGGTACGGATATGAGGTTCATATCCTCTTCATTTCAATAACTCCTACTATTTTGAAAATGCAAATCATAATTAAATTATGGTATATATCATTGAGTTATCGCAAGTGGGAATGTACGAAAAATCGCATATTGAGCAGAAGTAGCAGGAAAATAGCTGCTAGGCCATATTCTTACATATAGAATCCACTGCACTGAAAGTGTTAACAACGGGTGGTGATAGTCGGAGGAAGGAATAATAGAGAACTCGAAAGGTATGAGAGCTCGCCTGAATCTATAACCCTTCCCAACTGAAACTAACCTATAGTAAATAAACGGTAATGTCTCTGACTGGAAAACAGTCACAAGTGATGTGCCCCAGGAATCGGGGTTCGGACCTGTTCTTTTCAGAATTCATACTAATGAAATAAACAACGATCTTTCATGTACAATTTCAAATTTTTCAGACGATACCATGATAGCGAACATAGTAGTATCTGATCCTTGCAGGTTCAACAGATCCAAATTTATTTAGATTTATCGACAAAATTGGGCCCGAACCTGACAAATGAGTTTCAATATTGATAAATCAAAAGTACTACATACACGATACAAGGATGGCAAATTTAATTATTCAATGGATAGTAGGCAACTAAATAATGATTAAGAAACCGACTTAGCAGTAACAATATCAAGTGATTTTAATCCCAGCCAACAATGTACATAAGTAGTTAACAAAGCAAAGACAATTATTGGCTTTATTGAAAGATCGTTTGAATACAAATCCGAAAATGTTATTCTAACTTTATATAATTCTTTGGTTTGCCCCGTCTGGTAAACTGTGTAAAATGTTGGTGTTCATATTATCCAAAGGTACATAGACAAGCTGAAGAGAATACAACAGAGAGTAACAATTAACATTTACTCCTAGACTAACAAGTTATACAAATAAAGTCTAAAACAGTTAAATATGTTTAGTTTAACAAAGTGCAGGCTAAGAGAGGACCTCATTCGAGTGTTTACAATTATTAAAGGTATTGACAATATAAAGATGTCAACAAATACTTCACAATTGATCACTCAAATTAAACTAGAGGAAGTGGTTGGAAGATAATTGACGCATTTCCACTCACATGAGGCGAAACATTTCTTTTTTAATCGAGTGGTAATCTTAAGGAATGGACTACCTAGTAATGTCATTAAGTGTAGTACTGTTCAAACTTTCATAAATCGTCTATATAAATATCACACTCTTAACTCCTTTCCTGTGTACACATAGGATCGGTAGTTTAGTTACAATCAGTCTCGTAAAGACCAAGATATCTATTGATGATTCTTTTCCTTTATAGTCTTTTGTACTTCTTGTGCTTTGTAAATGAGACGCAATATATGTCCACTTATTCCAGGTTACTGTTTGTAGTACTATCAACAGCTTCGTGTCGTTAAATAAATGTAATCTCCTCCACCACCACACTCAATCACGTCCCTTACTTTTTATTCCCCACCATCTCTTCACCACCTCACTCCAACACGCCCCTCTCCCCCCACTATATGTTTCCCACCATCCCTCCACCACCACACCTCCCTCTCCACGCTCGACTCCAGCTCGTCCCCCACTTTATATACCCCTCCATCCTCCACCACCACCACACTCAAATACGTCCACCATTTCATATTCCCATCAATCCTCCACCACCACACTCCAACACATCCCCCACTTTATAATCCCCACCATCACTCCACCACCACACTCCTCCACATCGCCCACTTTATATTTCCCGCTATCACTTAACCACCACACCTCCACCACTACCACACTCCAACACGACCCTCACTTTACATTCTCCACCATTCCTCCACCACCACACTCCAACACATCCACCACTTTATATTCCCCACCATCCCTCCACCACAGACTGATCCCAGACAAGAGCCTCATTGTACGACCGGTTTGATATTCACCAGGTTGGTCGAGGTTTTCTGCTGCTGGAATGTCACATTGGAGACAGAACAAACATTTGGTGGTGCAGCATAAATGTAAGTGCAATTTTATCAAAACATAAAAATACTATGCTAGCTAAAATACATCCCACTTAGATGAGATGACTTAAGCCTGTATCACACTAGTTTTCATCGTGAATAGTCGATGGTCAACATTTGTCAGGCACCATATTTTATTGGATAATTTGCATTGGTATCGAATTCTAGATTTAAGATTGATATACTGTAAGTAGGTCACAGCATTTGCAAAACATAAACATTATAATAATACTAACGAATATGTTGCTAGCATAAATTGACGATAGAAGGGGAAGCTCTCGTGTGATAACCCCTGGACCCACTATTTACACAAGGACAGTAAAAGAGGGGACGGAGAGTAAAGTGATGAACTGAGGTTGAAGGAAGGGGATAGGCAAGCCAGAATGTAAGCACCCAGTAGGAGGAAAGGCACCAGAGGGGGAATATGACAATGAAATGAGGGGAGAGCAGACCTCGAGTTCCTGGTAGCTGAGAGAGGAAGACAAAGGATTAGGAAGAACACAGGGGTAGGGAAAAGGAGGATAGCAAAATTGAATAAGGGGAAGAACGAGAAAAAGGTTGGAAACCGCTGATAGTTATGGTGACACTCTATATAAGACAAAACTATAATCATTAAAGATAAGTTTTTATTTATATTAATGTGAAACGTTATGGATATGTTTTGAGGCAATCGGTATAGAGTATAGCTATTGATTCATAATTGCTCAAGTAAAGATTTTCATGAATGAACACAAAGTATTGTACATCTGATAATACAGTAATTTACAGTATATAATGTAACTGCTAACTTCTGCAAAGAACATCTTTAGCAATGCAAATGGCCATTACATCACGGCAGAGATAATTGCGTCGCATTAAACCATATAATTTGAAAACTTGAACTGTGTCCATCATTTACAAAACACACAACTAAATCGGTGCAAGATTACTTCAAAATATATCTATCACACACACACAAGTGATAAATTAAAAAAGACTGAATAACGCTAGCCACACTCTTTTCCATCAGCATTTATACCCGACATCAATTCCTGTGATAGTAAAGGCATTACAAATATTGGACGGGGTGTTACCTCAGTGGTTTACATAGGTCCGTGTTTGACAATAAATTAGGATGGCTGAAACCAATCACGGTTACTTATTAACACTCTATATACTATAAAGGTTCATAATTGTGTGAGCTGTCTACATTTGCAGATATAAGTGCTCTATCAATCGCCCCCTAAATAGAATCACTTCTTCCTTTTTGCATATCCTATTTACCCACCAAATTTCGTGAAACTTAGGTCATAAATTTGCATCCGACTACGCTTCGGCCCCGATATGTTGCCATAAAACCATTAC
Organism: Paralithodes platypus; assembly: GCA_032716605.1. Lineage (NCBI taxonomy): Eukaryota > Metazoa > Arthropoda > Malacostraca > Decapoda > Lithodidae > Paralithodes > Paralithodes platypus. Next base: position 23,058,325 of record CM064497.1, on the reverse strand, counting down.
AATGCAATAGAAAAGGACGCACACACTAACAATACATTTCCCTTTCCTCTTCACTCTTGTACAAATAAATCAACTAAACTGTTTTGTAGATATCTTAACGAATAGGTAACTCATCGTTTTGACAAAATTCATGTCCTTCAATCCTGCAATTTACCTTTCCAGTCCAGTCATGAAAGGGTAGGGAGGGTGGAATGCTATTGGTGGGAGGACAGTCTGGGGAGATGGTAGAGGGGAAGGAAATAAGAGGAAAACAGTCTGGGGAAATGGTAGAGGGAAAGGAAATAAGAGAGGACAGTCTAGGGAGATGGTAGAGGGGAAGGAAATAAGAGAGAACAGTCTAGGGAGATGGTAGAGGGAAAGGAAATAAGAGAGAACAGTCTAGGGAGATGGTAGAGGGAAAGGAAATAAGAGAGAACAGAGGTAAATAAAGACCAGGCTGAATTGGATCATGCGAGAGGTGAAATGGATAACAAACATACATTAGCTTCACATTATGTTAAGGGTGGTCTCTTCTTCTTCTTCTTGATATTTATATGTGCAGTTTGCTCGGAGTATTTCAGATCTCCAGATTACTGCACAGGCATAGAGTTGCTTGCTGAGGGGAAGGGAAGTTTGTTAGTTGAAAGGGATCTACAGATAGGATGTCTAAATAGTGAGTACAGGTATTGTACCCTACATAGTTTTAACTATAGGTCAAGGTCATTAAGGACTGGAAAGTGTTTTAAGGGTAAGTAAATAGGTAAGATGAGGATTGGTTATTAAGGTCTTATAGGAGGTAAGTCGTTATGTCTCGTTGGGTTGAGTCAGGTTCGGGTTTTGTAGGGTTGGCAGAGGTCTAGTACAGTACAGTACAGTACAGTACCGGTATGGGTGGTACTGCACTGTACTGGTTAGGGGTGGGTTTTCTGTGTGTTGGAGTTGTTTTGTCGTTGATGTTATTAGATGTCCGAAGTTTTATTTGTGGCTCTTATGTATGTTCCTAGAGCTGAGGCAATTGCATGTTTGCCTTGGTGGTCGATATCTCCTCCTCCTAGGATATGTTGTAGATTGAAGGTCCCTCCGTGTTGTGCCACTGTTCTTCTCAGGTGGGTGCGAGCGCTGTAATGTCTATGGCAATGAAGTAGATAGTGTTCCACTGTTTCTGGGGTGAGGTAGTAGGGGCAGTTCTCGTCTTCTTCTAGTCCCATTCTGTGCATGTGCTCCGCTAGTCTTGTGTGTCCTGTCCGTAGGCGGAGTGTAGCTGTATTTAGAGCTTTGTTCTTGTATTTTGTGTGTTTCCATATGGACCATTCTGGTTTGATATTTCCGTATCTTGTGCCGGTGATGGTTACTTTCCATTCATCCTTGAAGTCTTGGAGGATGTCTTCTTTTAGGATGTTGGCTCTGTCTATTGTAGTGTAGGGGAGGGGTGTAATTCGTCTGAGGGAGTGCATGCCCCTGGCGAGTTCATCGACTATTTCATTGTGGAGTATGTCTATATGGCCAGGTACCCACTGGAAGCTCATAGTATAACCTTGTAGGGGGAGGTTAGTGAGTAGTTGGAGCATGGGGTATACGAGTTCCTTACTTTGTGTTGTGTTGTATTTAATGGCCTGGATAGTGCTCTTGGAGTCTTAGCATATTGTGTAATGGGCCTGGTGGAAGGGTACTGATAATTTCTAGTGCTTGATTGAGTCCGTACAGCTCTGCAGTGAACACTGATGTTTGTTTGGGGAGCTTCCATCCCATGATTAGATGAAAATTTGGGATCCATAGTGCTGCTGATGTGGATGTGGTGTTTCCGTTTTTGATGAGTGATCCGTCTGTGTATACTGTAAGTGAGTTGAGTTTTTATGCTGGGTATTCAGGATTTCTAGGAATTCCTGTTTTAATTGAAATGGGTTGTCCTTAGTTTTTAAGGTTTTGAAATCTGTGTGAGTTTTAGGAGGGGTATATTCCCATGGTGGAACTGGGGGTACCATGGGTTGCGTTTGGCAGCCCAGAAAAATACGGGCCTTCCTGTGTATGATCTGGCCTATTCTTTCTCGGAAAGGTGATTTGCGGGTCCCATTCTCCTGAGGTTGTATTGGTATGTTGCGGAGAGATGCTGAAAAAGGTGGTAGGGGGGGGGGGGGGTTATATGTTTTTGAGAAGTATGAAGAGCACTGTAAGTCTCTTCTGGTGGTTAGAGGGATTAGGTTAGTTTCACACTGGAGACTGGCTATTGGTGATGATTTGAGACCTCCTGTTATGATTCTCATAGCAGTATTTTGAATCACCTCCAGCTTGTGAAGGTGTACTGGTGCGGCTGAGGTGTAGGCCTGGGCACAATAGTCTAGTTTGCTCCTTATGTATGCTATGTAGAAGGTTCGTAAGGAGATAGCATCGGCACCCCAGGTTGTTCCAGTAAGTGCTCTCATGATATTGAGTCTTTGATTGGTGCATTGTGTAAGGTATTCGATGTGGTTTTTCCATGTAAGGAGTGGGGCATCAAAAATTAGTCCCAGATATTTATGAGTAAGTGTTTGTTGTAGATCTTCTCCATTGAGTGTGAGTCGTAGGGGTCTTACATTTTTCTTTCTGGTAAAGATTTGATATACTGACTTTGTTGGGTTGATGGTTAGTTTTGCTTTGTTAATCCAACGTCCTAAGGTGTTGAGTGCGTCCTGGATTTGCTGTTCCGCTATTTGAGGGTTGTGATCCGAGGCATATGTTATGTCATCGGCATAGGCGGGTGCTACTGTTGGTGTGTCGGATAGGTACGCTGTGAAAAGGAGGGGGGGGGGGGGGGGGGCGGCTTAGTGAGGAGCCCTGAGCTAATCCTTTATTGTGTAGGATAGGATTTGACATTTGGCCTTGGATGTACACTTGGCTTGTTCTGTTGGATAGAAATGCTTGTAGCCACTGTAGCAAGTTCCCTTGTACACCAAGGCCGGCTAGTTTGGAGAGCAAGAGGTCGTGGGGAACTGTGTCAAAGGATGATGACAGATCTAAATATACAACAATGCATGTCTTTTGGTTTGTGAGTGAAGAGAGGATTGCTTGTTCTAGGTTAAGCACCTGGTCTACTGTTGAGCAGGTGGTTCTGAAGCCAGCCTGGATTGGTGGGATGATATAGTTTCTTTCTAGATGCCAAACTAGCCTCGTGTTGACCATTCTTTCGGCTAGCTTGCTCAAGGTTGGTAGGAGGGTAATAGGCCGGTATGATGGGGAGAGGGATGGATCTTTTCTTGGTTTAACCCTTTATTAGCGGCTCACCACATAAGTCGTATTTAATAAAGCTGGACTATGTGGCGGCGCTCGACATAGGTCGAGTGGCAATTTCAGCACGTAATGTTGCTGAGAGAGAGAGACAAGTGGTGGCAGGAGAGTAGCGAGCGTATGACTGCTCCAGACCACCGCGGCGAACATACTGACACGAATCCCAGCTCCCTCTCTCACTCGCTATATAAGGAATTGTATCGGGAAAGTGGCTAATTACATGCTTTTTGCACTCGCGTTGCGCGGTTATTGCAAGAAAACTAGCCATCATAAATGGATCGTTATGGTGTCATTCGAAAGCTCTGTTTATGCCCTTTCAGGGATAGGTACTTGTTTTACGTTCTGGGTCTTATTTAGGCATGAAAATGATCACGTAAACAGCCCTATTTTGGCTAAAAACACCCCGCTGGGCGGTACATATAAATAAACCGCATAGGCCGCTCGTAAGGTGTTAAGGAAGGGGATGATGATGCCCTTCTGCCATGAGTGAGGGAGCTTGCCCTGTTTCCAGGTTGTGTTAATAAGGTTGAGTAGTTGAGGGTGTGATGTTGGGGGCAGGTATTTTACGAGTTCATACGGTATGTGATCTTCCCCTGCTGCTTTGCCTGTAGGAAGGTGGGTTATTGCCGTTTCCAACTCAAAATGGGTGAAGGCTTGATTCATTTGATTGGGCCGTTTTGCGGCTGTGAAGATTTAGTTTTTAATTCTAGCGGTTTCTTCTGGGTCTGCAGGGGTTTCTTGTTGCTGTTTTGACTGTATATGGTTGGCTATTGCGTCTGCTGTCTTTTGGTAATAGACACATTTGTTCGTCTATTATAAAGGGAAATGTTGGGAATGATGGACGGCCTTTAATGTTTCGGAATCTGTTCCAGACTTCTTTTAGTGGTGTTTCATGAGTTATTTTGCTGCAGTATTTCCTCCAGGAAGAGGTGCATGTTGACTGAGTGGTTTTCTTGGCATGAGCAGTGGTTTTCTTGACCTGGATCCAGTTCTGTAGCAATTTTGATCTCCTTTGTTTCTGAATCGCTCTTCTGCGAGTAGCTACCGCTTTGGAATACTCTTCATTCCACCATGGCTTTAACATTTTGTTGGAGGGTTGACCTGATGTGCATTTAAAGTGTTGTTTGGCTGCATTGTTTATTGATTCGGTCAGATTTTTGTGCATATTGTTGGGATCTGTGGAGCTGGTTTCTGGGATTGTAACTGAATTTTGCCAACATTTCCAGTTGAATTTGGAAGGGATGCGCCATTTGGGTAGTGCTACTGGGTAAATTGGAGGGGTGAAATTTTTAAATACTACGTGTAGTCTGTACCTAGGTCAGGTCCTACTTTGGATGTTATGTCCGCAGATAGTATTCCTGATCCAAAGCAAATGTCAATCGTAGACAAGTAATTTGTTTGCAGGTTGAAATATATTGGGGAAAAGGGTTCTGATAACAGGCTATAGTTGGTATTTTGCATGTAGTTATAAATGTTGTTTCCGGCAGTGTTGGGTGTCCCTCTGCTCCAAGATAGATGGTTGGCATTTAGGTCACCTATCACCATGAATGGCAAGGTGACTTGTTGTATGTAGTGATCTAATTCTTGATGTGATATCGGACCGCCAGGATTATATGTGCCAATGATGGATAACTGAGTATTCTGATATGGAAGTTAAATTGCAAGGATTTCTAGTGTACCATTGGGAAATGGCCTGAGTTTAATTTCTTTAATAAGAAGCTCTCGTTTCATTAAAAATAATATTGCTCCACCTGGTCTTCCAAGCCTGTCTTTCCTCAGAGTTATATAAGGTTTTAAGTTGGGTTGGTATTTTTCTTTTAGCCAGGTCTCTGTTATTATAGCTATGTGTGGGGATTTATAATTAAGGTAGTTTTTTAACTCTGATAATGATGTCTTGAGGCATTTTGCATTCCAGGTCATTACTTGTAATGGAGCCATTAGTGTAGTAGTTTCTTAGTGGAGTTCCTAGAGGGTCTTCCACGGTTATCCATCAGCTGCGATGGTGGGTCTTGTTTTTGGGTATTGTTTGTGTGGTTTTGTGTTTTTCTTGTGTTGTATGCTTCTTGGGTAGTTTCTGCAATGTTAGTTGGAGCTTGGGTGATGGAAGGGGTTTGTTGATCTTCACCATGTGTTTCCCTTTTTTCTGGTTGTTCGTTGGGTTCATCGTTGCCATGATTATTCAGATTTTCGGAAACGTTATCCATATCGGGTTCTGTCTGTGTTGGACCTGTCGGTGGTTGGCTTTGTTCTGCTTCTGCTGGTGTACTAGGTCTATTTCCAAGCTGGCAGTGGGAGGTGTTATCTGAACCGTTGCTGGTATCAGACTCCCTTTCTTGCTGTAGTGGTTGTAGGGTAGATTGTAGGCAGTGGGAGGTGTTATCTGAACCGTTGCCAGTATCAGACTCCCTTTCTGGCAGTGTTGGTTGAAGGGTAGATTGTAGAGGTGTCTTATCTGGGATTACCTGTACATTTGTGGAAGGTGGAGTTGTAACTGTAGGGACATTTTGTGGTGGGGTGGTTGATATTGGGGGGGGTCACAGGTGTGGGTGCTGGAGTTGGTAAGATTTGGGTTGTGATTGGAAGTGTTGTTGTGGATGTGTTGATGTGTCTTTGTTGATGTGGGATGAGTTTTTGGCTGTTATGTTTTTCTGAATGTTGTTGACAACTGTGATTATTATGTTTTAACTGTTCTTCTGTTGTTAGTGTTGCGATCATACTCAATATTTTACGTTCTTTGTCCTCTTCTGGCTGTGTATTAGTCTTTGTGGTTGGTTGTGTGCTAGTAGGCAAACTGGCCCTACTGGGTCGGGGGTTGTGGCCAGTAGAAGTGGATGGGGTGGTTTCTGTTACTGGTACTAGCCTAGCCCTATGTGGGTTTTGAAACCAAGGGTTTATTGGGGTGTGCCTGGTTTGTTGTTTTTGTTGATTTAGTTGGGGGTTGGGCTTACTGATAATTATTTGTGTTTGGCCTATGTGTTTGTTTTGAAGTGCTGTCTAAATTTTCATAATTTGGTTTTGTTGTGGTACCAGTATAATTATTATGTTCCTTTCAACAACCAACTATACTCCTAAAATCGATTAATGAAATTTACAAACACATGTGGCAGTCCGTGGATTCGAACCCAGGACGCTCACACCGAAAATCAACACCTTATGCATCGCACCACGAAGACAGTTAAAGGATGGTGGACACTGCCTACGATTTATTATGCAACTTCGAATCCTGCATATCAATCTAAGCATGTACACGCATCCCAACTGCAACTCACGTAGGCTATGCATATGTGAATGGAAAGAGCAATTAATGGGGCCTTAACCACTAGGGAAGTCCTCTCGATAAATTACCCCTGAACCAATATCAATTATTATGTTCCTTCCAACAACCAACTATACTCCTAAAATCAATTAATGAAATTTACAAACACATGTGGCAGTCCGTGGATTCGAACCCAGGACACTCACACCGAAAATCAACACCTTATGCATCGCACCACGAAGACAGTTAAAGGATGGTGGACACTGCCTACGATTTATTATGTAACTTCGAATCCTGCATATCAATCTAAGCATGTAAACACATCCCAACTGCAACTCACGTAGGCTATGCATATGTGAATGGAAAGAGCAATTAATGGGGCCTTATCCACTAGGGAAGTCCTCTCGATAAATTACCCCTGAACCAATATCAATTATTATGTTCCTTCCAACAACCAACTATACTCCTAAAATCGATTAATGAAATTTACAAACACTTGTGGCAGTCCGTGGATTCGAACCCAGGACGCTCACACTAACTTAGGTTTTTCCAGTTTCTAGCTTGCAGGAAAGCTGGACATTTATTAAATGTGGATGGATGGTCTCCTCCACAGTTGGGACACTTGAATTCTGTGCCATCACAGTCTTTGGTAAAATGTGATTGGGCACATCTAGCACATCGGACTGACTTGGCTGTACAGTTCCTCGTGATGTGTCCCAATCTTTTGCACTTGCGGCAGTGGATGGGAGGTGGAATGTATGGGGTACATTCTAACATTACTAGTCTCCATATTTTGATTATTTCGGGAGGTGGTGAGCGGGAGGTTAATAATATTCTGATGGACTGTTCTAGTTGTCCATTTGTTTTGGTCTTGAATCTATGTACTTCTACTATGTCTTTGCCTAGGGGTGTATCGGCCAGGTTTGTCTCCACCTCCTCCACGGTCACGTATGTGGGAATGTGGATTATGCATAGTAGTATCTAGTGCTATCTTTGGGAAGAGTGACTGAGAGTTCCCAGTTTCCTATCTTATTTGTCTGAAGGGCATTTTCAATCGTTTGGGTGTTAACACACAACGAGCGGCCTAGGCGGTATATTTGACCGTGCCGCCCAGCGTTTTTTTTTTACCATAAATGGCATTGTTTCCGTGCTCTTTTTCATGCATAAACAAGAGCCAGAGCGTAATACAAGTATGTATCCGTGAAAGGGCGATAATTGAGCTTTCCAATGACACCAGAACCATCCTTCTACGATCACTGGTTGTCTTGCAACGATCGTGCAACCGAAGGGCAAAATCGCTAAAATCCGGTAATTTAGTTATATAATTACGTGTGTAGCGAGGGTGGATGTATGTGGAGTACATCTCAGTCGGTCCACGGCTGCCGTGGCGAGCGGTCATGAGGTAACCCATGCTCCTCCCGTCGCTCGTCTCTCTCTCAGAGCCAATATTGCGCCAAAATTGCACACAGACTAAAGTCCGCCCCCGCCACATAGTCCAAGTTTTTCGATACGGACTTAAGTCCGCCCCCGATGGTTAGGGGTTAAGGTTTGGGCTTTCTGTATCTATGTCTACTGCTAGGATACCTTTGGCTTTGTTGAATCTCAAGTCCCTCACTTTTATTTGTAGTTGATTCTCTAGTGTTTTACTGATGTCCAGATAGGCTTATCTTGTTTCCTTAGCAAAAAAGCTGTTAGGATCTGTTGAATGGACTAGAATGGTTTGTACAGGGTATGGGTACTCACTCCGGTTGTTTGGGTTTGGGTTAGGGCCAACCGGTACATTCTGGGCGCTGTGTTGTTGTCCAAACTGCCTACGTGATTTTGAACTTTTGTGGTTCGTTCGTGAATGATAGGCATTTTTCCATCGAAAAATGTACACATTTTGATTGCTGTAAAACAAAACAAAATATATATGCTGGCTCGCTACCGCTCGCCAGGCAAATATGGACACCTGGATGGGGGTAAACGTCTTAAAACAGTAGGCTGAATGGGGCCGAATGGATACAAGCCAAAGCGAGAGGGAGAGGAAAGTGAAAAAAAGCGAGGTGGGTCCCCTTATTCTCATTGATAAACAATTCAATATTCATTCGAAAATACCTCCAATATTACCAAGTAACCACCTGTAAAATATAAATCATTTATACAAATCTCGAAGTGTATTAAACATTACCTTTATCTTCAATTTGTCATATAACAGGCACACTGCTGTGACACATAATTAAAAGGTATTTATATAATTGTTATCCCCAAAATAAATATAACAAACAAGCTGCGCACTTAATTAATTATTCGAGTCCTAGATTTGATGTAATTTGCCAGTAATATTATTATCATCTTAACATTATGACAGGTGACAGATAACCCACCTGCATCATTCAGAGGTATGGGATAGAGAAATTATAATAGAGAACGGAGAAAATGACGGATAATATTCAAAATAAAACAATTGCAACTCAAAAATGAACGGAAGACCAATAATACTAATACACAAACATACATTAAGTAAATAATGACAAAGAAATTATATGTTTTATATATATATATACAGTATATACTGTATATATATACAGGTGTATATATACAGTATATATATATATATATATATATATATAATTCAATATCGAACTGTTATTGTTATAACACTATCTGTCAATAATATAACTAATTCTAATTTGTATATTTTTTCAATGATCTAACCTTCCTAGTTTGTTCTTGTTCTTCTCCCTTTTCTGACTTACTCTTCCCTGCCTTTATTGTCCCTGTTCCTTCTCTAAAGTCTTCTCTTTCCCAGTAATTTCTTCCACACAATAACGCAAGAGTAATATCCAGTTTAAGGGCGTCTTCAGCCTAACAAGCGAAAGGGTGTCATCTAAAGTCTGAACACCACGAACACACACACACACACACAGACTAGGACGTTAACATCATAGCATCTACAAACTAATTCGGCACATGACAGAATAAACATATTAAATTAACTTGTATGGAATTGCAAATCTTGTCAAAATGTAACACTAAAAAATCAACTCAAAATATATCTGTAAACCTATTATATTACTAGTAAACTAGCTCGTACACATACAGTATACACACACCAACCCAACATACACACACGCACGCACACACACACACACACATTATACCATTTTAGCTATAGACTATCTCATTTATATAATATGGAAGTGTTATTTTAACCTGTGCTGGGTAGAAGTCTTGCTGATGCTAAAGAAAGGCGTGTGACGGTAACCAAAGATATGACTGTAGGGCTTAGTGTTGATAGATAATAAGAAGGACCTAGTCGAGAAAGATACTGAACTCTTTCAATATATATGAGGACATATTACTACACGTTAGCCTGGTTGTCATTATACGATTTTAAGCAATTTAGGAAGGATCTTTAGGAATCAAAGCGCCAAAACTATTTCAAACATCTCTCTAGGTCCCACATTTTCATCTTAATCTAAATAAAATAGTAGCCAAAATAAGCTCCCAAAACAGGTCATCATCCTCAAAGGGTTAAATTAGTAGTTGAACAAAACAGTAAGGCATATAAAAAAGATGAAAGTCAATATGAATAAGAATATCAATGTCAGGACCAGGCCAGGAGTGAAAATGAGAACGAAACATAATTAAACATTGAAAACCATAAATAACTGGTCAACATTTGTTTTTCTGGCAAGGAAACTTAGAGCAGTTTTAGACTAATTTTGGGGTGCTGAATCTAAATCTGATCTCAGATTTGCTCTATCACATCACATTTTTGTGCTATCGGTATACCCTATTTTCATGGATTTTACCAAAAATTAACTTTTCGTCACTCATTGCAGATGGTCAGTGATTGCTTTATTGTTAGAATATGGTGTTTTATTTTTAGGATAGTGTGTTTATAATAGTGAGGGTTTTATGTAGATATACATATTTATGTATTTTTTCAAAACAAAATTGCAGTTCGTGAATAGCAAGTAGTTTAGAGTGATGGCAGCGAAAGGGTTAAATAACATGTTCATGCAGAATCTTGCTTTAAAACAACTTACTTTTTTTTTTTTTTTTTTCAGGTGTGAACTGATTGTCTAATTCTACATAGAGTACTGGTTGCTGGATTAAAAAAATGCACTGTACCACTGTGATCTAGCTATGGCTACAACATTCCAAAGAAGGAAATGCTGTAATGACCCAGATATCTTCTGCTACATCTGTGGAAACTTCACTTTGCAGGCTCAAAGGCGCAACATCAATAACTTTGTCAGTATCTTGCCTACTTTAAAGTACCACTTGGAGACCAGGACAAAAGCTGGGCTCCTCACAAAGTGTGCAAAACCTGTGTTGAATCTTTGTGATCATGGTCTCAAGGAAAGAATGCTAAGCTCAAATTTGGTGTGCCAATGGTTTGGAGAGAACCAACAAACCATTTGGAGAACTGCTACTTCTGCCTTGTCAATGTAAAAGGTTTCAATAAGAAAACCAAACAACACTTGCAATACCCAGATATCCCATCTGCCATTCGACCAGTTGCACACTGTGAGGAAATACCTGTGCCTGTATTTACTGAGCTGCCAGAGATTGATGTCGAAGCCCTCAATTCACCTGCTTCTACAGATGAAGATGATGAGACTGATCTTTTTAAGCCATCTGATGCAGATTGTGATAAACTTTCTCTGTTTAGTCAGCCTGAATTGAATGATCTGGTCAGAGATTTGTATTTGCCAAAGCAGTCTGCTGAATTGTTGGCTTCCAGGCTGCAAGAGAAAAGGCTGCTGAAACTTGGCACTAGTGTCTCCTTTTATCATAACAGAGAAGCAGAACTGCGGAAGTACTTCTATTCAGATGGTCAGCTTGTTTATTGTAATGATGTTGAAGGGCTTCTTCTCACTATGGGACTGCCTGCATATGATTCAAGTGAGTGGAGACTTTTTATTGACAGTTCTAAAAGGAGCTTGAAATGTGTTTTACTTCACAACGGAAACATATATGGTTCAGTCCCAATAGGACACTGTAAAAATGAAAGAAGAGTATGCCAACAACAAGATTGTTTTGGAGAGGTTGCAATACCATGTTCATGGATGGGTAATTTGTGTGGATTTGAAAATGGTGAACTTTATGCTGGGCCAGCAAGGAGGTTACACAAAATACCCCGGTTTCCTGTGCTACTGAGGAAAAACATTGTCTTTCTCCCACTGCACATAAAACTTGGTTTGATGATGCAATTCGTCAAAGCTCCTGATCACAGTGGAGACTGCTTTCCCCGCCCCGTTCCCACAACTCTCCTCCAACTGGGAACTACTAAGTCACGGAGTGCCATCACGCCCAACCATGTCACTAGGGGTGACAGGTTCTGGGGCCACTCCGGAGCTCACCTCTGAGTCAAGTACTAAGCCGCTAAGGAGAGCCACTGGAGCAAAACTCACAAAACTCACAACTTTAGCTTGCTCCTTCCGACCGTTCCTCCGCTGGTCAAGAGACTGAGGAATAGGCTGCGACACTTTGGATGCAAGAGATCTTGTAACAACGCACGCCATAGGTTGTACTTGATACTTCTCTACCCACTCCTGTTCCTCCCTACTCACGTCGGCCGGCTTCTCGGCCACGACTAAGGGTGAAACCTCAGAAGTAGGCACCGCAGTCGTTGCCGAGAAGGAGGTCGACGCCCCCAACAGGCAAGTTCTCCACAATTCCCACATCTAACTTTCGTGTCACACCATCTACCTCCAGTTCCATCCTGACCAACGGGTATGACCTGGTAGCATTGATACCTTGCACCACAACCACCCGTGCCGCGTTTATTGGTCTACCAGTAAAGTTCTTCATCAAAGTCTGAGAGGCACCCGTGTCTCGCAACAGCTCAACTCCACGCTTCTTACCAGCCCACTTCACGCAGCCACGCCCTCGATGGTCGCAAAAGACATCGCGGACAGGGTTCGAGCCTTCCGGATTCTTCTCCACTGGCTGTGTCCCAGCCTCTGACGTTATACCCCGGGCAAACTCAAGACGACTTCGGGGACACCCTAATGTTGCGAGCCAAAGACACAACTGCATTACATAGCTTGCTTGGACAGGCTCTTGCAAAATGCCCCTTCTCATGACAATGAAAACACTCTAACTCCCCCTTGGGCTTCCCTTGAGGTGGGGAAGGGCCCTGACCCTTCTTAAGCGGGACGGTGTTAGGCTTATGGTCAGACTTAGTATCGTTGCTCTTGTTGTTATGGTTATATGGTGTATCACTGACTCGGGGGGGTGGAGAGTTGCGCCCCTTGTTACCTGCATCGTTCCATTGTGTAGACCCGCACCCACGAATCAGTGATATCCGAAGGTCAGCCATCTCAGCTGCCTCCTGAAGAGTTTTCGGGGTTTTTTCTTTAAGATTCAATGTCAGATCGCCGCCCGTACACTTGAAAAATTGTTCTAGAAGCATCAGCTGTTTCAACTCCTCAAACGTCGATGCCTTCTCAGAACGCAGCCAGTTTCTAAATGCATCAGACAGATCCCGGGCATGCTCAAGAAAGGTGCACTCACGACCCTTCGTTACACCCCGGAACTTCAATCTGTACGTCTCTGGTTGTAACTTGTACGCCCGCAGAACAGCTTCATTCAATACCTCATAATCGATGCAAGACTCCAAGGGCAACTCATCATATGCCTTGAGTCCTTTGCCAACCAACCTAGAGGAAACAAGGGCTGCCCACTTAACCTCGGGCCATTGGTGCTCCCGGCACTTCTTCTCAAAACGCATAACAAATTTGGTGACACCCGACTCGTCAAATACAGGGACTAACTTAAGAAGGTGCAATAAAGACTGATCAAGGCCTCGATTCTCAGAACCGAGACGCTGCCCTGTCAACTCCACCCTAGACTTCTCAAGATCTATGTCTGCACAGTACTTCGTAGCCTCAACCCGAAGCTCAGCTTCACTTATGGCCCTTCTCTCCTGAACCTCAGTCTCATATCTGGCCTTTCTCTCCTCAGCCTGAATCTTAGCCATCTCAAACTGCCGCTGCTGCTTAGCCATCTCAAGCTGGAAGAGCATCTCTGGAGTCAAACCTTGAGGAGGAGATGCAACATTTGGAGACCCACCCAGTGATTCACCCAGGGGCAAACCATGCTGCCAGTGACTATCGGCCTGTGGGAACGTCCCCAGCTCCGGAGCCCGAGGGGGCGCCATGGTAGGAGTCGAGTAGAATGGGGGCTGGGCCGAAGGTGCCCCAGCTCCCGCTCCACCCGAAGCCCCACGCACCCCGCCGAGCACACAGGCCACCAGGTCACCTCTCGACATGCTGCTAGTGCCCACATGCCCCATGACCGTGGCCAAACACTGGAGTCCATACCGATCAATCCCCGACACCCGGTCAGCAGTAATAGGCACCTCCAGAAACTTCCTTGCATCCTCTTCACTAGTTACTACTCCAATATCATCTAACAAACCCCGCTTCTGCACCTCAGGCCTGCTTCCCGTACTGTTTCCTCACTGTACATTGATCCGTCGTCCGACATAGTGTCTACCGAAAATTCTCAACGTTTATATAAAAAAAAAGGAAGTACCTAAACTCTCATGTAGCACTATTCACTCAAAAATGCTCGAAGACTCTTAAGTGTTATACTACTTGCCAAAAAAAAAATCCGTGTCCACTATATTCCTTCAAAAAAAAAAAAAAAAAAAAAAATGACCACAACACACAACTGCAATATTTCTCTAAGTTCACAAAATCCTAAGCAAGGTCGCCATTTGTTACGACCGGGACTCGTATAAAACAAGGGCAATCATTGGACTAGAAAGGCACACAGCCACAACGGTAACACTAGATCCAACCCTCGAACTTATAATGCCAGCGCACAAAAACACCTATACCCTCCAGAGTTAAATCTGCGATAGCGGGGTATCCTCTAACTCGGTATAAATGCACTACTACTACAGGCTGATGATCTCGGATACAGCCTGATCACAACAACATACAATTACGTTAATAATGTATACAAGGAAAAAGATAGAGAGCTTAATTAAATCACTGGAATGATTTAATGCAAACAAGAAGAAGGTATAATTAAAGTTACTCTAAACAATAATAAACTGTCACTCCTATATTAAAGAAAGTGAATGAAAGTCCTAAAGCATTGAACAGGAATCTTCTGAAGAAAGTCTGATGCTGCTTAAGATGATCGAATCGGATTTTGAGCTGTTATATAAAGCAGGAACAAGATATGACAAGTGTAGGGACATACAGTGTTAACTGGCAAGGGAATAACGATAAATGCACAATAGTATTATCTCCAACAACAAAAGAAGTACTTCCTCAGGCAACGCAAAAGCCTGCTCGGGTTGTGCAACTCAACAACAACCAAGGCTTACAATCAACGTGAATAAAAATGCTGCATACATAACATAAGAGCTTATAATCCTAATCGGGTGTCTGCTAGGCGAATAAAGTCTAGCTGGGATGTCGTAGGCTTGGAAACAATGGCTGAGCAAGCGGCTCGTAGCCTAGCGAGGTCCTTAAGACTGTACGGCCAAATTACGTTAAATGACGGGGTGCTCTCTTGAGAGATCCAGATCGCTAGTATCTGGTTCTCTCCTGGCGACCCTCTCAAAGTCAAAGCAAAACGAGTTAGCACAGTGTTGGGTGGCAGAGGCAAAAGCCCTCACTCGCAACACAGTGCTAAACTCACAAGGTACACAGTCAGAAAGACAACCTAGGCTTCCCACGTATCCGTTGCGATTGTACAAGTTCAACAAAACCTGGTACACATCGGAAATCACAACACCAGTAGCCTCACCCCAGTCTAGCATTAAATAGCCCAGCAGACAACCAAGAAACAGGTAGGGAGACACCGTGAGTGTGTCGAACCTCTACAGACAAAATGTTAACCCCTCCAAAATGTCTAACTAAGCATGAAATATCCGAGAGCTTCAGCATATAATACGATGGTCGATATATGAAATCGTGCAGAACCAAAGGGAGTTAGGATATTAAATAGATTGGAAGAATGAGAGGTAAGAAGTTGAGAGAGAGAGAGAAAGTGTTCTATAGGTAGAAGTCGGGGACAGGTGGCAAGGGAGGTGTGAAGGGTATGCTGGTCAGGCAAGCTCTAGAGAAGGTAGCTCCTCGGGACCCTCAGGATCACACAAAGGCATGGTGGTTGGCCAATCACAAGCCGATACGTCACAATGCAGCAGGCCTCCAGAAGGTGCCAGGAACCACCAGCCAATCAAAACCGAGAGAAAAGCCACGCGGCGAGAAACTCCTCCGGGAGGGAGGAGGGAGGAGGAAATCAACACTCACTGCCCCCACGCTGCTCGCTCGCTCTTTCTCTCTCAACTTCACTACAATGCATCTTATGTTTTACTCATGATATAAAATGCTTCCTGTTGTGACAAAGACGAAAATAAAGACCACCACGGGACTGTCTGTAACAACACAAACACTATGAAAGAAAGAACAACCTTCTCTGATAACTGTAGCCCATTTCACTGCCCTGGCGAGCGCTAGTGGCTACCAGGAGGCGATTCTGCCGACGCTGGTAGGCGTCACATCAGCTATACTGTATATGTTCAACCTTTCCAAGTGTCAGTGACGAGAAGAAAAAGGCAGCAATATTTGATGGACCTCAAATAAGAACACTCCTCAGGGATCCACACTTTGTTACAACAATGAATGCGGCAGAGGCTAGAGCTTGGAATGCATTCTCTGATGTGGTGCAGAATTTCCTTGGGAACAGGAAAGTTTACAACTATCAAGAAATTGTGGAGGAGCTGCTCTGGAGTTTGCAAGCACATGGATGTAGAATGAGCATCAAGGTGCACTACTTACATAGTCACTTGGGCAAGTTTCCAGAGAACCTGGGTGATGTGAGCGAAGAGCAAGGTGAACGCTTTCATCAAGACATTAAAGTAACGGAAGAACGTTACCAAGGCCGATGGGACTTAAACATGATGGCAGATTACTGCTGGAGCTTGATGAGAGACATTCCAGAAGCTGTACATCAGAGATCGTCAAAGAAGAGGAAGTTTATGCAGTTGTAACATGACCACAATGAATAGACTTTTTGTACATAGTTTTGTTATCTTTACACTTAATTCTTACATGCTAATGTGCATCCACTCTCACTACTGTGTGCTAAGACTCATTACATTTTTGTATCTATGTATGTTTAATTCTTCAATTATGAACATAAATTGCTGTTTCTTGCGAAAATGCAAGATTATATATCTCGAAAACCTGATGTGATAGACAAAAACTGATGACAGATTTGGATTCAGCACACCGAAATTAGCTAAAATTCATTGGAATACCTTGTGCCAGAAAAATCGTGTTGACCGGTGATGATCGAATATAATTGATAAATAAGGGTGTATTGGTGATTGAATGTCAGTTCATGGAAAAGCAAAACAGGAACAGGAAAGTCTATATCACATACTATTTAAAGGCATTGAACAAAAACCCAAAAGGACATACACAAACTGTCCTCTCTCACAATCAACAATCCTGAAACTTATTATTTTTTGCCAACGTATAGTCTAATACTAGAACGATATAATCCAAGATATAATCCAATGGAGGATTGGAGGAGGCAGGTGCGAAGAAAGGAAGGATATATATATAATGAATGATAGGTGGTGAGGTAAAGCCTTATGTAACGGTGTGAGGTAAAGCCTTATGTAACGGTGTGAGGTAAAGCCTTATGTAACGGTGCGAGGTAAAGCCTTATGTAATGGGGTGAGGTGAAGGCTTATGTAACAGTTGAGGTAAAGCCTTATGTCTCTGTGTGAGGTGAAGCCTTATGTAACTGTGTGAGGTGAACTCGTATGTAACGGTGTGAGGTGACACATTATGTAATAGTGTGAGGTAAAGCCTTATGTAACCGTGTGAATTGTGGACCCTTCGTGACAAAATAGGTTGGTTATAGTAACACAAGGCAGAGTATGATTATGATTACAAATGAAATAAATGAAAGCCATTAGTATCACCTCTCGAGTCTTGAGAGTTTATACCCATGTCGCAGTACATGGAGAAGTAAGATTACAATATAAAACTCTTACCCATAATATAGTAGTTTCTCGTCGCCAAATATGACATTACTGTGAACGTACATATGGCAGTATGAAACACTACTAAAAGTTTAAAGATCGGCTGCGACGATAAATACTGAAATGGTTTTATTCGTGTAAAACAAAAACATGTTTATGGTGTGCAAATATGAAGACAGAAATGGATCAAATCATACAATATTTGACTTGTTCTATAACACATAAACCTACATGTTTATGCTAACTAATACTTAATCAGTCATACAAATAATGTTAATAATATAACTCTATTCCTTAATTTATAATTAATCATCGATTTATGCAATCTCTAATTGCACAGATGCAGTGCAACTTTTTGTTTGAATGTGTAATCATGTGTAAGCTCATTAAAGTATTTAAGAGTCGACCAACTGTGTCGCCTCCTACAGCCAATAATTACCTCTAATTAACTTTGAATGATAGGGAAATCGGATCATAGTTAATTTTGTCTTTACCTGATGATGTGTTATATTCGTTTAATGTGCAGGAAGTATTGCCACCAATCAAATAATAGCAAACTTAAATAATTTAGCAACTCGACTGGAAATTAAACTGACTAGTATATGAAATCAGCAACTGTAACTAGTCTTGTATAATGTGTACATTACTGTTCTAGTTATGGAACAGTAATACTGTGATAAGTTGCTTAGTTGTTCGATTAAGGCAAATATTGATGGATCAGTCATGCTACCTTTGACACAATAATATTAATTGAAGAGTTAAAACGGTAAGTCAAAGGATATACGGTCAGCATACATACAAGTAAGTCTGGTCTCCTTCTAGGGATGACAATGCATAGCCAGTGACACACACACAAAATATACGGCAATCTAGGTAATGAAAGGCCTGCCAGTATATTTAGACAACATAATAACCGAACATATATGCTAATTTTACGGAAGATAATATTTCCTTGCCTTATCATTATAGGTTCTTCACAAAACTAATGACAGCCAGACTCTCTCTTAACCGTCCCTTGAATCACCACTACAACCTTTCCCTTTTCTTTACCCAGCACACCACCAGTGACATTATCATCGACATACAATAACCCTCTACCACACCTTCCTTTAATACCTCCATCACTCGAGTGAATGATTATAATTAGTGTCAACATTTCTGTTGGTGCGGATCATTACTGGAAATGTCCGACATTAGTTACATAATAATAATGGTGGACGTGTTACTGTGAACTATTGTGATATAGACGAGCATCTCCCACTATAACTGAACCATCAAAATAATGTCCTTGGCTTAATACATTTACAGCAAGAGATTACATTTTTTTCTGAAGGTGATACAACTTTAAAAACACTGCAATAAACTAACACAGTCTAACGGTACAGGTATATTATTCAAGTTATTGGTATGCACCTACAGTATACTTTTGTAAGCATCTATTAATGTATTTAAGGCATATTGTGTGTAATACTTTATAATTGCACTATTATTATAAATATTAGTGTTAGCGTTTTGTAGTAGTTTTCATCCGATGTATATTATAGACACACACTTGGGGATAATGGGCATTGAGTTATTAGATTCAAGAAGTACACCTGACCTATAATCTGGTTATATTAACCACTATTGTAAAGTGACCAGACTAGATATACATAATACCGTTGCCTTCAGAATATACTCTGTTGTAACACAGAAGTAAAATCAATTTTCCAATTAAACAGCTATAATTCATGATAAACAAATACTTAAACAGTTGACATATTTTCTAATTAATATCCTTTAGTTTGTTAACATTACCTTCAATTGACACAATAGTAGTTCAAGGACAGTATCAACGAGTAAATGGAGGAAGATATTGAAGTTGATCAGGTCTAGTCTAGTTAGTTGAATAAAGTGTAAATATTGTTGATACAAAACAGAAAACCGTACCATAGTGATCCCATAGGGACGAGTACACTACATGAAATATGGTAAGAATTATTTAGCTGTATTTAGCTGTATGTGAAAAGGTAAGGTAATGGCTGGAGAACCATATTGATAAGGACTCTTCAATATTTATATTTTGGTTGTCGTTCTTCCTCACACCTTGCCTTTTAAACTTAAGTAAAATTACTATAATGGCCAGGCTATTTATTTAGTAATGCATACCAATGCATCATGCATTGTTTAAAATGTATGGTATTAAAGTAAATGCTAGTATAGTTAGCTAATGAAGGACTTATAGTCAATATCTTGGTTAATTTTGATTACTAATATTTACTATATTAAGCGTAAACGGATACTGTAATGAGTATCACGTGGACATACAATATATTTTGCTTCCTCATAATGTGTGTTGTTTACCGCGCAACAAGTTCACAAATTACCACAAACAACCTTGACTACTGCACTACCCCTCCCTTCACACATAGTCTCACTGATCCACAAAAAAAGTATGTTTTATGTTAACAGTTTTCAAAGTGATGATGAAGATTATGTATGTTTATACTAGTCAATTGGGCCAGAGCCCTATTAAGGTACAGCCTTCAAGGAAAATAAGGTAAAAGGAGTTATGAGTGTTACGACCGGGGCTCGTATAAAACAAGGGCTCTTAATCATTGGACTAGGAAAGCACACAGCCACAACGGTAACACTAGATCCAACCCCTGAACTTATAATGCCGGCGCACAAAAACACCTATACCCTCCAGAGTTAAATCTGCGATAACGGGGTATCCTATAACTCAGTATAAGTGCACTACTACTACAGGCTGATGATCTCTGATACAGCCTGATCACAACAACATACAATTACGTTAATAAGGTATACTAGGAAAAGATAGAAATCTTAATTAAATCACTGCAATGATTTAATGCAAACTAGAAGAAGGTATATTTAAAGTTACTCTAAACAATAATGAACTGTCACTCCTATACTAAAGAAAGTGAACGAAAGTCCCAAAGCATCGAGCAGGAATCTTCTGAAGAAAGTCGGATGCTGGGGTAAGATGATCGTATCGGATTTTGAACTGTAGTATAAAGCAGGAACAGGATATGACAATTGTAAGGACATATAGGGTTAACTGGCACGGGAATAATAGGAACTGCGCAATAGTAGGAACTCAAACAGCAAAAGAAGTACTTCCTCATCAACGAAACAGCCTACTAGGGTTGTGCAACTCAACAACAACCTAGACTAATAAATGCCGTGAATAATAATGCATACATAACAGAAAGAGTTTATAATCTAAATCTGGTGTCTGCTAGGCGAATAAAGTCTAGCTGGGATGTA
This sequence comes from Paralithodes platypus, assembly GCA_032716605.1. Classification (NCBI taxonomy): domain Eukaryota; kingdom Metazoa; phylum Arthropoda; class Malacostraca; order Decapoda; family Lithodidae; genus Paralithodes; species Paralithodes platypus. The sequence continues at coordinate 23,037,545 of CM064497.1, read as the reverse complement.
GTAGGCTAGGAAACAATGGCTGAGCAAGCGGCTCGTAGCCTAGCGAAGTCCTTAAGGCTGTGCGGCCAAATTACGTCAATTGACGGGGTGCTTTCTTGAGAGATCCAGATCGCTAGTATCTGGTTCTCTCCTGGCGACCCTCTCAAAGTCAAAGCAAACGAGTTAGCACAGTGTTGGGTGGCAGAGGCAAAAGCCCTCACTCACAACACAGTGCTAAACTCCCAAGGTACACAGTCAGAAAGACCACCTAGGCTTCCCACGTCTCCGTTGCGATTGTACAGGTTCAACAAAACCTAGTACACATGGAAATCACAACACCAGTAACCTTATCCCAGTCTAGCATTAAATCCCCCAGCAGACCACCACGATACAGAAAGGGAGACACCGGGAGTGTGTCAAACCTCTACAGACATAAATGGTAACCCTTCCAAAATGCCTAACTAAACATGTGTTATCTGAGAGCTTCAGCATATAATACGATGGCCGATATATGAAATCGTGCAGAACCAAAGGGAAGTTATGATATTAAATAGAGTAGAAGAATGAGAGGTAAGAAGTTGAGAGAGAGAAAGTGCTCTATAGGTAGAAGTCGGGAGACAGGGGGGCAAGGGACATATGAAGGGTATGCTAGTCAGGAAAGCTCTGAGGAGAATAGCTCCTCTGGACCCCTCCAGGATCCCACACAAAGGCACGGTGGTCAGCCAATCACAGGCCGCTACGTCACCCGGCAGCAGGCCTGCAGAAGGCGCCAGGAACCACCAGCCAATCAAAACCGAGAGAAAAGACCACGCCGGCGAGCAACTCCTCCGGGAGGGAGGAGGGAGGAGGAGGAAAAGCAACACTCACCTCCCCCACCCTGCTCGCTCGCTCTCTCTCCTTCACTACAATGCATCTTATGTTCAACTCATGATATAAAATACAATGCATTGTCACAGGCGAAAACAAAGACCACTTCTACCCTGCCTGTGACATGACGATTCACAAGAAAGAAAGTACAACATTGTAGACAGACTGTAGCCCATTTCACTGCCCTGGCGAGTGCTAGTGGCTACCGGGAGGCGATTCTGCCAACGCTGGCAGGCGTCACATGAGTTATGCACAAATATCATGGCGTCTTAAAATTGGTAAGACAAATGAACAACAAAGTGGTGTGAAGGGAGCATGGAAGTGATAGCTGAGAAAGGCAAACACAAGGATATAAATTAAAATGGACCATGGTCATGAGTAGCCTAGGAAGTGTTGTAAGACATACAATGTAGTAGAGGGGGAAAACATACATACACGCAAGTTTAAAGGCCGCTTCATTCCCATATACTGTAGTGTGGTTTCAGTATTATGTCTTAAATGGACAGGCGAACCTGTTTTGAGGTGCCACTATCGTAAAGTTCTTTATGTTGAGATAATGGTTTTATAGAACGAAAACGATACATATAATTTGTTCCTTGCTTTTAATAGTGGAAAAACACCAAGCTCGGGATTCATACAGCGGCTTACCTTTTAGTGACAGAGATAGAGAGAGAAGTCGATCTGAATTTTATTGCAGAATCTTAAATTGACGTCACTCTCGATGTCAATGAATGCTGTCAACATTTAACAGCCAGGAAATCCTCTCAACATTAAAGTGAATACCTTTTACCTCGATCTAGTGTAATCGAGATCAAATATTGACTTTTCTTATACAACTGAATCGTTTGATAAAATACAATAAGCTTGTAAAAGGGAAAATTAATCATAACATGTGAAGTTAGTTTCACATACTATTCATCTTCATTCCAAACAATTTAATTTCAATTAATATAAGTTGAGGCAAATACACGTTAGAATAAATATAGTAGAATTAAGCCAAGAAGATATAAATAATAGAGCAGTATGCCAAGGAGAAAATAAGAGGAGAGGGAGGGAGATGGAAGACATACCCTAAAGTATGATACATAAAACTCTCCTGGAGGAAATGATTAATACTACGACAGATACAACACATAATAACTGTCTAGCTAGCCAAAACTCTCCTGGAGGAAATGATTAATACTACGACAGATACAACACATAATAACTGTCTAGCTAGCCAAAACTCTCCTGGAGGAAATGATTAATACTACGACAGATACAACACATAATAACTACTCCTGGAGGAAATGATTAATACTACGACAGATACAACACATAATAACTGTCTAGCTAGCCAAACGATGATGGGGCTAAATTGAAAACAATGGATTAAAAAGGATAGGCGTGTGTGTTCTTGTCAGAGTATACATCAAGACACACTTTACCTCATAATTTACGGAAGTCTGAAGGACATGAGAGAAAGACCAAAACCAAACTCCAGCATCGTGATTTAAGATCCTCCTTCCCTTGTTGACTTCACCTACTAGACGAGAAAAAGGGGCGAGGGAACGCGAAAGTGGGCTCGGACCCTAAGAACTGTAACTTTAAATGGTGTTTCTGCTCAGTCTCTGTCTCGAGTCGCCACCCCCAGCTATGCCGTATTTGCATGAGTATATATTGTACATACATACAAACATTAACGCACTATTCTACCAAAGTTGTCAACACACACACACATTATCTCACTCTCATGCTCTCTCTCTCTCCCCAGCTCTATAGAGCCCCATACTCTTTACACACACACACCATTCAGGACCCAAGCTCCCATTTACCATATAACCCCTCTTAACATGTCTACACTATTTCACATAGGCCTAACTTTCTATACCTGTCCATTTATTATTCTCTGGCAGGTTTTCTTAACAAAGGGGGCGGGGGGGGGGGGGGGGGGGGGCGCTACGAAATTGACAGAAGAGAGAAACAAGGTGGTAAGGAGTGGCGAAGTCAAGAAATGATTATGGCACAACCTCGTGATCACGATACTAAATTCCAAATATTATTTACAATTAACCACCGTCTTTTTTAATGTAGTATGGTAACTATTAAACGATGTTATTTAGCTTAAGAAGGATCTCTAGCAATGATAAGGCTTCCAACTATCTCAATCAACCCTTTTAACTACCACAGATCCTTCCTAAGCTGCATACAATCATGAATATAAACACCATGAGGAGGAGCACTTTATTGACAACGTTTCGCAGATAGCTTTGTTCAGGTCACTAACCTGAAGAAGTTATCTGCGAAACGTTGTCAATAAAGCGTTCCTCCTCATATGGCGTTTATATTCATTCTATCAACTTTTCGAAATTATGTCTGCATAAAATCATATAAATATAGCTAGGATAAAATATAACAGACGTCACTAGTACAGAAAGGGTTAACACTAGTCGAATAGCTACACGGTAAAACTTACACCTACTGTATTTATATCTCTCGGTGACAAAACTAAAATTATTGCTTCTCTCTTTCACCACAGTAATACACTGATGTATCATCATCCCATCAATATGCTAAAGGGTTATAATATAATTTTGCTAGTAAAGATTCACCTCACTTTTGATGCAAAGAGTAAAGCATAGACAATATAGTTAATAACATACTGAGAGAGAGAGAGAGAGAGAGAGAGAGAGAGAGAGAGAGAGAGAGAGAGAGAGAGATCAATGTTGAAAGCTTTTGGAAAAACAGAAGTCAAATGGAATGAACATAATAGAATGAGACAGAAGACAAAAAGAGAACAATGTGAAGGAGGGAAGGGAGAAAACAATAGCGAGAAAAGACAAGAATATGCGGCTCGAGGACAAAGGACTAGGGAAATCTCAGAAATAAAACGATGGGGAAATGGAAAATACATAAGAGAAAATACATAAAAACACTACAATAAATGGAATATAAGATAGAATGGAATTTTGTAATAAAAAAATAAAACCGTAAATTAAAATACATAATCATAATCATAGATGTGAAGTCCTAATTATGTTAAGATCATTTTAGAATATCAGTTAAAGAACACTAACCTTGGTTTTCTGTCGCTCTTTCCTAAGGTTATTTTGGAAATGACTACATTCACTGGTGTATGCACTCTTGGGGTGAATCGCCTGACGAAGCAAAAATAATAATGTTAGAGGGATAAGAAGACCTTCAAAGAATATACACATGGATGGCATAATTATAACGACTTGTTATGCATTGGTGAAATGAGAACATTCATATTTACGAATATAATTAGATAATATATGCAGATAACCTTATATAAAACTATGCACCATAATAAACAAACTATCCAGTTGCTACGGATTTATTGAAATGAAAGATAAACTCACTATTTGTGGAAATGTGTGCTCTATAGATGTTTAACTAGTTGACACATTACTGGCACATCACATATAACAACATGCTGTGCTATGGAATATATAAATAAGAGTAGGGTACCAGCATTTATCCTTATTTATTAAGGTAATACAAAATGTGAAACTCAATAAATCATAATATCGAGTTGACCACAGCTATACTTTTCAACAAGGTACTGAGGCGAACATTTGACAAGCAAGCAAATACAATCATTGTACAATTTGTGATTCCTAGTATTTAGAGAGCTGTATCTACTCAAATTTCTCAGTAGTTATAAATCCTGTTGCCTAAAACCCTTTACGTGTGTGTATGTGCGTGTGTATTTGTGTATTTGTGTGTGTGCACACTTACATTTCGCGTGAGCATATAATAGTAAGAATCGCAAAATAAAAGTATGGAATATATGCACCAACAATTACCATCTTCCCCAACACTACAACTTTTCTTGCAAATTGAAGGTGAAAAGACCGGAAGAAGACACCAGAGGGAGCGACGAGAGGCGGAAAAGTTACTGCCTGAATCTAATTATTTTACAAAGGAAACTGTCAGAATGTGCGAGTAAAAGAGTTAGTGAGGGGAGTTTTGAAGAAAGGATGCGCGGGTGACAGGACCGGACAGGGTGAGACGAAAGGACGGTAACATGTAAAACTGAAATATATTACTGAACCTGTGTAGGCTAATCTAAAATCAGTGATCAAACTGAATCAAACTATAAACATAAGTGGTAAACAAGAAAATTATTAGGTTGAAAAACAAAACAAAATGTAACCTAAAATTAATAAACATTTTACGTCTCTCTCTCTCTCTTATAATAATCTATGTCAACACATACCCTCTGTATTCTTTACAACTCTCTAACCCAAGAGCGAACCATATTTTCCAGTGTTTCTTCTACTTAATAAGTAAATGCCGGTAATCTTTCTCTGACTTAAACTGGTTTAAGTTATGTGTGTCCGGACATGTTGACTCTAACTTACCTTTAATTTGGCTCTCTTTCACTTTCACCTTTGGAGGCGGGGGACACTTTTTAGAGCCAGTCTTTTGTCTGCATTCATACAAATAGAGATTTTGCTTAAAGTGGCCATGGTATTAAATCTTGTTCCGTCCTTCTTTGTTTACAGCCACATATTCAGTGTTGGTCTTCATTAACTCCTTCCTCTTCTGGCTTTCTTGTAATCTGTAAACATTGTGATATATTAATCTCCTGACCTTGGGATTTTATATATGAAGGTCAGCTAGTGTGTATTTCCTTGAATGTCACCTCCCAATCAGCTGAATAATGACTTCACAGTAATTAAAACTAAAGAAATCTGTAGTTTTCGCTTCAAATACAAAGTTTGTTATCATATTCTTAAACCCCTCCATTACTCTCAGATTCAAAAAGGTTCTTCTGAACGTTGGCAGGAATGTAATAACAAATATAGTCCTTACTCAAAGAGGGTTAATATACAGCGTGTTTCTGAACTTTACCGACAAACTTTGTGGGTTAATAGATGAACAGAATCTAAGTATACATGCCTAATTAAAAATATAACGTTAATGCATTATAAGAGAGGTACAGGACCTGCTAGCAGACACTGCTAACAACGAGTTTACATAACTTGAAACAAGAATATGATGTCGTTAATAACTGTCAATGCAAAGTACAAATCATACTTAGCATGAATAATGTTATGGAAGACATATGAAACGGAAAACATTTGTCCAATGGAGCTTAGCACTTTTGTGATTATCCTATGCTAAACTCGCTAGTATGAAATGCTAAACAGAGACATTACTGGCTGTGATAAAGGCACCGCCCTATTTACGTGAACAGAATAGCCTACACAGCCACAGCCTGTGGCCGAACGATCGAACACGTCAAATCTCCCCCTACCCCACCCTCACCTCCCCCCCCCCACATCCCTGTCCTTTCTCGGGTAATCGAGGGAAGGTTTTAAAGCTTCTCTTACGAGCGGACCTGACTATGTCAATCTGTATTGTTACGACCGGGACTCGTATAAAACAAGGGCTCTTAATCATTGGACTAGAAAGGCACACAGCCACAACGGTAACACTAGATCCAACCCTCGAACTTATAATGCCGGTGCACAAAAACACCTATACCCTCCAGAGTTAAATCTGCGATAACGGGGTATCCTATAACTCGGTATAAATGCACTACTACTACAGGCTGATGGTCTCTGATACAGCCTGATCACAACAATATACAATTACGTTAATAATGTATACAAGGAAAAGGATAGAGCTTAATTAAATCACTGAAATGATTTAATGCAAACAAGAAGAAGGTATAATTAAAGTTACTCTAAACAATAATAAACTGTCACTCCTATATTACAGAAAGTGAATGAAAGTCCTAAAGCATCGAGCAGGAATCTTCTGAAGAAAGTCTGATGCTGTTTAAGATGATCGAATCGGATTTTGAACTGTTATATAAAGCAGGAACAAGATATGACAAGTGTATGGACATACAGTGTTAACTGGCACGGGAATAATAATAAATGCGCAATAGTATTATCTCCAACAACAAAAGAAGTACTTCCTCAGGCAACGCAAAAAGCCTGCTCGGGTTGTGCAACTCAACAACAACCAAGGCTTACAATCAACGTGAATACAAATGCTGCATACATAACATAAGAGTTTATAATCTTAAACGGGTGTCTGCTAGGCGAATAAAGTCTAGCTGGGATGTAGTAGGCTAGGAAACAATGGCTGAGCAAGCGGCTCGTAGCCTAGCGAGGTCCTTAAGACTGTACGGCCAAATTACGTTAAAATGAAGGGGTGCTCTCTTGAGAGATCCAGATCGCTAGTATCTGGTTCTCTCCTGGCGACCCTCTCAGTCAAAGCAAAACGAGTTAGCACAGTGTTGGGTGGCAGAGACAAAAGCCCTCACTCGCAACACAGTGCTAAACTCACAAGGTACACAGTCAGAAAGACAACCTAGGCTTCCCACGTATCCATTGCGATTGTACAGGTTCAACAAAACCTGGTACACATCGAAAATCACAACAATAGCCTCACCCCAGTCTAGCATTAAATAGCCCAGCAGACAACCAAGCAAAAGGTAGGGAGACACCGTGAGTGTGTCGAATCTCTACAGACAAAATGTTAACCCCTCCAAAATGTCTATCTAAACATGGAATATCTGAGAGCTTCAGCATATAATACGATGGCCGATATATGAAATCGTGCAGAACCAAAGGGGAGTTATGATATTAAATAGATTGGAAGAATGAGAGGTAAGAAGTTGAGAGAGAGAGAAAGTGTTCTATAGGTAGAAGTCGGGGACAGGTAGCAAGGGAGATGTGTAGGGTATGCTGGTCAGGCAAGCTCTGAAGAGAGTAGCTCCTCGGGACCCCCAGGATCACACAAAGGCATGGTGGTCAGCCAATTACAGGCCGCTACGTCACCAGGCAGCAGGCCTGCAGAAGGCGCCAGGAACCACCAGCCAATCAAAACCGAGAGAAAGACCACTCGGGCGAGGGACTCCTCCGGGAGGGAGGACGGAGGAGGGAAAGCAACACTCACTACCTCCACGCTGCTCGCTCGCTCTTCCTCTCAACACTACACACCAATGCATCTTATATTCAACTCATGATATAAAATATAATGCATTGTCACAGGCGAAAATAAAGACCACTTCTATACTGCCTGTGACATGACGATTCACAAGAAATAAAGTACAACATTGTAGATAGACTGTAGCCCATTTCACTGCCCTGGCAAGCGCTAGTGGCTACCGGGAGGCGATTCTGCCAACGCTGGCAGGCGTCACAGTATCTGTCTGTAGCTTGAGTTCTGCGTTGTTTTGGTATGATTCATGCACCAGCGATAATCCATAAAAAAATTAGGATTTAGCGTTACTAATACAGTATTGAAATTATGGAATACGTAGGGCCTATCCATGTTCCGATGGTTCGTTTGGGTATTGTAGGGTTCATAAAGTATTGAGCTAGAAGTTGTCGCACAGCCTCGGGTTCAATAATTCGAAGCCTACGGATCTGATCGAATCCCGTGATTGAGATACTGTACTGTTTTGTTAACTGTTCGGACACTTGGTCATAGTGAACGAGATTGGAAAATTAATTTACTAACACACTATACTCAGTTTATTTTCATCTGACGTTAAATTGAATCTTTTAGCAGCTAATTTATGAATACTTAATGGAGCAAATATGAAAACACTATATATCTGCATTGTATTAAGATCAAGTTTATATGATTAGCACCATATTTCACTACACAATCTTCAAAGTGACTTCTTGATGAGAACTTTGCCATGTACCGTCAGTTGGAAAGAAACGGACTATAGTTGCAGGGGACGTACAGATAAATGCATTTTTGTTTTCAATTCAGACAGACAAAATGCACATTAGTCACGACCAGGATTTTACCAGAATATTACACAATTCAACAATTCCATGAAGTTCCAGATCTCTAGGGATCAAAACCACTAACAGCCGCCAAAGAAAATGAAAATTCTCACACTTTTCATTTCTAGGGATTTTGGTGTGATCAATTTCGTAGAATGCGGAGGCGTAGATGTTTGACTTATACATTTTAGGCTGGTGGATGCAGGAGATTTGCTCAGTTGATGCCAAAAGACCTTGCTATATATGTATTCTGAAATATGTAATAAAGAGTTTTAAGCAGAGTAGCCTTGTCCTGTAATACTGTGTTTCTGTAATTTGCCAATTGACTCTTGCTTTGTGCAGGATATATTTTGAAGAATGTTCCATTAAACTCTACATCACCAACTGTGATTACTTTAATCAGCCAAACCTTCCTTCTAGTCCACTTGTCCCCTTTCTCAGTGTCTCTACATTTATCTTGGCTTTCAGTCAATATTTAATGTATACTTCGGTTGCCATATATTATCCCTGATCCCTGCCTTCCCGCCTGCATCACACTTTCGAGCAATTAAAATATCATAAACATGACAATGTTTAAAGCCGTGTACAAAACACATCTCATCAGACTCACTATTATTTAACTTTGGATATTGATTCAATGAGCGAGCCCAGACAATTGTATCTCAATAGTATATTGAAGCTATTTCAACCCTATGAAGTCACATGTTTCAAACAATGCATTAGCTCTGACCCATTCAGTGTATATATACAGTAGTGTCAAGGGCTAATTGTAAGCAGACTGAATCAATCCCCAGTGGCTGCAATTTCATCAATGTTATGTCGTGAGAAATGTCAACAGCCAGACACACAGACACACACTGAATTAACAATGGAGAACAGCCATATATCTTTCTATTTATCTATTACAGGACGCCTTACTCCCCTTTACGAGGGTGGCCATACACAAAATGTCCCCAAGCGGACGTGTGCCAGTTTACTGAAGGACTTACAAGATTGACCACTCAATTTAGGGTCCGTCTGACTTTTAGGTTTTGTATGTATCATATCACTATTTTTCTACAGTGGTGTGTGGCTAATCCATCCACTAACCTGCTTCACCCATTGGTAAGCAGTACTGATTTGTATATGGTTAACGTAAGTCACCTAGACAGGTTGCCGACCAAGGCTGACAAGTCCCATTCACAACATTTTGTTAAGGTTGTCTCCCCTAGATGGGTTGCCGACGAAGACTAACGAGTCCCATCCACCCGACTTTGATATACTATTATATCTTCAGATATTGGTGATTTGCGTTTTTTTTCTTCTTTTAGATGTATAATAGTTCAATATTTATATGTAGACATCTATGAGTTACGCTAATTATATAATTCAAATACATGTTTACACCCTGTCCGCAGATAAAGCGTCTTTATTATGCAAGAGGAAAACTGATGAAATTTCAATTGGCACATTTTCTAAATATTTGAGTCCTTTGAAACCCTGGCAAATTTACTGCCAAATGTAGTCTTGTATCATCAACAGCACTGTACCAGGTATACAATAGTATTGTTTTTTTCTTCTATATTCCAACTACTCCCTCTCGGGCATAGGCTGATAGCCTTTACACTACCGCTGAACACGGTGAGGCCCGTGAGGTCTTGTTCCAGTCTAGGGAGTGAGACATGGGAGGCACCTATTCACGGCTCGAACCCAACTCCATCTCTGAAGCTGCTTCACCTCTGTGCTTCACAGTCTCACTCTCCAGGCTCGGACCCTCACTCTCAGAACGCCACCTATTGAGCAATTAACTCACTAGGCATTGCCCCCGTGTAGCATATTTTGAATATGGGAATATTCATACAGTGCTATTAAATCAGGGAACAATGAGGGTATTTTGTTTTGGCATTTCGGTGTGCTGTGGTAATGCACTGAAACTAGGTACAGCACAAATTCGATCCCAATAATATCTTCCCATTGACATATTGGGATTCGAACCCGGGTCCATTGGATTACCAGTTCAGTGGCATGACCACTCTGCCACATCTCCCCTACTAGTGTGTATATCAATATTCACTTCCACTTTCGCTCAATGTTCAAATTCACTAAAGCAACGGAGTAGTACCATTTGGTTGCTTTCAGATATATGGTTTCAGTCCAGTTAGTGGCCAGTGTTCCAAGGCATTAATATGTGTGAAGTGTGTTTGTCCATGTTATAAATAATTTAATGGCGCAAACTACGTGGGTTAAAATAACATTGATTAAATATGTGTAGGGATATCTACAGTGTTTTTGTGTTTTACATGTTTGTTTATATATGTTGGTACGACTTGGGGCTTTCTGGTGAAGTAGCCTTTTCTAAACTATACTACACCTGCTCGGTGACTAAAGCCGTAGGCTATAAACTGTGCACCTTCATCTTTTAAACGCGAGCAAAACTAGCCAGCCGTGAACAGACCAGAGCACTGAGGCAACGGAACACAACATATGATATCCAAGGCTCTCTACAGTCAAAAAGGTACAACCTGACTGTCGACATATGATTGGCTCACTACACTCAATCAACAGCAAGAAAAGAATGGAAAACTCTTAACTGCCCAAAAAGAAATAATTACTAACCCAACACAAGAACTATACTGCACTGGGGTGATTGCTGGTAAATATAAGAAAATGCTACTATTACCCAGTGCCCTGAATAATCCTTTACTAATCCTAACAATACGTTGTGCCATCCTGTAACAATCAACAACGGGATATTATTGAGATAAATGCCCCAGCTCGATCCCCATCCAAAGAGTGATAAAAAAGTTCAGCTGTTTGCATAAAAGGCTTCTCTCAATAATAAACCAATGAATCAGTTCAGTTTTGTATTAATTGCAAAGCTCCTCCCAAATGTGCTATTTAACCAAAGCACCACACCCTCTGCTTTGCAAAGATTACAACACTGAAAATGATAGCCTAACTATAAAACATGATATAATGAAAGTACAAAGTTTAAATGGCTGTGCAATAAAAGATAATATTTAATTAGGTACTATGTGGAGCAATTAGAGTAATCTACAGCGAATCCAGCAGCTTACAAAAAGACAAGACACATAAGTGCTGCCCAACAAGGCTTGAGCTAGGCAGTAGATTCGAACCTGCAGTACAATAATCAAGGCGAAATGATTATGGAGGTATGTATTTGTAGTGTGTGTATTTTGTCTATGAGAAAATGCAGAAAGTTACTGTACAACTGTCAGGACCGAACACCTAAAGCCAGATGCCTGAGGAATGCTACAGACTTATAGTAAGTCTCCAAGAGGAGCCTGCTTCAACATGAAATTACTTGCATCAATAAGATATAATATACCTTAAACTAAACGGCAAATGGTTATAGTCTAGCATCAGCTAATCTGATCTACAATGCTACCCTGTGATTCCCAGAGACATTTACTCTACTGAGATATTTACGATAATGCATAAGATTCGTGAAGAAGCCTAGTGGCAGTATGTTCCCAAATAACGCAGCTCTTCACTCAACGGATCTCTCTTAAGGAATGACGACTCACGAGATTACGAGAAAGAGAGTAAGGGACAAGCCCAAGCTCGCGATACTGCTGAAGGTTGCCAAGACATGCAACATGGAATAACTAGCACAACATAACAAGCCTTCATAAAACCTAAACATATATAAAGTATACAATAATCACACTACTAACTAAACAGGGAATTGCACCATATATATGAGATGGTCCAAAGCAGTACGATAATGCAACATTATATAAAGTAATACATGTTGGATATTGACAATCCGCTACAACACGCGGCCACAGGAGGCTCCAGCCTGGCGGCAATAAAAAATTGGGGAGACAAAGGGAATAACAGATAATAGGAGGAATAGCAAATGATAATGCTTAAACTTAACTCACATGAGGCAATTAGTTAGTGCTATAATCTGCCACATGTGACATTGTATTTATTAGTTTATATATGTATATGTAGTTATTAATGTTTGTGTATAGGTAATGTAGTTGAATCATTAAAAGCTCTTGTTTAGGAATGGTTAAGTTAATTACACATTTGTATACAGGAGCTACTGCCTATTAAACCAGGCAACCATAGTTTACCTTCCAGTAGGGGATGCCACATAATTATATGATTTAATATCCCAGTTTATATTTATTTGTTTAATGCATACGAGAATGTGTGCGTTTGTTGATCAGATTATAATGTGCATATAGAGTGTGTGTGTGTGTATACACATGAACATACACTGAATATTGTATGCCAGTGTGTTGGAGAGGTTGGGTAGTACATTGCTTGAAAATATACCGAAATGGTTAATTTTGATTACTTCCAGTCAATAATATGCATCTGGAACATTAAATTAACCCACTTCTTCATTTAGCTCTTCTGTCCCCTTATATAATATATTTACTCTCGTCAAACAACTTAACATATCTTCCCCATTCACCTCCGTTCTTGTGTCCATGTTGACATAACCATTATTTAATGTTATTGCTCTTCCTGTATCCCCCCCCCCCCCCCCTTCTCTCTCTCTCTCTCTCTCTCTCACACAGACACACACACACACACACTCCCATCTAGCTCCGTTAATAGGAAATAAACGTAATGAGGTGGATAAAAGCAGGAAGGCGAAAGGGAAAGGGTGCTTATAGCGTAGAAATTAAATAGGTAAGCTCAATGAACCTATTCAGAGGGTAACAGGTGAAGAAGAGAGGATAAAAGGTGAGGACAGACAATTAAATGGTGTGGAGAGTGATCGTGAAGAAAAGGGAGGGAGAGGTTAGAGAAAAATTTTATGATATAAATGGTTCTTGATGATAATTCCACGATTAGGAATCATGACTATCGCATTTATATGTATTATACTCATCTTGAATATGTCCAGTAGTATTTTATCAAGCGATGTTGACTTTCCTTTGCAGGTAAGAAACTCCGTCTGTCAGTTCTAGTAATTTCTTATCTTTCTTTTTATTCTAAATTTCCTATTGGTTTTTCTAAATTATTTCATACGAAATGGAAATGGAAGTAAAGAAAGATAGCGTGCGAGAAAATACAGTTGGTACCCCCTTTAATTTCTCGAAAACGTATTATCTCTACGTTGTTTTCCATTTTCATTTCACATTCTTCATTTTACAAATTATATGTTCATTCTGCCAGCGTATATTTGGCTTTCTTGCACCTGCTGTAATATTATCTGTATTAATATTATTAGGTAATTATTTCAGACTAAACATTCAACTCTTATCTTTATGATTATTTACTGTTCTCAAATATATTTTGTTGTTTGCATTCTTCGCCAAATATGACCCAAAGATAATAAACGCCCCTCACAATCTATTTATATCGTTTGTGTTAATATAATTATTATGTTCATATGTTTTTCTTTGGAAAAGCTAGAATCATGAGTTCTTCTGTCAGTCATCAGTTTATCTCGGATCTTCTCAAGCATACATTCTGGGTTTTCCCTCTCTTCCATATTCTCCTAAGGGTGTTTTGTCTGGAGACTGTTCCGTTACCAGTATATTACCAGAATATTACACTGTTGTAGTTGTACTGCCTTTATACATTCATTTCCATAATGTTAATGTTCTTCCTTTTCCAATTCGTAGTGCACGGTTACTGTTACGGTCTTCTTCAAAATATAACGTCAGTATCACTTTATTGTAAAACAGATATAATAGTTCACGTTGAGTGAAAATCCTACAGTAGTTACCCAGAAACATTTAGAGCACAGACTTCAAAGTGGTTGAATTATACAGTGACAGAGACAATTATGGGGTGCGGAACACAACTGGCACTACCGCACCGCAATATTGTCAAATTATAAATATTTTCGTGATCATTAGATCTATAAAACAATACTCTAGCATTTAAGTAATACAATTCATTATTATTACGCTGTGTACACTGTACGGATGTTGTTCGCCATCTGTGAGAAGTATATTTAGTAACCTGTGAGTCTTCCGGACGGAGCTTGTGGACGATATCAACCCAGATAATGTTGATTGTTGACATGACCAACACCATCCACGGGGATTCCCCACGACGACAACACCACCATAAGCACCAACAACGAGAAAGATACACAGTCACATTAGACAAAGCGGTAAATTTATAGGTCAATATTAAGGAGCCGGACCACAGCTGGGATCTCATTTCTAATGGTAGTTTTGGGTTCCTATCATATTCATTGCTATATATTTTTTATTCACCGGATTTTTTTTTTTTTTTAGCATTAACCTAACCATAAAACCTAACCTAACCTAACCTAATAGCCCCCAAATACACTTAAGTTAGGTTAGGTTAGGTTTTTTGGTTAGGTTAATACTTAAAAAAAAAAAAAAAAAAAAAAATCGGTGGATAATAAGGTATGTAGCAATGAAGCATAACATGATAGGAACCCAAAACTACCATTATAAATGAGATCCCAGCTGTGGTCAGGCTCCTTAATATTGACCAATTTATATTTTCGACCAATATGGTTAGGTTAGATGCAACCAGCCCCGTAAGGATCAGTAGATATTTTGTTGCTTGTTTTCATTTGTACTCATTGTATTTTGTAGGGTTCTGTCCTGTCTCCGGTTCTCTTTCTATTGCTAATTACTAATCATCTCTCAACTAATACCTGTAGTCATATTCACTCATATGCTGATAACTTTACCTTACACTATTCAACTGGTTTTCCACAATGACCCAGCATGCAATCACTAAACCACGTTATGAGGCCATAGCACGCCTATCTTCTGATTTATTTACTATCTCTGATTGGAGTAGAGAAAATCTGGTTTCCTGCAATGCTTCCAAAACCCGATTTTTCCATTAATCTATCAGTCACAATCTTACACACGACTATCCCTTATACTTGAACAATACACGGTAAATGTTTCGCAATGTTCCCGTTATAATATCCTCAAGTAACCTATTAAGAACTGGTCAGGGGACTGGTTATAACTTGTAGGATGTTTAATTGAAGTGCGAAAATCAGTATTTACTGAGAAATAACAGTCTTAAAATGTGCTATGTTTGACCAGACTCGTATTCTATGGATATATAAATAATAAATAACCTAACCTAACTTAACCTAAATAACTAAATAACATATCTGTTTTTTATGGACAGATTTCAGCATACCTGCTGCCCCCTGGTGGATTTTTGCCTGAACTAGTCATTGTTTACCTGGGAAAGAGAGGGCAGGGACCCTGGGTGACCAATAGCCCATTTTAAGACTTATTTCTCAGTAAATACTGATTTCCGCACTTCAATTAAACATCCTACAAGTTATAACCAGGTCCCTGACCAGTTCTTAATAGGTTACTTGAGGATATTATAACGGGAACATTGCGAAACATTTACCGGAATGCCTTTTCATTGGCACCCCTTTGCCTTTTTGTGAATCGCCGAACATATATAAGTATACCTACAGAACTTCGTGATTCACTAGTTTCACATACTTTTCGAACAAATTCTGATAATCTTCAAGGACACTACATCCGCCTTATTAGAAACAATTTATTAGGGAAAATGGGGACCAATAGACTTGCCATATTTTTCTCATTATAGTTCGCATGGAGGAATTTCGTTATCCACACTTGAAAAAAAAACGATTTCACAGAAAAATACACCAAAAATCTGTCAAAGATGTCAAATAGCGGGAAGAAAAACCAAGTCTGAAAATGTATAGAGAATGGAGAAGAGAGATAGGTGGCTAGGAGAATGTGTATGATAGTAGGGAGGCTTCGGTGATCCTGTTTAAATGCAGGAGTAACAACATGGACCTGGGGAACAGACGGAGACTTAGTAACGAGACGACAGAGTGCATCATGTGTGGCTATGAGTATGAGGACCTGAACCACTTTGTGCTGCACTGCCCGGCGTACAGCGAAGAGAAGAGGAACAACCCAGCACTGCAGCAGCCCTACCAGGAGGATGAGGAGTTGACTATTGGCCGCCTACTATTCAACAGAAATACAACAGAAGAGGCAAAAACAATGGTATATAGACTTTGGCAAATAAGAAATAAGAAAATAAAGGAATTATTAAGATAAAGTAGACCCGGACCCAGACCGCAAGAAGAACCCTACATCAGGGAGTGCTGCTTTAACCCTTAAAAAGTGGCTCACCACATAAGTCGTATTTAATAAAGCTGGACTATGTGGCGGCGCTCGACATAGGTCGAGTGGCAATTTCAGCACGTAATGTTGCGGAGAGAGAGAGACAAGTGGTGGCAGGAGACTAGCGAGCGTATGACTGCTCCAGACCACCGCGGCAAACCTACTGACACGAATCTCAGCTCCCTCCTCCCTCTCTCACTCGCTATATACGGAATTGTATCGGGAAAGTGGCTAATTACCTGCTTTTTGCACTCGCGTTGCACGGTTATTGCAAGAAAACTAGCCATCATAAAAGGATCGTTATAGTGTCATTCGAAAGCTCTGTTTATGCCCTTTCAGGGATAGATACTTGTTTTACGTTCTGGGTCTTATTTAGGCATGAAAATGATCACGTAAACAGCCCTATTTTGGCTAAAAACACCCCGCTGGGCGGTACATATAAATAAACCGCATAGGCCGCTAAAGAAGGGTTAAAGGCATTACTCCCGCCAATCAACTCAACTGAACTGAACTGGGGGTGTGGGGGCGGCAGCCCCCACCCATAATACTAGGATAGGTTAGGTAAGGTAGTTAGGTTAGGCGAATGTCCTTTCAAAGGGGTATATAGGCTAGTAAACACTAGGATAGCCTATACCTGGTCAGAGGTAAGAAGAAGAGTCCTGCTGTAGTCTCCTTGAACGTTACCCAAATTCTTAATGAATTATGCAAATATCATTATGCTTCGGGCAAGAAATCGATAAATTATTTTTATAAATTAGTATACAACTCCGCCTACTAGCAGACTCGGGATGGATGTAGAGTTCGGGCGTACGGTCGTCAATATTTACATAGGGCGATCGCCGAGGTCGCACTTACGTTCCCGTCTATTTCGACGCTATATTTTCTGTTTTGACGCCCTGTCATTACTTCATGAATACTAGGTTAGGTTAGGTTAGGTTAGGTTAAAATAGACGGGAACATGATGGGAAAGGTCCGACGCCACTATGCGTAATGTAAACAAAGATGGCGGTACGCCCGCTCGCTACATCCTACCCGCAGACTCTCACACATGGTATATTGATGCAACATTTAAAGTTGTTAAGACAGACATGTTATCAGATACTATCAGTATGTTTTTCTTCGCTCTGAGGATTGTATCAAGCAAGTTCCATTGGCTTTTGTATTTAGGAGTCGACGATGTCAAGAGGACTATGAGAGGGTAATCAGTGCTATTAAGTCCGCCCTTAATGTAGAAAATCTACATCTGTACATCCTCATCCCCCATATGTTGAAAGAGGCACAATTCGTGACCTTACAATTACTATAGTTTCAGAACATGCATGCATGTTCTGGACTTAACTTCTTAAAGAATAGCCAGCAGTGACAAACAACGGCAACTATACGAGTTGTACATCTATATGAAGAAACAAATTTTGTTTTAAGTTCTTGTATTTGTATGGTGCCGTTTTATATTATTATATATGACAACGCTGATGACGAGTAGTGGGCTACACTATTATTATAGCATTAATTCCATTATATAACTTTATCCTATGTTGCAAGCCAAGGTTGCCTTAGGACCATATTCGAATTTTACAGGACTTTAGTACTACGTACCGTACTGCAATGATAATGATAGCTTGGGACAGCGGACTTAGGGCACCAGGGGACACCACTTTATAACAAAAACGGGCCACTTTGCCTACCTCTATGGGTGGTCCGGAAATGGCAACCAGAGATAGAGTATCGTATTATATACAAGACGATAATCTAACCAAATTATATCAAAGCAATAACCAAAAGAATATATAATGCTAGTATATTATGATACAGAAAAGAGATGGGGCGGTTTTCAAGGTCATTGGTAGGAGTTGACTAGGCAAGTGCGTACGAGTTGACTGTTCCGCCAGGTACGAGTTGGCGAGGTACGAGTTGTCCAGCACCCACCTAACTTTGGGGCTACCGCCCCCCAGCTATAGAAGCAGACAACTTACTAAAAATACGGTGGAAAAAGAGAACAAACAGTTTTCCACTGTTTCAATATGGCTGTCATTTTTTATTCCACCCTTATCTAACCCACAAAGTCTAAGGAAAATAATTTAACGTGCACCGGTAATGACATAATTTAAGAATGATTTATGGGTCTTAAAGACTGTATACATGACAATTATCGAGGAAACTCCATTATAGTATAAACTCAACCTTGTACAAAATGTGTTTCAAGCATCGGAAATCCATTATCTGGCCACTATTTAAAGCACTGTAAGATAAATCATTTTCCCTATAACTATCCCTATCGACGGTGGTAAAACTTTAATACTACATGAAAAGTATATATAAATAATTGGAAGTCATAAGTAACGTTAGGTTGTAGAATACGTGAAATAATATAATTTTAGGAGACCACCAAATCAGAGTGCACCAAATGTAGAGATGTCATGTTTGGGTAAGGTTAAAGGTCAATTTTGATTGGCTAATACACATCAGAGGATGAGAGGAAGAAAGGCAGTGTTGCGGGTAGGAGCCTAGAATGCTAATACAGTGTTCTATACTGAAAACTCGGAGGAGTGCAAATCAAATTGTCGATATTAGAAAAGTAGCACTTATATCCACGCATCTGTGAGACCCTATGTACAAAATCGGATAATATTCAAGGACACTAGTGCCACCTTATGAGAAAGAATTTATTAATGAAAATAGGCACCAATAGATTCGCCATATTTTTCTCATTATAGTCCGCATGGAGGATTTTCGTTATCGACACATTGAACAAATACTCACTTACAGACAAATACACCGAAAATCTAAGTCAAAAATGTAAACATCGTCTTGTGCTGTCTTGATTTCGGTCGGTTCAAGCATTGCGTCGAACCCCTTCGAATACCTCTGTCCTCCGGCTCCGCCCGGGCTTTTTAAAACCTAATATCTTACGACTGCCGCGAATTCACCAGGCTCAATATTCTGCTTCAACACGTTCTGTATATATTTGTAGGCGACTATAAACACTTGTACTATTGTTGCAAGACCTCAATATTAATAATGCACGATAATATCACACATCTCTCTAGATTTTCACGAACATATAACAATAATACACTATTATGAAATCATAAGTAGTGTTATTGGAACACCATCAGCTGATCATACGTCAGAACCAGCTGATACGTCACGACCAGGTGAACACACTGTCAGACCCGGGTTTGTTAAACAAAGATGGCTCTTGAGTGTGAAGGCTGCTCTAAGAATATTGGTGAACTACACCTAGCCTTACAAAACAGGGACGATCTGTCAGGGCGCCAAACTAGGCCCCCTTTTATCTTACTACCGATAAAGGAAAATTATCCTAATTACTGTTTCCAGATCTCCCCGAGCCTGGAGAGCCCTGCGGCCCTGCCCCTGGGCCTGAAGAGTGGAGTAGCAACCGCAGACCAGCCTCCTGCAGACGTCAATTTTCTACTGAATAAACTTATACTGAACTTTCAATAGTTACTATTATTACTTACCTACCTATATATAATAACGTTTGGAGTGCTGGAATTTCTGGAAAGCCATAATTATGCAGAGTGTAGGCTGTTTGGACTCTGGAGGCAACGGGTTCTGGGATTCGGGAAGGAATGATGATGATGATTGTTATTGTTAAGCGATTGAAGCATTCGGACCTTAATATATCTCGACAAGTACGGTACTATAGACCAAACTTCAATTCATACACAATGAACCAAATCTAAGTACAGGGTTAAGATAAATATAGTTTCATATTATGTGTTGTTTTTAAACACACAAATGCTCAAAGTACAATTCATTGGCCATATTATCAGGTTTAGTAGAGGGAATTAGTGCCGAATGCCGAAGCCACCATAGTAAATGTATAGATGAACTAATACCGTCATCGCGTTTGATGATCTGGCAAACAAAAAAACAATAAGAAACTACTTACAGATAGTACCAGATCCTAAGCTTATAGGTATTAAACCCCTACGATATCCAACTCTACGTGAGCATCCTATTACCTTATGACACTACTCCAAGAGGTAATATTCTAATAGGTTTTTCTTGAGTTTGTTAAATGCTTTTTAGTGTAAAATCCGTATATATATGTTATTTTGACGGTCCAAAATTTGTATCAGGTACAGTAGTGTATTGTAGATTACGATGCATATGTCATTTTTGGCTTTCATTATGGAGAAAGAAGTTTTCCAGAGTGTGAAATATGCAGCCGGTGTCATGCCAGAATTTAACAACATTCCCTTGAAGTAATTAGCAGTGAGAAAGACACTTACTTCAGGTCCAGTAGCCATTTTTGTATTGCTGTGACTAGGTTAAAATGTGCATTGAAGTGGAAAATAACACATAATATAGGTAATTTGCAGTCAGTGATATAGGGCTAGCCTATAAAAGGAGCTGAGAAGTGTTCAAGGAATCAAGTGTCCATCAATTATAGCCTAGACTATTATTGTTACCCATAGGCTAAATATTAAATACTAAAATGCGAGTTACACTTGACTAAGTTAAGTTACTTAAGAATTATATGCCTAGGCCTATAATCCTGTAGAGTGCTGAGTGTACTAGTGTAGGCTAGGCCTTAGCCTATTCCTGAATCCTAAGCCCTACAGTCACAGTGCCAGTGTGGGGCCGCTGTAACGCGGTTTCTCCAGGATTCACCAGGATTCCAGGAATGTCCATAATTGAGTCTCAGAGTCAGAGACTCAGCCTCAGAGGGATAACCATTAATTAACCTGTTATGTTACCTGTTGCAGCGTAAGTAATTTGGGTTCAATGTTATTTTAATACCACAATTTTTTTTGATATATTTGAAGATAAATATTGAATCTATAGCCTAATTCTATAGCCTATGCTCTAAAGATCATAAGAAAATGTGTTTTAACCCTCGGCAAAACCTAATAAAAAAGTAGGCCTATGGGCCAGTAGTGTAGATGTTTTATCGAACTTATATGCGAAGTGAAATTTCTTTGTACACAAGTCATTTATTTCACCTGCTTTGTATGGGCATGTTAATATGCTACAGTATTCAAGCCCCGGTAGCACTAGATATTTGAAGAGCGTTATCATAGGTAATTCACCGCGTGTTTTAAATGTACGTAGAATCCACCCCGTTAGACGTTTCGCAGCCGCAACTTTGACCTGGTTATGTACTTTGAAACCCATATTTTCAAACATTAATACCCCAAGGTCTTTCACACTGTCTTTCCGTTCTATTATGTGGTTAGATTCTGTTAAGTAATTTGTAATTTCTTTAACGCCATTATTATCTCCGTACCGTATTACTGTAATTGGAATTTTTCTTCATTGAATTGCATGTTGTTTTCCCTGGTCCACTGGAACACTACATTCATGTCTTCCTGCAGTCGGCCCGTGTCCTCGTCCATCATCATTCGATGTAGGCTAGGCTAATTATCTTAATTAGGCCTATGCGGCTATGCCTAATTTGACTTTTTCTGAAATGAAGGCATAGGCCTAGGCTAGGCCTGGCCTTAAGGAAAGTTAAGTACGCGATCACATCACACCGTTCACACGTGCCGTGCGTGATTCGTGAAAGGGTTGAACCTTCATCATGAATCATTATCGCTGATCTTCAAAACTAAGCCTACTTACTTATGTGTTTTGTACAATTTTATTATTGGTGTTATGATGTTATCTACTGTTGTGCCATAATATGGAATCATACATTTCTGTATTAGGCCTAGGCTAGGCCTATCTATATTTTTATTAATTTCACCACAACACCAAACACCTCCAATGAAATTATTAAACTAATGAAAGCATAGGCCGGTAATTATAGGCAAAAGGCTCGCACTCTTAATTTTCAGGGTTTTTTCCTCCAGATTTTGAGAAATTAGTGTTTTCATGGTCTTAGTTATAATTCCAATGTGGGATACACGATGGATAACTTGAGGGGGTGCTTTACCAAGTTTGCGGCCTTTGGCCCACGGCTTGCGAGCAGCGATAATGTTCCCATTTATTTTGAGTCAAAATAGATGGGAACTTAACACAACTTACTTCAAAATTGTCCAATAAATTGCAATACAGTAGTTAGTAAGGAGTAATCATAATTATATTTTGAATTGTAGCTGATTAATCAAAATTATTATTAACCATCTCAAATAACAATTATACTGTACTTGACAGTCACCAGTACTTACATTCATACCGTGAGCTAAACCACTACTTCTTTCAACTCTATTACCCTCTCATCTACCTCACTTATTAACTTCCTCATTGCCCTTCAACTTTCTCTTCATAATTGCTGAGGGGCACAGGGCCCTGGGTGGGGCTTTGGTTTCCCGGGCGTTTCCGCACCCTCCTCAGCTCCCCGCCTTGGAGTGGCTTCGGTCACCCAGGCTTTATTGTGGTAGGCAGGAAGGGTTCTTTTATGGCCTTGCTCGGGGCCTTGGGGCTGTTCGCCCAGGCAGTCTGGGGAACAGCAATAACAACAACAACCACGACGCGATAACATCCGTCCAGATGAGACCGCACATAGCAAGTGCATCCATAAAAAAAATTCCTGCTCAGGAGTCCTATTTCCACCTCCCCGTGGTGAGCAGGGGGCAACAGACTACTTTACAAAATAAATTTGAGGTAGGCTATTAATTTATTTTATAATCTCTTGAGTCTGGCTAACGGAAAGGGCATCTTAATCCAATTGTGCATACTGTATATCTAATTACTATTTACATTTTGCTGGATATACCGGTACTGCATGTTGATACAGGTACTCAACATCATTTTATGGGGAATTAACCAATATCATCACTGAACATTCGTAGCATTCCCAGGTAAGGTGCTTAAACTACTTACATTGATTTTAAAAACTATTAACCAGTATGTAATTATCTGTGAGGGAGGACTATTATTTCACATTTAAATTAAAATAATCACTTGCATTTACTACCTGCAATCATCTGCAGAATACACAAAAACAGGTTGCTAACACCCTTGATTGCTCAATTTTTTTCGGGGGGCGGTGCACCCCGAACCCCCCCAGAATACCGGGGGGCAGAGCCCCCCGGACCCCCCATTATACGCCACGTACTAAACTCTAAAATTGGGAAACTTCCTTAATTACTAAAGATATAACTTCTTCTTTTGGCACACTGCGATCTGTGGGAGTTTCTTGCGGCCCACAATCTGGTGAAAAGGTCTGTGAAGTGTGACAGCTGTGGTGCCGATTTAAAAGTTAATGATAACAACAGATGGAAGTGTGATAAAGTTACCAGAGTACCTCCCGGGAAACACGTGAGGAAAGGCAGGTGCAGGTTTGACGTCGGGGCTAAGATCGGCACCTTCTTTGAAAATGCCAAGTTAGAATTTTTGTAAAGTCATTCTTATTTGTTATTGTTACTTGGCTAATTTGGGGACATATGACCGTGTAGCCCTCGAGTGCCGCGTGTCCAAACAAACATTCGTCGATTGGTATTCCTTCTGCCGTGAAGTCACCATTCATTATTGCATCGACCACTGTGACAAATTAGGGGGCCCAGAAAAAGACGTCGAAATTGATGAGGCAAAGTTTGGACGAAGGAAATATCATAGGGGACGGGTCATTCAGGGACAGTGGGTTTTTGGGGCCTTTGAAAGAGGGTCCAAAAAGGTGTTTCTGGTTGCTGTGGAAAATAGAAAAAAAAAATACATTAGTTAACATTATAAAGGAGTGGATTTTGCCAGGTACGCATATCCACTCAGATTGTTGGGCCTCGTACAACACTCTTTCCCTGGAAGGCTATACACACACCACGGTAAACCACTCGCAACATTTCGTGGACCCCGACACTGGATCTCATACCCAAAACGTCGAGAGGAACTGGAGGACTGTTCGTGAAAAGGTACCACTACACGGTTTGGACGCAAGGAGGAACACTTTGAAGGGTACTTGTCACTCTTCCTTTTCCATAAGGCCTTTCCGGATCCAGCAACACGATTGCACCACTTTCTTCTCCTTGCGGCTAAACTTTATCCTACACATTAAGGTACAAACTCATATTGTTTTGTCTAATAGTGGTTAGGGTTTGGGGTTTACGTTCATGACAAGGGATTGGTACTTACGTTATTTATCATTTTTAGTTTATTTTTTTTCAAGGATTAGGTTGGGTTGTTTATTACGTTAATACTAGTCTCACAAACAAGATTCGTACTTGCGGTATTATTTACAAATGCTTATTATCGCATTATACGCTTTTTAGGGGTGTGTGGGGGCGGGGGTGTGGGGGCAGCAGCCCCCACCCATAATACTAGGATAGGTTAGGTAAGGTTGTTAGGTTAGGCTAATGTCCTTTTAAAGGGGTATTAGTAAACACTACGATAATTATACCCTTTTTATGGGTGTGTGGGGGCGGTAGCCCCCACCCATAATACTAGGATAGGTTAGGTAAGGTTGTTAGGTTAGGCTAATGTCCTTTTAAAGGGGTATAGTAAACACTATGATATACCCTTTTTAGGGGTGTGTGGGGGCAGCAGCCCCCACCCATAATACTAGGATTGGTTAGGTAAGGTTGTTAGGTTAGGCTAATGTCCTTTTTAAGGGTATAGTAAACACTATGATATACCCGTTCAGAGGTAGGTGATACACCCTATATCACAACTGTTGCCCCAAGTTTAAACATTCGGTGAGCCTACTGTGTTTTTGGACTTTGCAATATCGGAAAACCCGAGCCAACTTTCGCCAAAATTGGCTTGAGTTTTTCCATTTTGGGGTTTTATGCGGTTCAAATACATGAAAACCCCAGCCAACTTTCATAAGTAGCTTACTGTGTGTTGGGACTCTCAAACATCAGAAAACCCGAGCCAACTTTCGTCAAAAGTTGGCTCGGGTTTTTCTATTTTGGGGTTTTATGCCGTTCAAATACATGATGTTACGCTGGCCAGCTTGCCAGAATGTGCTCGGGACTCGCTAGCGCTCGCCAGGGCAGGGATATGGGTTACAATAATCGTAGAACGATGTTCTTTCTTTCATAGAGTACATGTTGTCACAGACAGATCAGTGGTGATCTTTATTCTTGTCTGTGATACTTAAAGTATTTTATATCATTGCTAGAATATAAGATGCATGGTGTGAAGTTAAGGAGAGAGAGAGCGGGGTAGGCAGCGTGGTGGTAGTTTGTGCGTGTGTATGTACGTTTGCCTCCTGCGCTTGGAGGAGTTTCCCACGCCCGTGATTGGCCGGCGCCCCTGTCGACATCATAGAACGCTTGCTCTTCATGACGTAGTCATCTGTGATTGGCGGCCGCGGTCCTGGGACGGTGGTGCCGCTGGTGCGGGCTCCTGTCCGCAGAGCTAAGCGGAGTGTGCTAGGTCCTACATGTCCCTTGCAACCTGTCTCTCATATAACCCTCTATACTACTATCTCTCTCTCTGAACTTCTTCGGTTTCATACTTCTCTCTTTATTCAATTACTTATCGCTTCTGGTTCTGCATACGACTTCCATAGTCGGCCAGTCGTATTACCAGCACCAGCTCTCCATATATGGTTGCATTAGTTTTAGGGATTATTAGTCATAGTCAAATGGTACCATAGTGTTGGGGTGCTCCTAATTATTGGGCTGTTCTCTCTTATTATTTAATGCTAGACAGTGGAAGGTATCTTTGGTCGTTGTCTGAGTTAGGCCTATGTATGTGGCAAGTTAGAGCCTGTACAACATCGAAGCTAGCTAGCCTGTAACCCTTGTGCATATTTTCCTTTGCGAGTGTAGCAGTATACAAGTGAAGGGCTTTTGCCTACTCTCACCTGTATGATTGCTACCTCATTTTGTTGACCTTTATGGAGCGCCAGGGCTAGACCAGATACGTACTAGAGATCTGGACTTACCAAGAGATCCTCCAAGTCACTTAACGTAACATAAGGGAAATCTGTTCAAGGGGAGGTAGTAGGCTACGAGCATGCTTGCGCTCGGCCTAGCTTCTTAGTACCTTTGTATGCCACTGCTAGACTTTATTAGTGAGAAAGACAGCATCGTGCTTATTAACTTTAATTGTGTATGCTTTAGGAATTATTCACGCTTTATTCTAGCAAAGGTTGATGCATAGTGCACAACCCAGTTTGGCTATTACGTTGGCTACGGAAGTACTGTTCCTGAGTGGTTATTATTAGTGCTGTCACAGAGTTGTTGCACTCCCTTGTTATATATATGTATCCTACTTATTGGTGTATTTAAGATACACGCTTTGGTGTCCTGCCCCTGCATTTATTTGTGTTCTGTATTAACGAGCATCTTATAGCATCAGACCTTTTCAGAAGATTCCATATCTGATTGCTGTAGGACTAGACTTCCAGTGTTTTCATAGGGCATTGTAGAGTTTAGTGTTGAGTACAGACTCTCACTAAAGTTAACGTAAGCATATCATTATTTATTTAATCTTGTTATAGTTTATTCAAGCATTGTTATTACTTAAGAGCATTTTATTAACGTAAAGTGCTCCTGTTGTGAGTAGGCTTTGCCGTCATCGGTAAGCCTTTGTAGAGGTGCACTAAAACCCAGTTAATTGATACCCCGTTATCCAGGAGATTAACTCTGGAGGGTTTAAGTGTTTTGTTCACCGGCGAAATAGTTCGAGGGTTTGGAATTAGCGTACCGTTGTTGCAGATATAGCCTATCATCTAGTCCAATATTAAGTGCCCTTGTTTATTTCGTAGTGCCGGTCGTAACAATGAAAACCCGAGCCAACTTTCATAATTAGGTTACTGTGCTTACTAGGTTACTGACTCAGAAACATCAGAAAACACGAGCCAACTTTCGTCAAAACTTGGCTCGGGTTTTTCCATTTTGGGGTTATATGTTTCAAATTCATGAAAACCCGAGCCAACTTTAGTTTTAATACCTCCTTATCGCCTTTTTACGTCATTAACCCAACATTTTCCCTGTCTGCATAGCCCTCCCCACTAGTGGGGGGGGGGGGGGGGGTTATCTTAAGATTGTTGGAGTAATGGGTAAACTAATACAAATCCTCCACTCAAACCATGATAAACAACAATAAAACTGCATTCCCTGAAAAAAAACAAAAAAAACATGCAAAATAAGGCGGCACTACTCTCCTTGAACGCTACCCAAAATCGTGGTCGTTTCGTAAATATGTTCCGTCTGTTGTCTCCTTCATTCACATAGAAAATTGTACAATATAGCTAAATGTGCATAGAACTTTGTGAAATATAGCTAAATGTGTATGAGGAAAGCCTGGATTGTATACTTCCCTGAACATTAACTTACCTTGTTATGCAATTGTTAAGGAAGATACTGCACTTTAAATTAAATTAAAATAGTTTTACTTCCATAAATATATCAGACAGGAATGGAAGTTGTGAAGGGAACTCTGCCTTGTTAATCTAGTGAGTCAACTCGGGTTTACAGGCAGGCTCACATCAGCTTATACATAACCCATTTTTATCAATTCTAGTCCATGAAGGCAGCATTTACCCTCCTTTCTCCACAATACACCTCAAAGGGAAAATCTAATTTATACACCCTCTTCCCTTCCTAAACCCATGACCCTGCTCCTTACCACTCCATTGCTCACTATTCTACAGTATTTCTTCTCGACTATGCCTATGAGATCTCCTTTTGGTTGCCACACACTTCTCTACCTCCCTTCCCTGTATAGCCTACATATACTTAGTTGAAATTTATCCCTTAACAATTAACCTAACCTCATGAGGCAAACTGCCGAAGGTCAAATTAAGCACGAATTGGGGCAAGCTTAGAGAACACAAAGCTCACTCGCACACGACTAAATCAACACTGAACAAGCAGGCGCAGTGTCGCTGGCTCACTGGGGGATAAACTGGTGCCGGGTTGTTGCCTCACTGAGGGTAACCTATAAATCAGTTTACTGTTTCTAAGCAGACTGAAACTTTTCATTGTTTTAAACATAAAATTGCTTACCCACAGTTGTTCACAAACAAAACTTTTAAAAAGGAAAATAAATAGACAGAGAATAACTTTGATACAAAATAAATGATGAAAAACAATAGTTTGTTTCGGAAAGGAATACAACTCTTAACGCTTCATGTTTTTATCCGAGACGGACGAAGGTAAGATTATCGTGAACCCAGTCACAATCATTTATTCAGTAATGTTCTTTCTAAATACATTACCGTATTATTGCAGTATATATGCACAACAGAGGCAATGAAACTACCTTATCGAATTTCACAAATAAGACATGCATTCTCTGTAATTAAGGGACTCTGTAATTCTCTGTAATTGAAAATTCTACACCTACAAACCACATTATTCGTTAATGAAGCACAATTGTTTCCACGATAACAGACTAAATTCCACGAAGCAACATAACTGCTCCTGCCTCCCCTTCACCTCTTACCTCCCCTCCCCAATATCCCCACACCACCTCCCCACTCACATAATTAGACTGAAGCCTTTGAATTTAACCAGTGAAGCACCTGATGCCTGAGTGAACCAAATTGTTGTAGAATTTCCACCATAACAACTATGTAATAACACCCAGGGGAAGCACACATTATCGTCTGATATTTACATAAGCTTATATATTATATACCCAACATTCCAGAAAACCTACAGTATGTTCTGGCTATAGTGCAGGCGGCAGTGCTAATGGCGACGTACCCAATTGAACCTGTATCAAACCCAAAAGAAACAATATAATGTTTTAAGGGGACAGTTATTTTGGGGGTCTATTCATTTATATATTCATGTATTAAATTTCTTCCCTAGACCTCCAACAAACTTAAATACACATCCATTAGATCCCCTTCGAGATAAATTTGTAAATTTTTCGGTAGAAAAATGTCACATCCGAAGGTCGGTTCCTCCACAATTACAGGATAAAGAAAAACAATCGACACCTAAAGGCATTCAAGTTCTTAATATTGACAAAAAGAGGAGCGAAAGGTTTTAAAATCGGCACACTAATGGGGCAAACGTCTTAAAATCTCAAACCAATGGGAATAAGCACGAGGAAGAAAGGGCACCAGAAAAACGGCCCATAAAATCATACGCTTCTGAAATTGGATTTAATGGTTCAAGGAGTGAGAAGGACGATACGTATTAAAATAAACTCTGCACAATATAACCTTGATAACTAATAACTCCTCACCCATGTGAATCAATATATGAACACATACGGAACAATACAATCTTATATTATATCCCAAGTGCTGCAGAACCTGCTCAAAGTATAACCTGGGTGGCCATTAACACTGATCCTCGCAATATTACTTTACTAATTTATTCAAAGGTTAAAGGTGTGGAAGTTGTAGCTACTAGTACTTGTATTTGGAACCTGCAGAAATATCACTTTTTCGGAAGGTTTTCGAAACATTATTTTGGCAATTAATGAACAGTTTCCCTTGAGGAATAGTTCCGACTAGAAAAGTGCAAAACAAACAACTGAAAATGTATATTTGGTATACTGAGAAACAAGTACCGGTATGGTATGATTTTGCATAAGTGTCAGTTTTGCGCAGCACCTCCATCAGAATTCCAATGAATTGCTTCTGCTGCTGTGTTCTGCCTGCTTTCGTGTAGATTAAAGACTTACAATATTCTAGTCAACCCATTTCAGCTTGAAGCTTGATAAGGACATATACCTGGATATTTGAGGAGGTATAACGTTGGTTAGGCTTCGCCTACACATTTTGTTAGCTAATGTACTGTAGGCCTACTGCATAATTGGCGAAACTGCCAAACTTGTAAGCCCTGCCCTGGGTGCAAATGTGGTTAGAATTTAAAAAAATATTTGTGCTACTGACCTAAGCTCAGTCTGAGCAATCCTTGGGTGTATGCAACTCATTATCGTCGGTCGTGATTTGACCCCTCAAAATGTCCACAGGTCCATACCTGTGGAAATATCGCATAAGAAGGTTCTCAAAAAATAATTTTGGCAGTTAATTTTAACTTGGGAGATAGATCCAAGTATAAAAGTGTAAACATGAACGAAAAATAATATTTAGTGTACTCAGAAATAAACATTGTCTGATTTTGCGTAAACTTCAGTTTTGCGTAGCGCCTCCATCGGAGAATCGCTTCTGCTGCTGTTTTCTGCCTGTTTTCGTTTAGATTATAGCCTTAGAATTGTCTAGTCAACCCTTTTTACCTTGAGAAGGAAATTTATCAGGATATTTGAGGACGTATAAGGTCGATTAGGTTTCGCATACGCACTTTGTTAGCTAATGTACTGCACAATTGGCAAAAATGCCAAACTCGTAAGCCCTGCCCTGGGTGCCCCAGTGCTTAGATTTCAAAATTATGTGTGCTACTGACCTAAGCTCAGTGTGAGCAATCTTAGGGTGTATGCAACTCAATTTCGTCGGTCGTGGTTTGACCCCTAAAAATGTCCACCTGTGAAAATATCGCATTATCGGAAGCTTCTCAAAAAATTATTTTAGACGTTAATTTTCACTTGGGGGACAGTTCCGAGTAAAAAAAGTACAACCAAAAATTTGAAAGTTTATACTGAGAAACAAGCCTTGTCTGATATTGCCAAAACATTAGTGTTGCACAGCGCCTCCATCGGATTTCCGATGAATCGCTTCTGATGCAGTTTTTTGCCTGCTTTCATGTAGATTATAGCCTTAGAATACTCTAGTCAACCCTTTTCAGCTTGAGAAGGACTCCTACGTGGATATTTGAGGTGGTATAAGGTTGATTAGGCTTCGCATATGCATTTTGTCAGCTAATGTACTGCACAATTGGCGAACATGCCCAACTTGTAAGCCCTGCCCTGGGTGCCCTAGTGCTAAGAATATAAAATTATGTTTGCTACTGACTAAAGCTCAGCGTGAGCAATCCAAGGGTGTGTGCAACTCAATCTCGTCGGTCGCGATTTGACCCCTCAAAATGTCCACAGGTCCGTATCGCATTTTCGGAAGCTTCTCAACAAATATTTTGTCCATTAACCCGTCCAGCCCCGGCTAGTTTTGTAATGTTTGTTCACCAGAACCCGGCCGGTTTTCAAAAAATGGTTTTATTCCAGAAACAATAGCGAATGGGTTAGGAATGAAGGAAAAACCACGAAAAACCGCTCAAAAAGCTTAAAGAATGGTCCTACAGAGCCCCCGAAAACGTTTTAAGGCTACGTAACTTTGAGCACACAAACAAAGTTATTATATCGGTACACGTTTTAAGATTCCCTGTGTTAATTCTCGCTTTCTCGCTCGCTCTCGCTCTCTCTCTCTCTCTCTCTCTCTCTCTCTCTCTCTCTCTCTCTCTCTCTCTCTCGAATGATATGGACACCTTGTCGCTGATGGTAGGAAACTCAACAAACTAATATCAACAGGGCAGTCACTCAAACCACCAACATGACTTACATCACTGTATTAAGAGTTCTGTATATCCTTACCTCTACCTGCTACATTAGCGTTTTTAAACAATAGCAGCATGTATTATTATTCAATAAGAAAACCTTTGGTAACATGGGGAGCAAGGATTCAATTTGCATGCTTCTATCATTCACAATACCTATTCTTAATTATTCACTATAGGTAGCGCCAACGAAATTGACATTTTTCTTGACTCCTTAACTTCTCATAACACAAAATAAATGCAAGCAATCGAGCTGACATTTCTACCATTAGGAAAGAGCCCACCAGGAAATGTGTGTGGATATTTGCAGCCAGTTTGCTCTAGGCCCTTTTGAGTTATGAGAAGTTAAGGGGTCAAGAAAATTGTCAAGTTCGTTGGCGCTACCTATAGCACCCCAAACATACAATAGCTTTCGCCAAATTTAGAATACCTTCTTCCAACCCTATCTCATCCATTCTCCACCCATATACCCCCAGGATTCCAGTGAATAGAAGGGGAAAACATATCCGTGATAAACACCCTCCAGTGTAGGGATGCAACAAGCGCGGTTTTATTATGGTGATGATAATGTCGGTGGTTTATGCTTGTATTATTTGGGTTTCATTTAAGACATCTAAGTCTATATGCATGTTCTGTAGTACAGTATGTTACACATATATGAAACATAAACATCCAACACATTAAATGTCAAATGACGTCTTGGTTGCATCCGTACAAAGGATAACTTATTTAGTCTGACGTATAAAGTTTAACCCTTATATGGCTAATCAGACGACAATTATTTTATTTTGTTAATGAAACTACAACATTTTCATACTCGACTTCTGAAGGACCTCTAAGAATCAAGGTTCATAACAATATTAGTTAACTATTTAACTCTCTGGCTAGTCCTAATAATCATTGGGAGACTGCTGCCCTCTCCCCCTCCAAGGCCTCTTCAACCCAGTTGCTTTATGCTCAGTTTGTGGAACATAATTATGCTGAACCACTCTTCAGCCGTCCCGGTGTTCACTGAT
The DNA here is from genome assembly GCA_032716605.1 of Paralithodes platypus. NCBI lineage: Eukaryota > Metazoa > Arthropoda > Malacostraca > Decapoda > Lithodidae > Paralithodes > Paralithodes platypus. Next base: position 23,004,555 of record CM064497.1, on the reverse strand, counting down.
GGTTCCAACTTCCAAGACCTCCTCCGGTACAGGGTTTGCGGTTGTGTTCCCGGACCGGACCTTCAAACGTCATATCCAATCATGTGCTAGTGTCTTTACGGCCGAGTTATTTGCTATTTTATTTGCCCTACGTACTATTTTTTGTTCGCACCTGCATACCTTTGTAATTTTCAGTGACTCCCTTAGTGCTCTACAGAGTATTCAGTCTATTCCCGCTGTTAACCCCTTAGTGATGGAGATTCAGGAATGATTGTTCCGCATCGCTGCTAGATTAAAGTCCCTGTCTTTCTGTTGGGTCCCAAGTCATGTTGGAGTGCCTGGCAATGAGCGAGTTGATTTTCTCGCCCGCTCTGCTAATTACCTCTAAACGACTCGTGCGACGGCGTATTCCTGCATCTGATTACTTCCCACATGTTCCTCAATTACTACGTCAGCGCTGGCAGGACGAGTGGACCTCCATGAGGGTGTCTGATGTCAAACTGCGTTCTATCAAACCTTCCGGGATACCTTGGAAGTCTTCCTCTCATCGCAATAATTGTCGATGGGAGACCGCTCTAGCCCGTCTTCGGCTCGGCCACACCAGGTTCACGCATGGTCATTTGATGTCCTGTGATGTCCCCATATTCCAGTGTCTGTCCAGCATCTCCCGATAGACTGTCCGCGTTTCTCCAATGCCCGACGGCAAGCATTCCCCTTCATATACTCCCTTCATCGCCTCCCTGTCTTAGCCGATATGCTTGGAGAGTCCCCCACTTTCTCCCTCCCACATCTTATGCGGTTTCTCCTCCATACCAGTCTCCTTCAGCTTCTTTAACTAGTGTTTCCTAGTCTTCTTATCCTCTATTACGTATTACGCCCAGCCCCACAACAACTCCGATGTTTTATACACACAGTTTATTTTGGTGCCACATAGTCTTTCTAGGCTTGGTGCGAATCCCTATTTTAATAATAATAATAATTGCGAGACTATCATCTTTCAATATTCGTTTGGACAAATTTCCGCAATTATACCCCAATCAACTTCGCTCCATTACTCAACATGTGAAGTAAAATCAACCAAGTTACTTCTACCTCTTCGTTTTCTTAAAAATTAGCAGCCTTTCTGTTTTTCATATT